>JAACYQ010025434.1:0-98996 GCA_011075105.1 Heteronetta atricapilla | reverse complement strand
TGGTCTTTAAGGTCCCTTCCAACCAAACGATTCTATGATTCCTTGATTCTACATTTAAATTTCCTGTGTACAGTAGACGATTTTTCACAGATCCTTTATAGAGGTAAATTACAGTGGGATGACATTTTACACAGGGCTGCTTGGTAATAAAAATCTCATTTTTGTGTGAAAGCTTACCTCACTTATGTAAGGTATTTGCTATTGCATAATTTATTTTTCATGTAAGTACATAGTAATGTTTTTTAGTACTCGTCCAAGTTACTAGTACACTGGAAAAATGTGTTAATCTAGTATTAAACTGCATAAAGTAGTGGCAATAGAGAAGTAGAGAAAGGTGGCACAAGCACAAAAGAACAAAGGAAAGGAAGAACCAGGTATCATGCAATATGGTTTAATTGAGCAATCTTGCATGAACAGCAGCATGACTTTGAGAAAGGAGAAGTATAAATAGTAAAAGTGAGGAGCTGAAACTAAGGAGGAGGATGGTAAAGCTGCCAAGAGAAATGTTATCAGAAGTTCTGATTGTCAATTGCCTTCTATATAAGGGTATTGATGAAACCATTTGATTTCTCTAAGTCACGGACTTCATTAAAAAAATCAAATATTAGGAACCTTCTAAAGATGTGATTGCAGACGTTTCTTTCTAAAAAGCAGAGAGCAACTGTCTACTGATGGTGGATTCAAGAAAAATAAGATTATGAAACTTACAGAGAGTTGCATTACAGGAGAAGTGAAAGCTTAAGCACATGTGGAGTAGTAGCAATGTACAGTGCAAACAGGTGGTGTTGGTGGATGGCACCACGACGGCACCTGAACCAAGGTTCAGGCGTCTGGACTAAGCAAACCAATTGAAACACTTTAATACTTTGAAAAAATGGGTATTATTGCTTGAATCTGAGGTATTTCCTTATGCCTTAGACTCTTAGTCTGTTAAAGAATAACATTTAATGACTAAACTGTTTCTATTAATAGACGTGCAGTGATTAGAAATGAAGACTTTATATACTATTATATAGTATAGCAATATGTATATATAATAATATAATAATATAATGTATAGCAATAGAGCATTCTGTCTGAAAGGATCTTTTGGCTAGGTGTATGTCAGAATATAACTGCTTAATCTTCCTGTAACCACAAATTTAAATCTTCTCAGGGCCCAGCTGAGCACTCACTGGTAGAGCAATAAATTTGCTAATTTTTTCATTTTTTAATAAGCAGTGAAAGTTATTGGAAATAAAAAGTCTGAAGGGCATCCAGTGAACAAATCAATGGAAGCTTTTTCTTCTGTTATGACAGTAGGCATATGTCAATATCCTTTCTGTCTTGGTAAACCCAAATAAAGAGATACCAAGGATTTTATTTTAGACCTAATTTTCTAGTGTGTGCCAGTCATATGTTATTGTTTACTTCATTTATTATTCCTTTATTTAGCAGGAGGATTACTAAAACTGTAGAGCATTGGACTGTAGTGGTACCTCTCTTGGGTCTAATTTATTGCATCTTCAATATTAATAAGCAATTGATTTTGAAGTTAATTCTTTGATATTGATGGATATGCTGTACTGATTTCCTGATCAGATTTCCTGAGTGTTGGTTGTTATCAGAAGGAACTGTTGTTTCGCTCCAGATGTAGAGCAGTGTAAATCAACCTAGACAGATGTCATTAAAGCCTCATAACTATGAGCAAATCATCTGAGTCTACAGGGACTGTTGCTCTGCACTGCAAGAGTTTGCCACGTGACACTTAACATTTTCCATCACAAATCATTTGAAAAACAGCTTTAATCAGTACATCGATATGTTTCTGGCCACCCCTTTTCTTTTCATACTATGTTCAGGTCAGGCTATAGGTCTGTGAAGAACAGCTTTAGTCCTGTTTCTACATACAAATAAAAAGTACATTAATTTTGTAATAAAAATGTCTTTGAAACACTACAGATAAAGATTTGCTCTAAATCAAATCTTTATACAATGCAAGGAATATTTATATACATGTTTAAATATGTATATGTTAAATGTTTATATAATTCAAGGAATACTTCATAATTCATTTCTCTTTTTATGTGGGTATCATGTAATTTGATCAGAATATTCTCTTTTGTTATGTATTTATAACTGACTAAGATATAGGTGTTTATGGCTTTTTCAGGTGTGATGGAGTTAAATTCAGATGTTCTGTGTTTAGATAAGTTCTTGAGAAAGCAGTGGCAATGCCTGAAACTTTTCTTCCCTTCTGAGGTGTATTGGGCGTTTGCTTCCCGTGGGTATGACATCTGTGAGAAGAGGCTGGGGGATGCCCATTGCCAGTTGCAGCTGGCTCCACAATGCTCTGCACTGCAGGACACAGATCATCTAATAATCAGATCTTAAAATACTGCAGTATGACTTTTTCCAGAATTTCCTTTATATCATGTGAAAGGCCTGCATAGATCAGTTAAAGCTGGAGTATTTTTTCCTAATCAGTGAAGCAGTCCTTAGTTCACCCATTGTGAAACATTGAAAGAAACCTCACTATAAAATACATACTGTATCAAGCTGTATATTTTTCCTTAATTTCTAAATGCCTAGAAGCTGAATTGTGAATAGTTGTAACTCTGTATGGCTTGAAGTTCTGTTTCAAAATCTGTTGAAATCAATGGAAGTCACTGCATTGATTTGGACCAGATTTAGGTCAGGGGTCAGGGTTAGAGATACTTAATTGGGGTTGTTGCATAAGAAATTTTCATAACTTTTTTTTCTTTTTTTTTTGCTATGGCTCTCTAAATAATTTTGATTCAACATTGTTGTACAGTTTTGTTTAACCTATGCAGTTTCATTGTAGTTGTTTTGAGTTTTTACAGAAATTTATACTCTTCATTGGAAATTGAGATTTTAAGGTTTTTGAAAATTTTGATATTGAGAATTTAAGGCTTTTCATATCTCAAGCCTGCTGATGTGTATTTGTACATTTGTCAATAAAAGACCAAACTCGCCCTTTGTATTTTTAAAATAGTTGGGTTTCTTTTTAGATGAAACTATTTCTAGATCCTGATTTTTGGCTGAATACCAAATCACCTTATACTTGTTCTTGACCTTATACTTGTTCTTGAATAAGAAATAGGAGGGGCAGACCATAATACTATGATACACTCTTCACTTCAGAAGTCTTTCTTAGCAAGAGAGAAATTTTTCCAGTTCTACTATTTAGTTTGTTGCAAGAGAGAGGAATACCTTGGGAGTTAACGCTGTGTGTTACGAACACAAGAAAAATGTAATGAAAATGTTTGCACTTAATTAACTAAAAAAGGGAATACATTAGTTTAAAACAATGTTTGGAATAATTTTCTTTGAAATAAGCTAATATATTTGAATCAAATATTAGTTTTTCAAGGAAGTTGTAACATTTGAGTAAAAGTGCATGCTGTGCTGAAAACATGCTGAAGAATTGCTTTTGTAGGACCATAAAAAGAAAAATAATAAACTAAGCTTTTGTTATTTACTTGTGTGGGAAAGATCAAGTTGTTTGTATTTAGTTTTGGCTTTTGCATTTTCATGGTGTATGTTATGACTGGAAGAAAATATTCTAAAGTAGCTTCCTGTTGAGTACATTTTTCACCACAGTTAGTGTTTTGTAGAGCAGAAGAGGAAATTAAGAGCACTGAAAACAGCATTTTATTTCTTTGTATCAGTTCAATGTGTTTTAAGGAGTAAAGCTTACAAAAGTTCTATGATAGTTGAAGCACATCTACCTGTCCCCACCCAGGTACTGTTGATGATTCCTTCAGAAAATAGAGATACAAAATATCTATGTGTTGGCCTACAATGATGAGCAAGTTGAGAACTTTTTCCAATCTTAAGAAAATAGTCATTTCCTCTTAGGGATGTTCCTACAGCAGTGCAATATAGTACAATACATAAATGGTGAAGTGTGTATGTCTCTGAACGGGGATTTCCCAATACTAAAAGTGATACCTCCAGGAGGAGTTAAGGCAGATGCATATTTTGATGGTAAATGGCTTACATTGAGTATTTTCTTTAAATGACTAGCATTTGTTATTTATTAAAAGATTCAAGTGGTACTGAAAACTTTCACATTTCTTAAATGTGCACGTATCAGCTGCTTACCCATGTGTACAAATACTTAAATCTGTATACATGGCATTCACAGTTCTATTAAAATATGCTATGGTTTTCTAACTTAGATAGGATTTGAGGCACTGAGATGTAACATTTTCTTGCACCTTCACAATACTGAAAGATTACTTTTACGGAATTTGAAAATTAACCATTGTTTGATGGAATCTGAATGGTTGATGGAACTGGCAATATTTGTACTTTCTACTTGCATGTCTTGAATACTATAGCCAGATTTTTTCTATTTCACTTCGACGTGTTAAGCTATAGATTCACAATGACTATGATAAAGACATTAAAAAATTATGCAATAAATAATGCAGAAGACAATTTAGCTTAATCCTGCAAAATGCATGGGAAAAGTCAGAAGTAACTTTTTAGTATGACAGTTCCTCAGTAATATTAATGAGTGATACAGTCATTTGGAAGGTGCCTCATCTTTTTATGTCTAGTATAGATATTAGTAAAATTGCATTATATTCTGAATCAAAATGAGTTACAATTACAAGACAGTCCTTATGCATTTAGATATTTGAAATTGATTTGAAAACTACAAGAGAATATAATTATATTTTTTAAAGAGCCTTTCACTGAAGAATTTCTATTCCTTATTGAGTATTGCATATCGTAAATGTTCCAGTCAACCTACTGTTTTGCCTAGTAGAAATAGACAACCAAGTTAAAATATACTAGGTACCCAGGAACCATCAGCCATGCAAAATGTGATTGTGAAGTCATTTTTTTTGATTATACAAATAATGAAATATGAGGTCATTGGTATTCAGATAAATCTAATAGATGCCACCATCGTTATTTGTTAGCTTCCAACTCTATATATTAAGAAAACCAAACAAACGAATAAAATGTAGAAACATGTGGACCTGAGATAAAGAGGAAAATCTTTTAATCTTTTTTTTTTTTTTTTTTTTTTTTTTTAAAGTGATGCTTTTTTGCGCTGGTCTTCCTGGCATGTGGTGTATTTACAGATGGTTCCAAAAAGTATACAAAAGGCAGGGTGAACAGACTAAGGATACTTCATCTTTTATTTGTGCTACAGTCACTCAGAAGCTTGTCAGATCATCTGCGTGGGCTATGTAGAGGGTACACAGTAGTCAATACTCCATGTCGACTGTCAAAAATCATTACAGTCATCTTACTCATCAAGCCATAGACAAATGGGAAGTGTTATGTTAGTGTCTAACCTTTATCTAAGGACTTAAGAAGCTGCAAAAATGCCAGACTGAGGACATTGTGATCATGAAGTTTTAAAACTTAATATACAAATTAGTAAACTCATGGCTGTGAGAAAAATCTCAAATAATTTTCTTCAGACAGAACCTTCTGTGAAGCTATTTTATTTGTGATTGCAATGGTGGGCATCCTGCCAATCAGGAGCACATTTTAGTAAACAACTCATAACCTTTTTTTCCCTACTACCCGACACCTGATCACCTCCCCTGTTTCCTTGCTGGCTGAGAACTACAGGTTCACAAGCTACTCGACGTTCCTCTATACCATGTATGTACAGTTTTTCTCTTTTTCAACCCTTTAATTTATTCTTTCTTATGTTTTGAGATCTTGTGATCTTTGTTTTACTGTTCTCACACTGCTCATCCTCTTTTTCTGAAGCTTCTCCCTTATTTTGGAGCAGTGAGGCAGTCTCCTGTCCACTTCTCTACTTAGCATTTCTCCTTATTACGACTACACAACTACCTTGGAATAAAGAAAAATAATTCTTTACTGCAAAAACACAACTTTGCTTCTCACAATGGGCTAATTTTGCAGTGTTGTTTAGCCAAATACAGTATTGGTAAATGCACCCACAAATCTTTCCTACAGAATGCATTGAAGTTGTCTTAGCTTCTGTAATCTCAGTCCAAGTTCCACTCTAGTGAAACAAATCTATTGATTTAAATGAAGTAGGATTTCATATGTATTTATCACCTGTTTATTGGGTGATTATATGGTTTTATATTGGGCTTGATGTTATATTCATTTGTATAACATTATATTCATTTATATATATTTCATGTTATATATAATTTCAAGAAGTTTCAAAGTTAATTCCTTTCACAAGAAATGGTGGTGGTGGATTTTTTTTTTAATGTGAAGTAGTCAAGTCTGTTTCTGGGACAAGGGATTGTAGCCCATGTGTCCTTGTCTCCCAAGTTAGTGTTGTAATTAGCAGGCTTGATTATCTATGTGTTGCTGTGTAGGCTTTTCTGTGAGGGTTAGGAAGAATGAGTGAGAGATTGGCACAGCTGGTGTGTAGTTAATGAAGAGTAGAAGCCAATGAACCAGAAAGTACCTGCACAAACTGAGCGTACCCTCCCCAAAGCTATAAATAGGCAGAGGCCAGGACAAGCAGCAGGTTTTGGCTGAGTTGAAGCTGCAAGACACTGGAGGTGAATGATGAAGGCTGTATGTGTTATATATCTTTTTGTTTTCTTTATGTTTTGTTAAAAATGTTTGAAGAAAACAAAACAACCACTTCATTAGATACAACACATTCCTGGCAGCATCAGTCTGGTTCAGATTCTCCGGTACTTTCTGTCTGTGACCTGAGAAGAGAAGGAGTTGCTGGGTTGCTTCTTTGGGAACACAAGATGCTTGCCTGAATGCTGTATTTGGACTGAAGACTGATTCACACTGATAGGAAAACCAAAGCAACAATTCTGAAATTGGTGAAATGATTTGAAAAGATGGTTTCTTAATGTGCTCTGTTGGTTATTAGATGTTTGTCATGAATAAGGAGGCATTAGGGTATGCTGCTGCTTTCCCTGAAGTACTTTAGGCAGAAGTATTTCCTCTTGAAGTAAAACATACTGACTGATTTGCTGTGGCAGATATGTTAACCTTTTGATGCTCCTTGATAATTAGGACATAAACAGAATTTCAAAGACCTTCTTTTCTAAACAACAAGACAAAGTCCAATGCTTTATGAGGAGGAGATGAGGGAACAGGGGTTTAGTTTTGAGAAAAGGAGGCTGAGAGGAGACCTCATCACTTTTTACAACTACCTGAAAGGAGGTTGTAGTGAGGAGGGTGTTGGTCTCTTTTCTCAGGTGACAAGCAACAGGGTACAAGGAAATATCTTCAAGATGTGTCAGGGTGGTTTAGATTGGATACCAGGAAGAAATTCCTCATGGAAAGGGTGGTGTTGGGCATTGGAACTGGCTGCCCAGGGAGCTGCTGGATACTGGTTGGTGATCTGAAATTTATTTATTATTATTTTGTTATTATTTATAATTTATTATTTTTATTTATTATTTTATTATTATGCCAAGTTTCCAAGTGTTTGCTAATAGCTGTCTGTCAGGTTAAGTGGAATGCCTGATTTATCTAAATCTTTTAATTTTGATTCTCCTCAGAGAAGAAACTTCCTGTTCATCTCTGTAAGGTGGGTAGAGTTGGCGAAGAGTAAATTTTGGTATGTCAGTTGCAGTTGATTATGGTCTTTCTTCAGAGTGATTACTTTTTATCTCATTGGTAGCTACGTACATTAAGAAAGAATTATTATTCAGGCTGTTTTTGCTGTCCAGCAAAAGTCTTGGTTAGCCAAGATGCATTTTTGCTCAAGTGATAAACTATTTGGAATAACAATGGTAAAACAAACAAACATAACCTTTTAACAGCCCTTCTGTGGTCTCAGATAAGACTGAAATTACCTTGTCCAGTATTCATGATGTTCCTCCCAAAAGGAAGCATTGTAATAAGACGATGTACAAAAATATTAAGTCAAATCTTAATGTCAGCGTTGGTCATTTAAGGGACTTAAAGTAACTATTCTGTTTTAGTAGAGAACCTTTTTCAAGTTATTTTAAAAAATCAGATAGGAATTTTGCAGTCCTGGGGAAAAAAGTCCAAAGTTGAATGCCATTATGTGAATTGTCTATTTCTTCCTTATTTTAGAAAGATAATTTCATGAATTTCCCCAAACTAGGTAAAAGCTTGTTTTTATTTATTTATTTTCCTGTTAAGTAAATGAAATATTACCCGTATGATAGAAATTCTGATTCTGTAAGGGAGCCAGAAAAGTGAAGAGTTTTGGACACTTAAAATATGACTTTGCAGATGAGGTGGTGAGTAAAGATTTCTTTTTGATTCTGCTAGTTGTACTGTAATAGCTACTGCATTCATTTTGACCCAGCACAATATGTAATTAAAAGTTTTTTCAAATGACAAGTGAAGAAAAGGAAAATTAAGAAGATGTGAGTATATGAGCAAGTGTCTGACATGACACAGGATCCTTTCAGGGTTGTCTTCTGTGGAAAAGTGAGAAAGTAAATGTGAGTCTAGCAGCTTTCATAATTAGACCGTTGTCCATCACCATGAGGATGTCCTGACAAAGGTGTGATTTCGGTTCCTTTCTGACAAATGTCACTCCTATGTGGCTCAAAAATGAAAATTAATGTGTACTGTATTCAGGACCAGTGTTATTGCTTCATTAACAAAACAAAAATTATTGTTCTGAGACAATCAATAAATTGTTCTGGGATAATATTAAAAAAAAAAGGGGGGGGGGCCCGGGGGGGGGGGAAGAAATCCAGAACAAACACACACCTTTCTCCAGGGTTTTTGCGTAACTCACCTGTTCACCTAAAGTGCTGGACATTGAGTCCCCATCCTTTAGTTTGGGTGGCCAATATATCACAAGCCTTTCAAAATTTTTATTCTTCTAGAACTTTAGTGAAACATGAATAGTTTTGAATTGCTAAGAATTTGAATCCAGTATCTTCCAATATGCCAGTAAAGTAATGGTAATTCTTGGCTTTATTTGTATAACAGACAGTTTCACTTAGCACAAATGAGATTGTAACTTAAGGACTTGTCTGTTTGGTAATATGGATATGAATTATTCTTCCAGTAAATGAGATGAGGAGTTGAGAAGGCTGAAAGAGCTTTAAAGGGCATTTTTTTCTTAGCATTTTATGTTATGTGTAACTCTGAAATTTAAGAGTCTTCTAAAACTAGTGTACCAGTGTCTCTGAGGATGGGCAAACCAACTAAAAAAAGATTGAGAAATAAAAGCACAAGTTTTTTTTTTTTTTTTTTTGTTTTTTTTTTTTTTTTTAAATCCCCCAAATTGTTCCTCTTTGTTATACTTACCCCCCTTTTTTTTTGTGTGATTTTTTTTTTACCCTGTTTTGTTGACTGCGTGCTTAAAGATGCAAAGTCTCTGGATAACTTGCAAATGTAAGATGTGCATGTCAGACACTGTGCTTGACTTGCAAGACATAAAAATTACTCTCTATGAAAAGTGAACTTGACTTTGCAATATATAGAGTATATAACATTTGCCGGTTGCCTTTCATGTTTTTTATGTAGTATTGATTAATATATTTTAAAACTTCTGTATTGTGCTTAGAGAATTTTGAGAAATGTAAATGGTAGCAAACAAATTAATATAATATTTCAGGAAAAAAAGAAAAAGCTATTTCAGCTGAATGCTGAATTGTTGTGCTGGAGTGCATTAAGTTTCTTATGTTCAATTGGCATTTTCTGTATTTTAATTTATGGACGTTGCCTCTTGTCTCATCTCTGGATACCACGAAGAAAAGCCTGGCACTGTTTTTTTTACTTCCCCATATCAGATATTTATATACAGTAAGATCCCTGTGAGTCTTCTCAAGAATGGGAAATGCAAGGCTCCTGTCAGCACTTTTCTCCAGCTTGTGCAGGTCCCACTGAATACGGCTGTTGGGTGTATTCTTTCTGATTTTTTTTTTTTTTTGTTGTTTGCAAAGTTGCTGAAGGTGTGCTCTGCCCAATCTTGCATGTCGTTAACAGAAGATGTTTAACAGAATTAGCCCCATAACCACTCATGGGTTGAGATAAAGATGGTTTACTAGCTAAAGCAAAAGCTGCGTGTACAAGCAAAACAAAACCAGAAATTCATTCCCTGTTTCCCATCAGCAGGCAGAAGTTCAGCCACTTCCAGGAAAGCAGGGCCCATTATGCATAACAGTGTTTTGGGGAAGACAATGTCATAGCTGCAAATATCTCCTCTTCCTCCTTCCTTCTCCCCAGCTTTTATTGCTGAGTATGATGTCATGTAGTGTGGGACATCCTTTTGGCCAGTTTGTCACCACCGTTTTCATCACAAATCCAAAGCATGGCACCATGCAAGCCTCTATGAAGAAAATTAACTCTATCCCAGCCAAAACCAGGACAAAGTCTTCATAACACGGAAAATGAAGTCTGCCAAGATACAGGTTCAGAAAAATCATTTAGCAAGTCCCTGGAATTCATTTACTGTGAACCATCATACAGGTTTCGTGTGAAAATATTGATTGTGAAGCTCTCACAAAGGATATATGTAGAAAATTATTGTACACGCAGCGTAATTTTTTTTTTTTTCCTGGAGATTTAATAAAAATATGTAGCTTTGTGGTCCTATAATTAAAGGTAGTGCTGGCTGATAGCTGCAACATAGCGCTGTGACATTATGCAGTTAGAGAAGACAGCTTTTTTTCCTTGAAGTTATAAATCGGTTCTGCAGCTGAAGAGTCCAGGTTAAACTTATTTAAGGTGTTTGCTCCTGCCCTTTGTCCCTCACTTGAAATTGTTATTTTCTGGATCGCAGCAGTGGTTACTGTGGAAGCTGTAACATCAAACATGGAATTAGGCCTTCGTGGAGAGTAAGGGCCAATATAAATCTAAAAGGAAATACATTTGCTCATACACATTTTTTTATGATACAAGTACAACAGAAGGAAATAAAAAAGCAAAGGCAAAAAGAAAGTTGTATTTAAATGGAAGTTTTAATGTCCACAGGGAACTCTGAACTATTAGAGCTTGGTGTACAAAACTTCAAATATTCAAATATCAGTCTAGCTTTATTAACATTCTTATTCATAGTTATGTTGCTTTGATGTTGATTAAATTATTAATACCAGAACATAGCACTAAAGTTTTAAAAATGATGAAAGGGTAAATGCTTTATCTTTACTGAAATAATTAAATATGAAATAAGGAAGTTCATCATGTAAAATAAAAGTAGCAAGTTCTACAATTAGAATTAAAAGAGGTATTCAGTTAGAAGCTATGGGATAAATAAACGAACTATATTTACCTCCATACTGAGTAGAAGTCAGTTTTTCTTTTAAAAACAGCCAACTTACACCAAGAAGAATGGATGTTCCTATTGCCAGTCATTCACAGCACGCCTGTGCAGGCTAGAACAGGTGAAAGAGAGTTGGGTCCTCGTGGCTTGCCAAGACATTCCTTGAAGAATATCTTTGCAAATGGTGTGTGCACGTGTACCTTCCTGCCCTTATATACAGGTGTGTTTCAGAAAGTGTGTGAGTTGCTTCTCCTTATTTGATGATCAGCACCAAGAATGAACAGACTGGTACTTGTAAAAATCCTGCTAGCAATAGCCCTAAGATCTGGCATGGTTTTTAATAGACACTACTTGCAAAGTAGGAAGCGCTTGTTTCCTACCAGTATTAGGAGGTTGTTTTGACACCAGGTAAAAACATTACTGAGTCATTGATCTTGTCAGTTGCCTGTTTTTTTAAATAGTATTGTTATTATTTGTTATTATTTCAGTGGTGTATATCAAAGCATAACCTAGCACTAGTGTAGACGTGCAGGTTTCAGTTTGTTGGTTCTTTCTAGATCCCAGGTAACATACCTTAATGGGCACAGGGGGAAGAGAGAGAGACCCTGACTGGTCAGGTCTGAGGATCTTCATCTCATCTGTCATGCCTTATTGTCTTCTAGGCCAGTGAGAAATGTATCTTCTGCCATTGGCTAGTTTCTCCATATAGTTCAAGATGCATCAACACCTACCCAGTATCCTGTTGCTGGAGATTAACCTATGGCTGCAATTGATAACTTGTACTCTGCCTCAAAAGAGGCATTCATTACATTCCCTCATGTCCTAGTGCTGCAGTCTGCTTCACCACATGCCTAAAATAACTAAGAATAGAGAACCGCTCATACAAAGCCTCTAGATAATCTCCACTACCCATTCAAATCACTTCAGTGGCATCCTCCCTTAAGGAGTTGTTCTTTGGCTCTCTAGAGGCATCCTTGTCTTGAAAATGGTCCTTCATGCTTTCCTTCTCAGTTTAGCCAGTTAGGTATTTGCTCAGGAGGTGGGGATTTTAGAGCAGCTCAGGAGTAAAAAGAAAACAAAAGATGGCTTAGAATTTTTAGTATTAAGAGACAGTGAATTTTGGTTATTTGTGAATTTGGTTACTTTGGTTATTTGTGTATAATTTTGGTTATACTTCTTCTTTATATATATACGTTTATATATATTTTTCCTTGCTTGCCAAGCTTTCCCAAGAGTAAAGGGAAAAGCACCATTACGTAATGTCCGTGCTTCCCTAGCAGCCGAAAATGTGTGGGTGTATATCTGTTACACCATTGTGTTATGACTTGGTGTTTAAGAGTATATTGATTAAATTCTGCGTCGTTTCAGATAATAATCATATAATACTGATATAGGAATTTCCACCACCAATCTTAGGAAGTCAAAAACATGTATCAAAAAACACGTTCAGTATAGGCCTTCTCATACCATGCTGTCTAAAAGAAAGCAAGCCTCTTTTCTTAGTATGACATTTAGAGACAACTTACTTCTGCATGGCAAAAACACACCAGGTGAGTCTTTTATCTTGTATTTTTTGTCCATATTATTTTATTTTATGACAACTGGTTTGCAGTGATGATGGACTCATTTAGCCATTGTTCTTTAGGTGGGGCTATTTCAAATTTTAGGTTTTGTTTGTCTTTTGATTCTGGGTTTTACTTTCTTTAATTATAGACTTAGTTTTCTTCTTATGATTGGACTGGATTTTATAGTCAAGCTTTCTGATTCATTTTTAGTGCTAATCTAGGTCTCAGTTTGGTTAACAAATGTAAGTCAAATGCAACATGTTTTTTTTTCAACAAGATAAATGACTTGGAATTGCTTTTAGAATTTGGAAGCTTCAGATAAATAACAATTCTAAACCATGTCTTAGAAAAATGTCCAAATGAAACCACTACTGCTGTTTGTATCAGTTTTATGGTTAATATTTCATTACTTAATGTATTGTACTGAAATGTAATGCCTTTACTCACAAGTGTATTGTGTGAGAAAATGTATTAAGAAGCATCTTTGTCATGTAGGATAGTTTGAGGCGGTAAATTGACTTAATGACATTGCAACATCAAGTTAAAACTGCAAAAGTATTTCAGGATATCCTAGAAGTATATAATAAAAAATGATCAGAAAAGATTTTTTCTATAATTGCAAAATGAATCTCGAACACAACATTTCCTAAGTGTTGTGTTCCTAGAATTTAGGGTGGGTCAGCCTGATTTTGGAACTTACCTCTTTTTTCTTTTTTTGGATAATTTTTTAGGACATTGCAGGTTGCAACATTTTGCAGGAAATGCTGAAATAAAGCAAATTAAATAAAAATTCCACTATTAAAACATACTTGTGATAGAGTTGGTAATGAAATAACAGGAACTTGTAAATGAATCAAAATATAAATCTAGATGGTTGTAAAAACTGTCCTTGGTTGTTCCTTTGTGGGAAGCTAACTAGACGCTTTCCATGTGTGTTTTGCAAATAAGAGGATATTTCTCAAATTCCTCCCTGCGCTTGTTGTTATTTTTTTTTTTCTATGGTTTCTCTTGAGGGGCCAAATGTTGCAGGGAGATAACTGTTATGAGAAATAGTTCCTCAGAACCAATCTGATGTATCTTGGTCTACTTTTCAAACAAAGGTTTTTCTGAGTGTCAGAATGTTTTGTGACTACTCAGGCCTGTTTTTAAATGAAAAGAATCAAAATGAAATAGGAAAAATTAATTCTAAAACATCAGTTAGAATATCCAAAGTTACTAACTGGCAGAGTGCATAAGTACTCAGCTTGATAGTTGAAAGTTGTTGTGACAAGCTTAAATGATCCAAACTTTGATTTGGTGTTTAAGATCTATGATTTGGAAATGTCTAGTAAAAAAAAAAAAAAAAAAAAAAAAAAATACTGAATGTGAGGTTTGACTTCTACCATTCTTGGTGCCACAGTATGTAGAAGATTGCAACATTTTCTTTATTGACAGGTCTTCCCCTATCAGTTTCTTGATACTAGCTAGAGTAAATTTAGACCAGGACAATGTGCATTTTACTTTTATCTGCTTCTATGGGGATACTTTATTTGGTATATTTTTTTCCAGTAATAGTTTAGAAAACAGGAGCATGCGTCTTCTAGATTTCATCATGAAAAACACTGTCTAGTAAAAAATTTTCATTTACTCTACTGAGTTTTCATTCTGAGCTTTGCAAAGAATTTTAGAGGGGAATGTTTCTTAAAAATATAAAAAATAAAAAACAAAGCAAAGCACAGAAAATCAATGTACATTTTCCAATGAATTTCCAAAGGTTTTTTCTGTAGCAACTATTAGTAGAATGTGGCTATTTTTTAATGGGCTTATTAAAGTGCTTTTTTTTTTGAGGAAAAAAGTAAGCTGAAAAACAGTTGTATTAATAAACCTCATATTAGCCTAGATTTATTATCATATGCATTTTATCTTTATACAGTACTGACTACATGGCAGATACTGAGTAGGGCAGACAGAAAATGAAGTACTGTGCTACATCAAAGTCTGTCTTTCTTACAGAGAAAAATACTGAATCTTAATCAAAATATCATTGTTTTTCTAGACACAGTCCTAAAATAAATTACTTCAGGTAACAAACAGAACTTATCTTTAAAATTAACTGAACGTGCAGGTAGTTCTGTCCACTTTTTTTTCAATGACTACAATCGGTACCTTTGATATTAAAGTCAGTGTTGTGTGAAAACTAATTATTTCTTCTCTTTGCTTGTTGGATTGTAATAGTGTGCATGCAGAAACACTGAGTTCAGTTCTTTGACTATTCCATTGTGTGTATCCTGAAGTTTTTACTAGAATTTTTGTTATGTTAATTGCTCTTTTCTTAGGGAAAACTTCTTTTGTACTAAATTAGTCTTTTTAAAAATCACATTGGTTTCCCTCTGTCGAGTATTCTGTATTTACTCTACCAGAAAGAAAAACATAGATCTGTTCAATTTGACTCAGTGTGTTGAAAACAGATTTGAAAGTACTTTCATTATTCAAATCAAGATTAAGTGTATTCACAGAATTAAATAGTACAATAGAACAAAATTAGTTTGATTCCTCTGCAAGCTTGATTCTTCCGTTGTTCGTACATTAGTACAATTTGTAGAGAGAGATCTTTATCTGACATATTATTTTTTAATCCATGAATTAAAGTATTCTTGTTTATAATAGTGCTTATATATTAGGACACTTTTGTATGCAGCTATTAAGTTCCCTTTAGCTAAAACCCACTTACAATGTTTGCTGTTAGACCTCTGTATTTTTGTAGGTTTTGTGCCAGAAAAGAGAAACCAATGAAAAATTAAGCAGTACTGAAATATTTAACAATTAGTTACTCCATAAAAAGCAGTTCTAAGTGCAAAAATTTTATTAAGGGAGACTCAGTCATATACAAAGTCAGAAAGAGTAGATTATTTTATAACTCAGATTCTGACAGTTTGCATTTTTTGACATGGAAGTCTGCAAAAAGCTGTACTGTCAATTGCAAAAAAAAAAAAAAGGACTGGAGGTGTTAACAGAAAAGTTTTACATCTGTAATTTACACTTTGAAACTGCTAGAAATAGTGATACTCTTGCTGGTAAATATATATATTTAGCATCGTTTACAGGCTTTGGGTATGCTTATGTGTTTGTTCTCTGCCAATGTGCTTCCTTTCCTGCTGCTTTCTCCATGTTTTGAACCAGTTGGGCAATTTTGTTCAAATTAAACACAAGAAAAATTGTTAGTCTCAAACTACGTTTCTATTATGATCATGAATGTTGGTAGCCAGGTAGAAGAGAGAATCCTAGTCCCTTGCTGCAGTAGAGGATACAGTGAGAGTTTACACATTTGTAAAGGAATCTACAAGGCAGAGAGATTTTGTGAATTCTCAGCTACATGAATAGATTCAAGAGTTTGTTCATTAGACATCAAATAATTCAACCATGTAACATAAAGCCATAGAAAACCAAGTAACATTAATTCTGTTGCTTATGGAACAATTAATCTTTATAATGCATTGAAATAATTTGTTCATGAACTAATAAATACAAAATTGAAGAATATAAATTATGAGAAGTGAAAGGGAAAGCTGAAGAGGAGAAAACTGATACAAAATCCTGCTCAAATATGGAGCATATATGTAAGAATTATGTTTACCTTCAAAATGGATTTGTTTTTGAATTACTACTTATTCATAACTTTCTGTATAAAAAAACTTTATTGAAAATGGATCCCAGATTATTGGCCTGTTCTCCAAAAGCAGGAAATCATACATATTAAATACCAAATTTGTGTATTTAAATGCTCTCAGCATTTCCTTTTGATATCTGGTGATGATATGCTTCAGTTTTAAGTAACGCTGCACCTACTGAACATCACAAGCACTTATTGTTGCACTGTAACTTAGAGTATTTCATAACCATACTGTTTTGAGGTGAATCTCCTGATCTTCCCTTGTTTCTTCACAGTAACTGCTTGGAGCACAGTATGTTATCAGAGTGCTTGAACACTTTGCATAATTTTTGAAAAAAAAAAAATGAGCTGCAAGTATTCTTCATCTAATAAAGGACAATTTGTCCACAGGACTGCATGAGAACAGATTCAAAGTAAAATACCTGACGTTTATAGAGTGGATGTTGACTTATCACAATAGTTGATGCTGAGTAGTGAATCTTTTTCTTTAGGATTGCTCTACCAGAAACTACAGACATAGCTGGGGTAGCTGATTGTCTGAGGACAAGTGAAAATCTATTAAGGCCTGAACTTTAAAGGTATTATTTACTTTGAAAGTACTTCTCAATGATAACGTCCCTGGTATTGCTTATTTTTACCTACTTTTCTTTCATATTTTTAATGTTGCAAACAAAGACCCAAAATCTGTATCAAGGTATTTTTGCCTTTTAGCAGATGTGAAAACATAGAATACAAGTGTCTCTTGAGTTTATTTATGCAGTTCTCTACTTATGCAGTCCCAAAGAACCAATACTACTCTGAAACCAGTTGTGATCCTCAACTAATCTTCAAGGACAATTCAAAGCATCATTTTGGTGAATGAAAAAACATGGATATAATTCCATGTTGTTCCTCTAAAACTGGCAACATCTCATGTGTCTTTCAGCTATGATTGGTTTGTTTAGCTTTTGAAGGACACCATAAAACTAAGATGTATAAGGGAGCTCGCAGAACTCGTAGTTACTTCCTTGAATCTGCTCTGTTAGCTCCAGCACTATTTCTGCCCTAATGTCTCTGTTTGACCTCCTTCTTCAGTGCAATATCGCCAGACTGCTTACAGAACCAAGATCTTAAAATTTCTTTGCTCTTCTTGGGGGACCTTTTGAAATAGCTGGCATACTGTGTGGCTGTTGCTTTGGTTAATACATAAAGTCAAAACTCAAACAGCTGGTAAGCATTTACTTATTTACAGATGTTACATGCACTTCACTCACTTAATTTTAAAGATAAGTTACAGTTGCAGTTCAATTGCACCTTCTAAAAAAGAAAGTGAACGTGTCTCTTTCTTGCTGTCATGCCTGAGAGCACAGGTGTTTTGTGATTGTCTTTAAGTACTAGCTGAGCTAGCCAAAGATAGGGAAAAATAGAATGTATGTGCTTGCAGTCTGCAGTGCTGGAAGCATTGAATTTGCTAAAACTGCTTTTTCTGCTTATGAACATTTTTTTTCCCTCTTCTGCAGAAAGTAGAAAGATGGGCACTGGGCCTGTTCAGCCTGGAGAAGAGGAGGCTGAGAGGAGACCTCATCGCAGTCTACAACTTCCTCGTAAGGGGGTGTCGAGAGGCAGGAGACCTTTTCTCCATTAACACCAGCGACAGGACCCGCGGGAACGGGGTTAAGCTGAGGCAGGGGAAGTTTAGGCTTGACATCAGGAGGGGGTTCTTCACAGAGAGGGTGGTTGCACACTGGAACAGGCTCCCCAGGGAAGTGGTCACTGCACCGAGCCTGACTGAGTTTAAGAAGAGATTGGACTGTGCACTTAGTCACATGGTCTGAACTTCTGGGTAGACCTGTGTGGTGTCAAGAGTTGGACTTGATGATCCTTAAGGGTCCCTTCCAACTCAGGATATTCTATGATTCTATGATTCTATGATTTAGAGTATTTTAGAGGCCCATAGGTTTGCGGATGACCATAAACTGATAAGTCAGTACTATCAGTCTTTGTGCATACCTGTGATGAGTCTTAAAATGCAGGTACTTGTTTGTGTCAGTGTAGCAACTTCTTCTCATATTAGAAATGTCTCTGAAACATTTCTGCATCTGTAAGTAAGCATCTAGATGGGCCTGCCATTTTATCAATAAATAGGGAGTTGAGAAAGTAAATGTAGAGCACATTTTTTCTCCGAGGCTGTAAAAGTAATGAAGGATTCTATTTATTGATCCACTTTCCAACAGAAGACAAAGAAAAGATAAGTTTAGTGGTTTTCCCAGCAGTGGATTGAAATGAGAGGAAGAAATGGGAAGTAGACAGAGGGATCAGCAGTTTTAGGTCTTGCAAGAATATTATAGGCTTCTTCTGTGACTTTCTGGACAGGCTCCATGTCTTGTTGCTTTTAACAAGCCTAGCTTTTTAGTCATAACTGTAGTAGGCTTATACATAATACTGTCAGAGCTGTCACTTCAGATGCTTGTTTGTTGGAAATTCTTCACTGGAATACTGACTCAGTCCTTCCCTATTTAGTTGATAAAGTCTAATTAGGTCATAGTGTGCAATGATATAGCTGTAGTGTGTTTGTTTCTTTGTTTGTATTTTGTTTAAACCTCAGTTAAGTAGCAAATTAAGAATAAAAAGGAAAAAAATATCTTTACAGTTGGGAAGATAACTTTACTGGGCCCATTTTCCCATTTCCTATGCATGAGGAAGCTTTACTCTACCTTTTCCAAATTTTGAGATTTTTGGAGCCTGTAGAGTTAAGTGTTTTTTCTTTTTTTTTTTTTTTTTTAAGTATTTAAGGACCGCAATGCTGATCTTGTAAGAGTAGGCTTGTGGAGTTGTCACCAAGGCGATATAAAAGCTATCAGTTGATGATAAAACATTTTGAAATAATGAGGCTTTTGAGTATAATCATGTAATCATGAATTCTAAGAGTCGCTGACTGATAGAGCAAAGTGCCAGCAATGTATTATAGAATGAACTAATCCAATAGGACAAATAAAGCTGAAGATTCATAATGGGATTATTACTGTAGTGTATTGTCTAAAATTTATGAAGATAGTTCAGTATTCACTTAAGCTCTTTGAAGTGCATTAGAACTTTGAAAATAGCTGGAGTGACAATAGTCTGCTTAAAAATCTTGAATTTTCCAATATTATGGAAATGGAAAGGCAGTGTTATTTACTTATTATGCATATCTAGCACATTTCAAGCTGTGAAAGCATTGTGTTTTGTCTCTCTGGTATTTCAGAAATCCGCCCATTTTTCAGATCACAATTGTTTACTTGACTTTTAGAAAATGTTTTTGGCTAGATTCTGGGTTTTTCTTCAACTGCTTTCACTGATTATCAGCTCAAAGAACAAAATATGTGGCTGAATCTCTTTTTGAGGGAAACTGAGCAGTACTGAGAAAGGGCTACACTTGACTGTCAGTGTTGGCAGAAATTTAATTGAGCAGAGTTTACAGTGCTCCAATGCACTTCAGCTGCCATCTTCTTCCTTTTGTGTTATAGTATTGCTGAGAATTTTGATATTATTTCAAGGCATGAAGGAACAAATACGCAAAGAAGGAAAAAAGATCCTGCACAAAACATTGGAGAAATAATAAAATCCGCTTTTTTTCATCATTTGGAAAATTTTAATATCTTAGAATTATTTAGGTTGGAAGGCACCTCCTAGGATTATCTAGTCTTACCTCTGACCCAAACAGTTAGATCCAGTTGCACATAGCCGAGTCAGATTCCGAAAATCTGTCCTTTTTCTGATGCAGCGCAATATACAGTAAGCCTTCAGTGCTGTAAGAGTACACTCTTGATAAAAAATACTTCAGTTTCTGGCCACCTTGCAAAATCCACTGCTGGGGATATAGTCTCTGGTCTTAGTGAGCCATACATATGGCATACATATTGTTATTCTCTTAGGCTGGTCTTGAGTGCTATCATCCCTGGTTGACAAATGTCACAGCTGCTCTTGGAAAAATGGGAAAATGTCCTCTCGGACATTATTTGAAAGACAAAGAAAAGGACAATGTCTCAAGAAGGCTACTTCTACTACTAACTCAGCACAATTCTTTTGTACCTAGTTCTTTTTCAACACTTCTGCTCCATGTTTGTGCTACTGCTGCTTCTGCCTCTGCTCCCACCAGAAAGCGAGTCATCTCTAGACAGCTCAGTTATTTCTGGGTTGGATCACACTTAGGTCTGTCGGGTGAGATTTGCATTCATTTGCAACTTGCGTTGTGGCCATGTCCTTAAGGGACCCCTATGCCATGTAGCATTTACTTTTAAGACTAAGCAACTGACACTTTCTGATTATGTCCCAAGTCCATAAGACAGTTGCCTCTTTAAGAGTGCAGAAAGCCTTTGCTTTATTTGTGTATATCTTCCATTTTATTAAGGATCAAATATGTGTATTTGTTGAACCATTCAAGCAAATATCTTAAATCTTATATGAAGATAGTTTCACTAAGAACTCTCACATTAATTTTAAATACTACTTGGTAAACAGGATACGCTGATATAAGAAAGGACTGTAGGGAGAAATTTCAAAGAGAATAGTGATGCACAAGAACGTGACAAGAGATGGAAGGAAATTAAGTGGATGCGTGTTTTCACAGGAAAATATTGCAGCAGAGGTGATAATAGGAAGTGGAGTGTGCATATATATGTACTTGTAACTCACATAAAGGAATGCAAGTGCTATAGGAAGCCATGAGGGTATATTGAGTGTATGCTTGCATAATAAAGACATTACAATTTTAAGACTTATTTAAACGGGAAATCAGACTTAAATGTCTGTTGCAATCTTGAAGTAGAATGTGAGAAAGGTGTAATATTGCAAACTCAAGAAATTCAGAATTGGCATTTTATTTAAACTAAATCCCAGACCATGTCGAGTAGGAGCCCTCAGACAAGACTCAACTGTGCTCTTGGAAACTTGCAGGATATACTTCTTGCAGAAACAGGATTCAACGAAGTTCAGACAAGCGTATCACAAAAACTAGGTTGGTGTCTGCAGCAGCTATTGCATGTCTGCACAGATCATAGCTAGCTCCTAGCAGTCCTGCCATTACTCCACACTGGAAAGATTAACTCAGTTATACAGTGGTGTTATTGCAGGACTCAACAGTAGTAAAACCAGTTGAGAAGCCTTTAGTCTCAGCATGCCTGAACAGCCCTAAGACTGAGGGTGTTTTGCTTCTTGTTGGTACAAGTGTTATGTCTTAAGGGATCCTCTCTTTTTCCATTGACATTTATCATAGGTTTGCCCTGTTGTTTGTTATGCCATGGTCTGTCTGTGGCATATTTAGTATTATGTAGAATTGGCTGAAAAATTTATTTGCTTTTTGCTGAGCACAGAAAGCAGAGCAAGCCACAAGCTAGATTTGCTAAATACAAAATATGACTTAAACTGAACAGGTCCATGAGGGGCTAGGTGTCGCATAATGGCGGCGGCGCAAGGGAGGAGACGTCGTGTAATGGCGGCCGCATGAGTGAGGAGGTGTCACGTGATGGTGGCTGTGTGAGGAAGAAGGTGTCATGTAATGGCGTCTGCCTGAAGGACTAGGTATCACATAATTGTGGCTGTGCCGCACCATCTCCACACTGAAGTGAGGCTCTCTCCTTCCTGCTCCATGCCCTCTGTCGTAGTGGCCTCCCATCACCCTTTTCTGCCTCCTCCATTCACTCCCTTCCCTGTGCTCCCAGGGCGGGCTGGGAGGTGTTACCCACACTGAAGGGCTGTCGTGAGGGCGAAGCCCTCTTCTCCAAAGGTAATTGGGTGACATTGGCAGTGGGGTGATGGTTGGACCAGGTGATCGTGAAGGTCTCTTCCAACCTTAATGATTCTATGATTCTACGTCTTTCTTGTGATGGGGGCTCCAGAGTTGAACTCAGCACTCTAGGTGGAGTCTCATGAAAGCAGAGTTGAGGGGGAGAATCACCTCTCTCACCCTGCTGGCCATGTGTCTTTGGATGCAGCCCAGGATGCGGTTGGCTTTGTGGGCTGCAAGTACACATTGCTGGCTCAAGTTGTGTTTCTTATCAACCAGTACCCCCAGGCCCTTCTCTGCAGCACTACTCTCAATCTGCTCATCATCACCCAAACTTGTTTTTTTTTTTTTTGAAAAAAAAAACAAACAAACAAACAAAAAAACCACTGGGTCTTTTTGAACTTCAGTGAAGTTTGCTCATACCTCTCCTAAAACTCTTAGAAATTCAGATTTTTTTACCTATTCTCCTTGTCCTCAGGTATTTTTCTTTCACTATTTTCTTTTCAAAAGTACTCTCATGTGTCTTCTGGCAGGATGGGGAACCAACTAGTTCAGAAAATGCCTCTTGTAGTTTTTACTTCTTATTTGGACAGCATTGAAATACTGACACAAGTATGTGTGTATATATATATATATATATATATATATATATATTTGTAGTGGAAGCTTTAATTTACCTATGAAGGTCTTTGCACTATCTGGTTTATGTTCATCATTTAATAAGACCTCTGTTAAGCTAAAAATGCTCTGATTATGCTTAGAATTCAGATGACATTGGCATTTACACATCCATAGGATTCTCCTTACGTTTATTCTGGTATCAGCAATTTTTTTGGAAGTTTGGTGAAGGGATACTCAGAATTAATACTAGGATAACAGTTCTTTTCCACCAGTTTTATTTTATTTTTTTTTTCAGATACATTGAATGCATTGATAAATTTGAAGGACATTACAATTTTAAAAATTCAAACTTGAAATAACTGTTGTATTTAAATCAAATATAAAATGAACACTGAAGAGTCAAAGCTGTATGATACAAATTTGCATAGGAAGTAAGGCATATCTCTGTCAATTATGTGCAAGTAATATTGGTAGAGATAAACAGTGAAAACAACATTGATCAGTTGTTGTTTATTGATGCTTTAAAATGTATTCCAAGACTATAAGCATTAAAAAGGAGGGAATTGGAAGCTGCAGTTGTTTTCCTGGTTCTTGAGCCATTTTTAATGTAACCTCATGTCTGTAATAGAAGGAATCATTTAATTTCATATTATGAATCCTGAATTGTAGAATACTTCCTACATTTGTAAATCATAGCCCTGCTTCTTATAAAAGCAGACTGCTTGTATGTAAAAAGAATTATATTGTGTGTTGTAGCAATCTGTACCAATTCAGCTTCAGATGGGAATACATTTACTTGTGAAAATAGTTTCCCCATGTTGTGTTTCTGTTAGTTGGGGTTAGTTTATTTCTGCTTTGCTTATGCAACGTTTTGTAGATGTCACAATATAGATTTAACTACATTGTGGGATTGTGATTGTGTGTATGATTACGTGATTGTTATTTCATGCAAAATAGTCATTATTTTTTGTAATAAGTAACACTGGGAATATGTTTTCAGCAGAGAAGGAAAGTGTTGCCTTTTTTTTTTTAAAAAAAAAAAAAAAAAAAAAAAAACAATTTACTGGAGAATGAAAGGAAACATTTGTGCTACTCAGATTTATTTTATAAAGCCTGGTCGCCCACATCGCTCAGGACCTAAATTTAATGTCTAGTTTGATCCCAGCTGGGAGTTTTGAAAATAGCTGAGTGACTTTAAAATGTTAGTCCTTATTTCAAGAGTAGTAAAAATGCTGGGAATACACCTGAACTCTTAACTGCCAAAGTTCAAGTCTTGAATGTGTGCCTCAGTTCTTAAATCACCTCAACTTTTAAAAAACTTACCTGTGACAGAACGGCATGCTTATACCCTCCAAAAAAAAAAAAAAAGCCTAAAAAGCCTTAAGAGAGACAATTATGAAATAACTAATTATTACAACATCCTGCAATACTATGTCTAAGCATGGTGTGATCAGAGAGGCGACCTTGAATGTGCAGTCAAATCTTACACCTGTGCACAGCCCTGCTGAGATCTGTGGGGCCCTTTCTGGGACAGAGTTGTTCCCTGATGGGCAGCCAGAGGCACCATCTAATCCTCTTCCTCCATTTTACAAGTATTGGTTTGTACATTGAATGTTAGCTCTTTAATTGCACTGTTTTATTTGTAATACTAACAAAAGACTGCAATTTATTTTTTTATTCAAATTAAAAGTAACAGCGCAAAACAGCCATTATAAGACATTATCTAGCTCCAGTGGCTTAAAAAATTAGCTTTTCTCCAACATATTGCAAGGTGATTGTGAAATATAGGTATGAAGCTTTCCATATAAGCAATGGATATATGCAGATGCTTACTTATAATTTGTTTTTCTAATTCTTTTTTTTTTCTAAACAAAGGAGAAATGCAAAACATGTGTGTTATTAACAACTTGCCAATCAGTGTAGTTACGGTGTTTTCAGTTAAGCTAAACAGGATGTATTTGTGTCCAAGGACCATAAAAGTCTTGCTTGTATGGAAGTAATTTTACATGATTATGGTGAAGTGTTTTTTTTATGTTTCCATGTCAACACTGCTTATTCAATATAATTTCCAAACGTTGGATTTTGTGGCACCTGCATTAGAGAAATGAATTTTCATATTCTCTCTCTCTCTCTCTCTCTCTCTTTTCCAATATTATATTTTAAAGCAAATTTTAAGAAATGCTATAGAAGAGGACATGCTCCAATTTGTTATATTGGAGCATAAGCTTTACATGTATTGTATATCAACAGTATGTAGTATTCATTTTTAAATCCAGAACAGTGCTTCTTTTCTAACCTTTTTGTTTGTTTATTCTGATCCTTTAGAATTTTGGTGTTTTCTGAAAATACTCAAGTCCTAAAAAATAAGTTTTAAAATATAGATCTGTAATTGCTGTGGACAGTGGCAGGTACTGTTTTATAAAAACAGAATGTGTTCAGAGAATTAAGCTATTTGACCAACACCTGAATAAGAATTATTTTCTTTTGTTTTTGAATGTACCATCTTAATTTATAGTATCTATGACTGTGCAGTTTGAAAACAGAAAAAGTGGGTGCACAGATCAAAGAATCAGAATATGTAAGTAAAGGCATGAGATTAACTATTGGCATCTACTTGTTAATATAACATTATGATGTATTTTAATCCTTATTTTACATTGAGAAATACTTATGTTTCAAATAAAATAATCACTGACTTTCATTATTTTTTTTTCCATTTGCTTTCCCAATACTTTCCCAAAGGATTTCCATTGTTAGAAAGCACAGGACAATGGTTGGTAGTGCAGAAATTTTCATCCAACTTCCTTCTAATTTGTGTTAGACAGTTATAATAGATGTAAATATATTGAGTGTTGTTGGAGGTTAGTTTATTCTCGTTTATTCTGTTGAAAATGGTCTTAGAAATCTTTGTTTAGCAGCGTTATAATTACAAGATATTGCTTATGATGTATAGTTTGCTCTGCGCAATGTCAGCAGAGTTGATCTTAATTCAGATACACCTGGATGCTTTCTCTTAAAATCCTGCTCTCATTTCATGAAAGCAAGTGCTAAATAATCAGCTGTAGGAAATCAAAATAATAAAATTAATATGAGTAAAAACTTGTAGTGCTTTTTCATGGTTTCATAATTATTGAATAGATCGATTCTCCAACTCATTTAATCATTTTGTATATGTGAAAGCCAACTAGCTTCTAAGTAGGATGCTGTTCAAGGGTATTTATACGGTAATACAGGGCCACACAAACTCACTGAATATTCCCTCTATTTCTAGTCACTTCTTTTATATTGCTTCAGAATAAAAGCAGACAAATATTTTGACACATAAATGCAAAACGCAGTTTTAAATCAGCTGAAATAAAATCAGACTAGGTAATTGCAAAACAAGATGCCCTGGTCTTGTATTTTCCTAAAATTTAAGAATAAATTAAGTATAGAAGAATAAGATCTCTGAACAAATGGTTTAAACTGTACAATTTCAAAGGAGCAAGCATCTTGTAAACAGCACTATTTTTAGATCTTGTGAACTCCATGTAAAGGGTGAACTGCTTCTGTTGCTTTTGATGCCTTTCTAAATGACCAGAAGGTTTGATGATTCTCAACTGGCATTGAAAATTTGATCCAGATTTCTAGCTGGCAATATGTGGTATCTGGTGAATGAATCAGACACCTTACCGACTTCAATGATCTTTGGAATGAGTCCTCAGATTATAAATGAAGTGCTTTTGTTTTGTATTGGTTTGTTTGTTTTTTTTTTTCATTTTCCTCCCAACTCCTCTTTTCTTTCCTTATTATACGTAGACGCTTGAATGGAAGACTGAATGTGTTTCTGGTTATTTTCACACTTTTTATATACATATATATATATTCCTTAACTATGTAGAGTCTCTGACAATAAGAGAAAGTAGTTTAGCTAAATGTAGTAAAGTACATGTGGTCGTCTAACTAGCTAGACACCTACCTTCTTTCTATTTAAAGCATTTGTTTGTACCCTTATGGGTGTATCTGTACACAGCATTATTAACTGAAGAATATTTCACAATACATGTCAAAATCTCTGTGTGCAAGCATTTATGATCTTAGTGGAGATCCTTTAGGCAGTTTCCTGTAATCTGTTATTCTATGTGTTTATTCATTTCAAAACACCTGCTGATACAGAAACAGCCAAACCAATTACGTGAACCAGAGTTTATTTTCTGTGTTACGGTGCAGATCCTCTTTTTGGTAGTTATCTTCTAGGATAACATGTACATTGATGCTATGGCGTGAGTTAGAGATAAATATGGAATACTTCAAGTCATGTAAGTGCTATGGTTGGATAACATCTTAAAGGTAGAAAACTGTCTGAACTCGTTCTTCTTTGCCCTTTTCGAAAGACTTGCCATTGTTTTAAGGGATTGGGGAAAAATGAATCTATTGCAATATTAAAACAGGGGAGCTAATTTAATGTGGTTTCTCCTCCCTCTCAGAAGGTACCTTTGTTAGTTCATCCTAGTCCTCTTTAATGAATTTATTAATTAATTGATGTCCATGTCCATTTATTGTCTTAGTTCTATTTACTGTTTGAGCTAGGACAAAACTTGATGAATGTTTCAAAGTGACACAAATCTTTCCAGATTGTCTTTGCCTGGATCTATTCTAGCAGCTACTATGTGAAGTATTGATTATTCACATCAGAAAACTGACTAGGGACTGCTTCTACTTTCTTCCACTTTGCTCTCCTCTCTTACTGTCCCTTGAAAAGCACTGAAGTGGATGATTGTGTGTGCCTAGAACATTTCCCAGGACTGAACTAGGACACTTGCAGGATAACACAGTAACTGACAATCACTTCCAGGTCCTGCCTTTTATGCATAGACTTCGCTTTCTATCCTCTCTGACTTTACTTTACTGGACCATTTGCAACCTTTTCCATTCTGAGACTACTCTGTAGTTTCCACAAATTAGGAGGGTCCTTTCATCCTCAGGCTATTCTGATCTTGGGAAGGTATCTGTGTATATGATGAAGATAACATTTTCCATACTCTTGTGAAAAATTGTTACATCATTGCAGGTTCTTATTGATAGAGAGGATTTTATCTGCTACTGCTAGACTAAATTGCAATTTTCTTTTATTGTAATGGCAGAACCATCAATCTTCTGCCAAGCAAGTAATTAGAGACACTTGTAAAACTTTCCTCCAGTTATCAATGCAATTGTATTAGCTCTGTACTGTGTTAAAATTGTTCGCTGTATAACTTTGAAAGAGTGATCCACCCCGTATGTTATTTTGGAAACCCTGCTTTGCTGCTCTCTTTCTCAGTGCTTGAACTACAACCACACCGATCGTGATCTTCACTGGACTCATTACCTCCATGTGTTTCATCAGTGCATGCACAGTTTATTTTTCCATCTCTTTAAGGATGCTCTCAGGCTTATGAGAAGTCCTAATAGTGCATTCCTAATTTCGTGGGAAGATCAAAGTATCAGTAGTCATAATTCTTTAACTATTTCTCTTTTTAAACTCAAGAAAAAAACTATCAGTTTTGTCTGAGAGGCTACCATTCAAATGTAAAGTTGAAGTGATATGAGTGTTATAAACTGTGTTTGGACATATTTTGTCCTGATGCTTCTAATGAAGGGCTGTCATCTGTAGTCATTCCAATAAATGGTCCAATTGGAGTTATTTATGGTGGAAGTTGTTCCAAATTATGATTAAAGTTGGAAGCTTGTGACCCTGCATAATCTTTTTTTCTGATTCTATTTCTGAGTCCCTGCTTTTAATCATCTGTTGTTCAGCTTCTGAATGTATGTTTAAAGCTGTACCACATTCAGTTACTCAAAAGTAAGTTATTTACATTTTTTTTATTCCCTTAAAGACATATGCATGTAAAATATTACTGAATTTATATTAGGCAATAATTCTCTTATGTCTGTGTCTGTGGTAGACACATCCCCATATTTCTCCATCATATGTTATTTGTGAGTACAGGATTGGTCCACAGGGATCTCTACAGTGCATTTGACATTTTGAAAGAAGCTCTCAATGTCAACATTTCATTTCTCTCCAGGCTTCCAGGATTTAGTGGTCTCCAGACACTTGTTATCACGTACTCCTGTGCTGAAATCCATTTACACTGATGCATGGATAGACTGGTGTTTTGGAACTCTGTTAGTGTTTAGTTTGTGATTTTTCGGACTTCTGACAGAAAAGCATGGGAATCCACATTAAATTTTAAGTACTGAAATAGTGACAGATAAATTCAGCCTTACATTATCAGATTATCTGGATTTTTTTTTTTTTCATGAGAGGTTAATGAAGGATCATCTTTTCAGATTGCACAACCTAACAACGCCCAAATATGAGGCTAGTCCAAACCAATCTATTGACTAGTGCTGGGAAAAAGGGAAGAGAAGATGAGGAAAGGAAATAAAACCAACCAACCACCACCAAGAAAACCAACCCACGCCACCCAACAACAACAAACAAACAAACAAACAAAAAAAAACAGCAAAACCCACCAACAGCAAACAACTCCATCTCTCTTCCCAGCTGTAGCATCTATCCCTAAGTTCCCTTTTGCTTCTGTTGAGCTCCTAAGTCATTGCACGTGTTCTCTGAAGCTGCCAGAACAGCCTAAACCTTCAGGGTTTGCAGCACTATTGTTTTGGCAGGTGGCAGGGCTTTGTCTTTTGATTTTCTTGATTTCAGTATTAGCGTTCTGGAACAAATGATGACTTTCTTATACATTTGTTTGTATGTATACACACACACAAAATTTAGCAAAATTTTAGCATTGTGTTCTATAAGCTTCTAAGTGACACAATAGTACATTTTTGAGACAGAATCAGTGTTTGGTTAAAGATACTTATAATTCAGATGTAGTATGGACCACCACCAGGTGTTTTCTTGTTAATTTTTTAATGTGATATGTTTTGGTAACGTTTTCCATTGGTATCATGATGCTCAGGGTATGTCTATGTGATACAGAGTTTGTTTGCAGGGATGTACTGAATTGCACTTACGTAAATTTTATATTACTTCTTTCTAGCACTGGAAAAAATGTTAGAGTTATTCAGAGAGTCAAGAAGTACTTCAGCCACAGTACGTGGCTCTCAGAGTACGTCTGCAGTTTACAACTAAGCCTGTTTTATTATTCTCAGAAATAGGTTTCTCTACATACTCCATCCCATTCTTAAATTCTGAAAGGAACATTATCAACGCAAAGCTTGTTGGCAGTTACCAGTGAGGACTAGAAGTGGGTTTGGTCTTTGAGGAAGAAATCTCAGAGATGGATTTTGAAGTATAGTTTGTTTAGATTTGCTTAAGCAAGGAGCAAAGTTTTCAACACAATGTCAATTAGAAGTAGGTGGAGATTCTGTAAAGCCATCTATCTATTCATTAGGCCTCACAAGAAATCCTGTGGCACAGAGCTGCCCCTGTATTTTGCCAGGTGATTATGCTTCACAACCCTTTTGACCAAGATCTGGCCAAAGTTTTGTGTTACTTTTGGATATAGTAATAAATTTGGAGGTAATTGTTAATGGGAATTTATCCTCTAGTTAAATAAACTCCTGAGAGCAGGCCATTGTTGATCTTTCTTGGCCACATACATGATTTGAGAAGTGTGTATTAGTTGCTGTTGTCCATTATTCTGGAATCTTTCTTTCTTTGCTTCACAGTAAGATGAACATTGCCGCTACAAAAGAAGGCAGACAAATTCAAAACTTGGGTATATTTAATAGCATGTAAAATATTTGTCAAGGGATTATATGCGTTTCAAGTCAACCTAAATCATTTTTGACAACTCTAAAATTGTATTCACTACAAGGAGAGAAAATGGTACTATAAACTCATAGCATCACAGTAGAGTATGAGAAGAGATTATAGTTGTATGGTAAGTCATTTTATTTCTTTGTAAATGAAATTCACTGTACAGTATCATTTTCTGAACTGTGTTTTCCACTCAAGTTATTTTGTAAGGATTAAATTAAATTCATTCCAGGGTACATGCTTTCACAGATTGTAACAGTTCCTATTTGTTTGAAATATACCATGACTTTTTTAACAGTGTAAGAAAAAGTTCAAAAGACAGTTTTCTACCTCATTGCTTCTTTTCATAACAGTTCTCATACTTCAACGAAAGGATTTTATTGAATACAAATTGAAGTGAACCTATGTCAGAAAGGAAATATCAAAATCATATGGAGGTGCTGTGCTTTGCTCTTTGCAAGTAGGGGTAAATGTTGCACCACTGCGATTATTTAGAACGCAGGCAGAAAGTTTGTGATGTTTGAGTAATTGTTGTATTTAAAGTACTGTGAAGGTATAGTGATTTCACTCCATAAATCTTTTCCAGTGTATGAATTTTACTTGCTTCTGAAACAGCAGACTCAAATGTGACAATCTGCTTAACCTTTCATGGGAAAACGTAGAGCTTTTGGAGGTGAAAATGTCTGAGTCTTCCATTCCTAGAGATGACCAAGTCAGCATATTTGCTCTGTGTCATCACTAAGAGAAGTAAAATTAAAACATGCAGTCGTAGCCATACAGTGATACTTATGTGGCAGGTTTCTGCTTCCTTCTGTTATGCAATGTATAGTTTTCAGAGATGAGCTGTACCTTTTAAATTAAAATTCAGTTTTGTTTTTTGACCTGTGAGCTAGCTTGCATTTCCAGACGGCTTAGAATGCCAATGTCCTAACAACTGCTTGGTTGAAAGCACAGGCCTTGCAATGCCTGCGGATTTTTTTGCAGCAGTTTGAAGCCCTCTGTTCTTGTGTAGTATACACGGAATTTCTGAGTGAATCGTCAGTCATTCCCATTTCATATCTGGAAGCTCAGAGCAGAGCTCAGAAAGTGTTTGATAAAGTACTATAATTCACTCAAAAGCACTTTAATCTTAGTCTTTCTGGAAATATCATAATGTTATAGGAAAAAAAAAAAACACTTACCCAAAGCTTTATGAAGCCAAGTAAACAGAATTTTGTATGAAGGATCTGGAAGGGTTTGTTTTATTTTCCAATGCTGTACACCTTCAAGCAGTTTGCAAGCAAGGAATAATATTGCCCTTTCTTCTGCTTTTACCTGTTGGGTACCAGGAGCACCAAACAAGTGTTGGTGCTGGGGCTGGGTTCAGTCATCGTGGAAAAGGCAGCCACGTGTGCCCAGCGAGGTGCTGGCTGGTGGCTCCGGCCTTTTCCTGGGGTGGTTTAACCCTGTTAGAGTGGCGCAGCAAGTAAAATTTCTTGAGGGTGTCAGCTGTGCTGTACAGAGTTGGGCAAGCCTGCCAGTTAAATCCCAGTCATTATTATTAGCTGCTGTACTTTTCTAATATCAATATATTTCTGTGACTGGATTCTGCTCTCCAGTGCTTTCCTTTTTGCATTACGTGCTGGGTGCATATACAGTGGCTACATTTATCAGCTATTAGGTCATGGTTCTTAGCTCTGACAAACGTTTTTAAATTATGGCAGTTTTTCCATTTGCTTTTAATGTAGACTTTTTTTTTCTATTTGTCTTTTAATCCCTGCAAGATTTAGGAGAGATTAGTTTCGCGAGGAGTTGTGTCATAGTCTTAAATATTTTGTCGCTGTGAGTACTTTTATAATTTTATTTCAAAAAGTATGTATTGAAGTCTCTGCATTTGTATGCGCGTGTTTTTATTCTGAATCATTGCTCTAATAGATCTAGATGTACAATAGCAAGAGATTAGAGAAAAATGTTTTTGCATCACAGAACCCAAATTCCTGTTAGAAATAAGCTTGGCCTCAGGCTGGTCCCAGACAAATTCATGTTTTAGCCTGGATTGTCTTATGTATAAACATCATAACATTAATGTAATGTTGACATTTTTTAACCTTTCTTCTCCATGTGATATGTATTGTAGCTTTAGTAATTGATGGAAATAGTAATGGATTTTATTTAATTTTTGAGCTCTGTCCTTCCTGACTGTGTGATTTTACTTCATTCTGAAGAATACTTTCCAGAAAATTGATGTGATCTTTAAATTCTTTTCAGGCATAGCCAAATGTTATCCAGCTTTTTGGAAGAAGTAGTTGAATTGGCTTGGATGATCACAGGCTTTCTTCATCTTTGATTCTTTGAGGTTTTCTTTGCTCCTGTGAAGATTGACTTTCATCTGACAAACAACTTCCAATAAACTTATATAATCAATTTCACTCTTCCTACAATAGATAAATTGTAGGAAATATTACCAGTGAGTCAGCAGAGGCAGATTTTTTAAATTATTATTATTTTTTAAAATATCGCTCATTAGGCAAACTGAACGCCTTGCAGACTCTAAAATAGCATCTGGGCAGAGCAGTGAACCATAAAACTCACTGAGTACACAATTTCCTCTTTTTTAATTTATTTTTTTTTACAGCACTTGCCACCTGGTTTGAGAGCATATTATTACTGCTGTAGCAATTATTTCTTCCCTTTCTCCCTTCTTCTTTTCCTTTTCCCTCCTTCCCTGTAAATATATTGAAATTTAGAACAAAAAAAATCTCTGATTTGCAGGTATATAATATCTGCAAAGTAGTTACTTCCAAACAGGTACTCAGTGAGAGCTACAGTGTTTGTCTCAGTCTGTTTTTCTTGCATCTCTTGCCCTGTATTAAATATGTTGAAAAAGCTGTTGCACCTGTGTCTTGTTAAGATTGTAGTTCCAGAATTGTTTTTCTTATATTTATATGTATTTTGAAAATTGATTACCTCCACTCATAAACTCCCATCTAACAGACAACTACACTGATGTCATTATTCAAGTGTACTTTTGATTTTCTGGGGCAAGTACAGTTTATCATATATAATAGATTTTCAGTCTGCTTTGACTATAGGCAAGCAACCGTTTCTGGAAACAAGCCAGCAACTTCAGTTCCAGGTCAGACTGTTTCCTCCAATTCCCTTGCCATTGGAGCTCAGTATTAGTGGTTTCTTTTCTTTCCATGGAATGTTTCCTTGGTCTCTTTCCGCAGTCAGCCATATGTGAACCATTTGTGTTGCAATTTCTCTAGAGAATTCAAACACATTTTATAATTTTAACTAGATATCTGTTACTTAATATATTTTGTAGTTAGTTCATGTCTTATTTCATGTGAGTAACCGAGGAGTGCTAACTACCTGCTGCTATAAAAGAGAAGACATCTAAAAGACGACATAAAGTCCATGATGAGACCTCTTCTTTTGGACTTTTCAAGTCTGTGTGAAACTTTCTCCAATGTTTTTACCTGAGTAGTATTGTATTTACCCACAGATTACCTTTACCAGCCTTTGCTATTCACTCATGTTCTATATTTTTACTTGGAGTTACTTGTGATTGAATTTAGTTAGAGAAATCGCACAACCTTTTGTGTTGCAACTAAATATCAGTATTGCTCTTCAGTAATTACCCAAATAATTATAATATTAATTTCTCTTTAATATCTCTCTATTATTCTCTTTAAACCATACTACACATTTTTTACTTCTCGGGGAAAAAAAGATGCTTTTTCAGTTATAATTTTGTTTATATATTTTTTTCTTTATACAAACTTTTATTACACACTGCTGTAACTTTGTAATGATCATCTATTTCTTCAGAAAAACATCTTTTCATTTAACATCAGGAAGCTCAGAACAGCCTCTGAGCTTTTGAAAAGCATGACTTTATATTTACAAAGGCATATTTTGAAGAAGCTTTTTCTTTGTGAAGGGAACAAAAGGCAAAATGAATTAGGAAAAATATTCTCTAAATTTACAAATGTTATGCATGGAAGACTTTTGATATATTTTCCTTTTTGTTGGTTAGCAACGCTATTTACAACAATAAGAAATAAAAAGGCTATTCATCAAAAAGGTTATTTTTGCTTCTTTGGAGTACTCATAACTGATTTTGTGAGATGGCAGAAAAAAAGCACAATTTCCCTCCCATATAGAGCTCTGTTCTTTTTCTTTAACAAGATTGATGACAGATATGGTATCAGTTAAGTAATTAAAGTTTCTTTCAGAAGGGTATAGAAGCAAAATAAAGCTATGAGCATCTCAGAAAGATAATGCCATATTTAATTTGGAAAGAAATTTACATCAGTGAATGGCTTCCAATCAGACGGTGATGAAATACCCCAAGATAATTGAGCTGTTGACATACTTTTCTGAAGTATATTTTTACTGATTTTTTTCTTACTAAATTGGGCTAATCAAGTGGAAGGAAAATGTACACTTAATGTAAGTGCAAGACAATATGCAGTGTGTGTACTACTAATAAACATAGCATAAGACTTGTTGAATGTAACATATACACTTCAATCATGAACACTTTGTTCTGCATGAAATTTGTTTGATAACTGTGCTTTTCAGATACTTAAGCTGACATTTTATTTTTGTGAAGCTATTGATTACCTTCAGAAGATGCTTATTCCCACTTTTCTCGAAGGGAAATAAAATGTATCTCTGGAACATCCTAATTTCATTTGATAGAAGTAGTTTGTGATCAGCTTCTACGACATGATGATATCAGGAAATTAGTGTATATTGGGATCTAAGAACTTGTGTAAGGAATGCTTTTTTTTTTGTTTGTTTGTTCTTCTCTCCAAGGCTATTTTTAAGTGTATTAGACTAGATTTAAAGGCCCGAGTATGAAATGCTGAGAAATACCTTTATGTGGATGGTCATTGTCAAGTCCTGGCTACACTATTCCTGGTAGGAGCTAGGATGCCGTTGGCCTTCTTGGCCGTCTGGGCATGCTGCTGCTCTTGTTCTGGCGAGCATCGACCAACAGATCCCCAGATCCTTTTCCTCTGCACAGCTTTAGAGCCACTCTGCCCCAAGCGTGTAGTGTTGCATGGCGAAGTGTATGTAGGATTGGTCATTTCTATGGTGTAGTTAAAATAATAATTATGCTATGATGAACATGGACTGAAGAATGCATAGGAAGAAAAAAAAATAATACTCAGTGGGACTGGACTTCATAGGTTGAAGTAATTATCTTAAGAAAAAGTGATGTACAGAAGAAAGAATCCACCTGTAAAAAGCAGTGGACAGGAAGACAATTCTGTGTGTGTCTTCTAAACCATATAGTTACTTTGATCTCAACTAAAAATATTTCGTAGTTTTTAAGCTTACAGAACTTGTGGGAGAGGATAGCCTTGAGTGGTGGAAGGAGGAATTAGAAGCCTTTTTGAATGTCTCGGAGTAATGAGTAACTTTCCTTACTCCTCAGTCTGGAAACATTTGTTTCAAAGCTCCAACATACATACCACTTTTTCATATTCTAAGTTCCTCATGCAAGAGATGAAGCCAATGACCATTTAAATACGCAAACGTGTACCTTGGGATGGAACGCGTTGTCACTCGTTATTTTCCGTAATCAGCTTCTGACCAGGAAATCTGAGTAGACCCTCATAGTTTTCTGGCTTTATTGTCATCCCATTTAATTCACTAATTCCAGAATTCTACCTGCATAAGAAACCTTAATACCTTCAATGCACTCATGTTAGAAAATTGATGTATACGTTACTTTCAAATGTGTAGTTTTGTCCTACAACAGCTATCAACTCCTAGCTTTCTAAAATCCAGCTTTTTATTATTATTTTTAAACATACAAGACATATGGGCTTTTAGTTTCAAAATCAAACCTTTTTCTGGCATTTGTACTCTTTGTATTTGTCCAAATTGTTTTTGACCTTGTATTTCCACATTGTCACCATTGCTTCTGTATTATTCTTTGCACCTTGTATCATACAGAATAAGCTTTCTCTCAATCTTATTCTTCACCTCTTCATAAATTTTATCAAAATTACTTTTTTTTCCCCCCGCTTTTTCTTATTTTATTCCAGTATTATTTCATATGATACAAAATAAATAACACTGGTAAAATTTCCACAGTTAAAACTGTATTTATTTAGAGTCCTATGCTAATCAGCGTGTTTACCAAAGAAGCTGCTTTTGCCTTGAAAATTCTGTACTGCTACAGGTAGATAAGATAGTGTCTGTGGGTACCAAGCTTTTCACAGAATCACAGGATTGTAGGGGCTGAAAGGGACCTCCAGAGATCATCGGGTCCAAGCCTCCTGCCAAAGCAGGTTCCTTACAGCAGGTAGGTGTCCACATGGCCCTTGAATACCTCCAGAGAAGGAGACTCCACAACCTCCCTGGGCAGCCTGTCCCAGTGCTCCGTCACCCTCACTGTGAAGCTCTTTCTCACATTGGTGCAGAACTTCCTGTGCTCCATCATGTGGCCATTGCCCCTTGTCCTGTCCCCACAAACCACGGAAAAGAGGTTGGCCAAATCCCTGTCTCCCACAAACATTTTGCCATGCTGTTTTCCATCCTTGCTTATACTAATAGTGATACCATTTCAAAGTCAGTACTAGCAATAACATAGAAACACATTTGCATTTTCAGATCAAATAGGGACATGATTAAATGTACAGCCCTTCTTCCTATAATCCAATGACTGCTGCGGCAAGGCTCAATACTGTCTGTGGCCTGAGAAAAGCAAGATGACACTATTTCTCAAATGTGAGATCAAAGCTAAGAAACAAAGAACAAAGGATGCATACAAGTGATTTTTATTTTCTTTTGATAGAAATAGCATTGAAGTTACTGAATACATTTAAAAGAAAAGCAAGAGTTACCAACATATGTTTTTATATTATATTGAAAGGATGAGAGCTTCTGAATAAAGCAGAAAAATGTTTACATCACTTAAGATCAGAGAGATGTTTGTTATGTGACATTAGAAGAAGTCTGTGAAGCATTAATTTCATAAAATGAAGAAATTTAAAAAAAGTTCATAAGGATACTTTTTCAGGCTTTTAAACTTTTTCTTCTTTACATGATCAGTATCATACTGTGATTTCACTTAATACAAATGTAAACTGTGTACACATATTTCTTCTAATTGGTAAAGAATATTTAGAATCCAGTGGGAAACATGATTTGTTTGAAAAGATAAGATTGGCTCTTTGTAATTTGATTTCAAAGTTACCAATAAATTCACAGATTATGTTTGTCAGTATTGCAAAATGTGTAGTATAGCCATAAGGGTCTTATTGTTTTATTCATGTAGTCTTTAGTATGATCAACAGAAGAAAGATTTTACCAACTCCATAAAATCATTACCACCTTTGTTTTCCCTAAGTGTGATTGATTTCAGGACTGGAAGGTGTCATGTGGCAGTGTCACAGTCAACAGAGTTTCCATTTCAGATCCCAGCAGCTACGTTGATGTAGATCATCTTAAGGAAAAATTCCAGTCTGTAGATGAAGAATTTCAAGTGATCTACCTTGATTTCAACACATTATTTCAGGGTTCATTTATTTTATTACATTATTTTCAGGGTTCATTATTTACTGTTAAAGTAGTCTTATATTTAGCCTGAATGTGTCCTTCTTTAATTCCCCCCCCCCATATGACATGTGATCATGTCATACCTTAACTCTATTTTTCATAGGTAACTTCCTTTAAGTTTGGGAATAAGACTTGTTTTATAAGTCACTCGGTTTTTCTTCTGGCTCTCCCCTGAATCTTCTGCAGTCTGTTGAAACAATCCCTGAATTCTGGTTTTCAGAATATGATGACAGTGTAGCCAGGGAATATTCCAGTGCCCAGCATTAATTAAACAGGACCTGTACCCCTGCTTCCTATCTAGAGATCTTTAACTCCCAGTTTTATCAAATACGACTTTTATGAAGATGCTATTTTGAGGAGGTAACCCTCATGATTATAAACACAATTCAATTATAAGTTTTTTATGAATGTCTCTAACTAAAATCTAGTTATTGTCTTGTGTCCATTTGGTCCAGATGCTTGTCACCTTGCTGTTTGACCTGAGATAAAGGTCTATCGGAGACAACAAAGGGTAATCTTTTCATTCTTTCTCAAGTCACTGTTTAAAATTTATGATGAAAAAACAGTTCATTCTATCTCCTTCTGTTTTTACCTAACCTCTTACCATTGTTTTATAGGAAAAAATGGGGTGTGTCTTCCTATCCTCCATTTCTATTATTAGTTCAATCTTCTTCCCAACCTAGGCTGAAAAGAGTAATTTTCTCTGGTAGACCTAGAGTGGCAATTACCTGCTTTAAATTTTATGAAAAATAATCTTCTTTATAACATGCAGATTATGGCATCTAAAAAAGCCTCTGAGAGAAGCAAAGATTTTAGAGTATCCTGAGCCTTTGAAATTGTTATAGCAAAAGCTCCTGGTAGTTCTGCTGGTGTGCATGCCAGTGCATGATGTTCTCCTGCCTCTCTGTAGAGGAAACAGATAAATTTTACAGAACATTATTTTTTTTTTTTTTAACTGTTCTGTCTTTCTATGAATTCTTAGAGTTGTTTTCTAAATACTGATTGGTATACTGTTTGGGTTAAAAACTGGCTGGATGGCCGGGCCCAGAGGGTGGTGGTGAATGGAGTGAAATCCAGCTGTCGACCGGTCACCAGTGGTGTTCCCCAGGAGTTGATGTTGGGGTCCGTCCTCTTTAATATCTTTTTATTGGTGACTTGGATGAGGGAATTGAGTGCACCCTCAGTAAGTTTGCAGATGACACCAAGTTCGGAGGTAATGGTGATCTGCTGGAGGGTAAGGAGGCCCTGCAGAGGGACCTGGACAGGTTGGGTAGATGGGCAGAGGCCAATAGGATGAGGTACAACATGGCTAAGTGCTGTGTCCTGCACTTTGGCCACAATAACAAATAATAATAATAAAAAAGATTAAAACTGCACTGAATTCACCGTTTCTTGTCCTAATCTTTCTTCCAACCTCTTTGTTTCTGGAAAGCTTGATATAAGCCCAAAGTAAGGTTTCTATGCACTTTTAAGTGAGCTTTGAATGAGGTTCTGTCAGTGCTCCCATAGATCATCGCTGGAATACTGTACTAATTAACTTGCTGTTTGCCAGCATCCTTGCAGTTGCTTAGTTTGCAACTAGCTATGCTTCCTTTAAATCTGATTCTCCACTTCCAAAGTTCAGTTTCAGACTGTCTTATAGGCCTCTGCTGTGTCTCTGTGTGTAGGTTTGTGAGAATGTTCACCCTGCTGCCCTTCTCTCTGACAGTCAGCTCTCAAAGTGTCATCCTCAAACGACTTTATCTACAGGCAGCTAATACGTGGCATTGTTACCTCTTTGATTTATTTTCTTTAAATTGCTCAGAGAGGTACTTGAAACGCTGCCCAGATAAACTGTGTTGTGTGTTGACATTTCTTTCTTCAGCTTGTAAAATATTTGCTCCTTTTATGTAGTCTGTCTGCTAAGGTATATCAATAACTTTGAAAGACATCTTGATGACTTGAGCAAAAGGTGCCTCATCTGGACCGATTTTTCGCATTGTAGTCAAATTATGAAGAAAGAATTTGCAAGACCTAAGGTTTGGATCTGAGAATCAGTAAGATTATTCCTCTTAGGGAAAGGTAAGATGGTGATATTTTCTGTTATGGAAAAAATGCCATAGACTAAAGTGTAGGTTTCATGAGTCTTTATGAAATGATGTAAGTTAACAGTAAGAATTTATTAGAGGCAGACCAAACTTTAGTTTTCATAGGAAGATATTTGCCTGGTGTAGAGAAGCAGTTTCATGATTCATGGGGCTAGATATGGAAATTGATTTTGCATTAATGGATAATAATGCCTGGAGCTAAGGTGTAAGAGAAAGACAAGAAGGAGAACAACCATGAAGTCCTGTAGAGAAAGCGGTAGAATAAGGTGTTATTCTGAAGTCCTTTTGCAAATTAGATCATTTTAACTCTTTTGCAAATATGACAGAGAGCCCTGAAATGCTGACTTTAATTTCATTAAAGACTATTATTATAATCATAGTTTATTTCTCCTGAAGAATGCCTCCAAAAAAATTTGTCTTCCGTGTAATTATTTTGTAGTGCTAAACAATGTCTGAGGGGTGAGTGTCTTCGCAGTTACTTTCCCACATGCCCAGTTATGAAGTTTCCCCAACATATTAGTTTTACATGACGCTGTCTGTTATCAAGTGGCTCTGCAGATTTATAGAATAACTAATCTGGGTGTGCTGTAGTGCCCTGCTTTTCATGAACCAATTCAAGGGGGTTAGAGATGGATGGCTTGTGCCCTGTGCTGCATAAGCTACTAAGAACTAACAAAAGGGTTTGGGGGCAGGGGGGAGGGAGGGGGAATAGACTCTAAAATTTGCTTTTGAAACAAAGGTGATTATCTGACATAACCAGAATTACATATTTAATGTAGTGGCAGTCTCGAGGCTTTATGTTCTGTCTCTGTAATTTCCACTCATTTTTCACAGTAGCTTTTTGTATTTCATAAACCTTGTTTAGCTAGTTTTCAGCCTACTCCCCTGTGTGGTAGGTAAATAGCATATTTTACAGGAGAAAATCAGATGAGTCTTGTCAGGACAGAGCACTTCTGTGCTCCATTTACCTCCTGTTCCAAAATAGTCCTGGATAGACTTGGTAGAGTACATGACAAAATAGTCCAGCAATTAATGGAAACTGCAGTAGTTGTTTACTTCCATCGAAGTAGACAAAACTGACTTGATGCCTTTGGTTTATGTCTAACCTACTGAGTTGCTGTACTTAGAATTGCTAAATATCTGTACTTGGTGAGTCAGCCTTCTATAAAATTCATGATGGCTTTACGGGATAATTTTGGGATGGGAGATTTACCCATGGGTTGGGCTGGAGATGTCACATCTTATGCCACACAACTGTGATATAGCAATTTCTTACTTCATATATTATTGCACAGCACTTTTACAGGTACAAATATGTATTAAGAAAAAGGCTGGAGAGGACTGTTGGTCTTAATGGAGAAGAGGCTCACAATGTCTGTGAAAATGGATTGGACTTGTTAGACACTTGACCTTTTTTTCCCCCTGTGAATTTGGGATTAATGTACATAATTCTCCTGCATGCATGTGCATCAGATTTGAGGATATTAACACAGTATTCACTTACCTGACTCTGAAAGTTTAAGGTGGAGTTAATTTTTTTTTTTTTAATGGTCCTAGAAGCGATTCATTATCATTTGATTCTTGGAAACACTGTTAGAGTAATAGTGCTTTTTTACTGTTTCCTAAATCTGCTGCTGCATTTCACAGAATTCAAAGACAAAATGATCTTTATACAAGTATATAAAGAAGAAAAAAAAATACAATACCTGTTGCAAAAGGATTATTTACCTTTTTTTTTCTTCCCTGTGTGTGTAGAGTGAATAATTGTTTTAGAAGGAAAACTAAAGAAAATGCTTGAAAATGCTTGGTAAAACAGGAATGATGCATTTGGCTTGAATGTGGATTCAGACATTGAATTAATGCTAAAAAGAAACACTGTGATATACGTAAGGATAAACTATTAATGATCAGACCTGAAGAAGATGTTTGTTTATTTCAGCTGGTAACTTTTTTTTCCTGCCACATTTTATGGTTGTCTTATTAGTATGTCTGGAGTGACATTAGCCTTTTGAAGAAGTTAGTAGAGGGGACACTATGGTTTTATTCTTTACTAAATTAACCTTTATTTTTTTCTAAGGTGCTGTTTTTTAATCAGCACACTAACAAGACATCTCAGTTGCCCTGTAGCAGTAGCTCTGTTGCTGTTCCTTAACTAGTATTAAGTTTCATATTCGGAATTATACATGTTTAAGTGTTTGCATTTACTTTGTAAATATAGCAACAGTTTTCCATATACACATAGTAATTTACTTATTTGAAGATATATATATATATATTTTCCTCCAGTGGATTTTATTGCTACTGCTTTTATAGCTATAATCCTTCCTCTTTTTTGCAAGCTTTCCTTTTCTGTACTTCTGGACCTCTGTGTCCTGGGTGAATGACAACCAGGGAGAAGATTGCTATAATGACTCTACTGAAAGGCGGATCAACTTTGCAGTGATGTTGCTGCACGATAACACAAAAATGGCTTGTGCAAGCACAGTTTGGGAGGCATACATGTTAAAAGATGCTATTAAATGGCTTTGTCTGAAAGAATGGAGACAAATCAGCTGAACTCTTTTAGTAGCAGTGATTTGGATGAAGCTGTGAAATGTCAAAACCACACTGAAGTTAACCCAGGTTGATGCTAAATGTATATAAAGTCACTGTATGTATTAGTACAACCTTTATCTACAAATTATTGACTGTTTTTTAAAAATATATTTTTAAGAGCCAAATTCAAAAATAAACTATGGGCATTTAACCCAAATTTCTTGCTTTTAACAAAAACAATGACAAGAATTGCAGATAACATGAGACATTATTCTTTCTATGGGAGATAAGCAAAGGTATTACTTTGCTTCATTCATCAAAGTTCAAGTAAAGGAGCTTTATTAATTAATGGGCTGCCTTTCAACTGTAACATGGAAAAAATATTGAATGTAGTAACAACAACAGTCTGGATCAAAAAGTGTTGCTATCAGTAGCAAGAAGGATGTTTTCAGTCAGCCTGTGTGATTGGATCTATACGTGCCAATATCAAAGATGTCATCAAAGAAAGGTAATTGCATAATGGAATGGAGAGGGTCATTATTTGAAGAGATCTGGCAGGAGGACTATAATTTGAGAAAGAAATAATAGCTGTATAAGAATAATGTTTGGCCTAAGGGACTGTGTAAATACACAGAGTGAACACATGAAATAACTTTTTCTGAAGTGTTTGAGTAGACTGTCCACAAATGAAATAAATTCACAGATGTGGTATGCATGCTAAACTGAAGCTTCACAGGAAAGGAAATTGCCAGGAGCCTATCTTAGTCTTCAGCTATGACTACTAATTAAAGGCACATGATGTTAGCTATACACCGCTCAGCATCAGTACATGTATCACATCAGTGCTGTCTGTGATGTAGTGACTAGGGATGCTTTTTAATTTTAAGTGAAATGATTCTATAATTCTGTTCTATAATTTAAAAAGAACTTACTCAGTAGCTCTAAGTTCCATGTTATAATCATGCAGAAAATCTTTGTTATTATTCTTTTGGTCTGGCTATCTTACAGATAAGCTGAGTAAACACAGTTAAGGACATGTTGTAATTTTCAAAGGGATGAAGGTTTTCTGGCGTATGGATTATACACACAAAACATATTTCTATTGTTCTGGACATGCTATGAATGTAGTTTTATGAAGGTTGTTAGTATTTTGGGATGGTTTTTAAAAAAAGATGTAGTGTTTATTTTTTTTTCTAACACTGCATGTTTTTAATAGATAGTAGAGACCCATGGAGTGTCAATTACCTACTTGTTATGCACAGAAGTTAAGTCTTAGTTGTTTATTTTCTCTCATAAACCAGAGTTGTCTTTCACAATTTTTAATGTTCTTCTGTTTTCGTCTAGCAGACCCATTAAAATCATTAAAGTGTGACCAGATATTTTACCCTAAGGTAAGAAAAATAAATAGTATTTTTATTCCCTTTCCACTACCAAAATACTTAGAGCTTGAAAATAAAACAATCCTGTCAAAAACAAGCAAGTAAAAACAAACTGAGAAGAAAAGTATTTTTGTGTTTGAATACTGTGCTTCTAGTCTGGGCTCAAATTTGAGAAAATCTGTGTAAGTGAGACTGAGAAAAACTGAGTATGTCAGGAAGTTACTCAGTATTACTGTGTTAAAGGAGACTATGTAAGGGAAGGCTTTGCAAACTTGCAAATTGGCCCAGTCTGTAAATAGAAAGGAAAATGATTTATCAAAAACTTTAAAACTGAAGGTGATGGTGATCATCTGTTTGCCATACCGCTCATTATTCTAAGAATAAATTCCAGCAGTTTTATTTCCCTGAAAATAATAAGTTGAGTTCTCACTTTCATGGGCAAAATGATCACACAAGTGAGAGAACACCGTACAGCAAAACTGTACCAAGCCTTGGCCTCTTCACAGAATAACAGTTAAAGATTACTTTTGATTTTTTCATATTGCTTAAAAATAATTGGCTATGGAATAAATTGAACTTGTTGAAATGACATTTGTTTTTCTCCTAATCCCCAATTACACATTGTGCTAGTAGCTGTAGTCACTTTTGCTTCTTACCATGTTGAGTAAGACCATCAGACCATTCTGACAGTGGTTTCCAGCATTCCTTCCAACAAATCTCTTCAGTCTCTCACAGCTGTCCCATGTTGTACTTCTCCTTTCATTTCTCTCTTCCATTTTAATCTGTTTCACCTAACCTGAAGCTTGAAGTCGTAAATCAGAGGTGTAATAAGCTGTGTTTTAAGTTGATGGATATTTTGTGGTTCTCACAGGTACTTGCAAGTGTAAGAGACTGATTGTAGAAGAAAAAGTAGGAAGCTTGGTGACACACAAGCCCTTCTTCAGGTCTGAGACAGGCAAGCAAATTTCAAAGCAGATTACAATGTGCAAACTATTGCTTTGGATGCAATTGTCTATGCTTCAAATCTTCTCAAATGAAAGGCAGCTGTTACCCATGGAGGGGAGAGAATGTTAATGAGAAAAAAGGATAGAAGGGATACAATGGTTATTTACTGGGGAAAAAGGAGACAGAACATGAAATTAATACAGAAGAGAAAGATTGAGTAACGTCATAAAAGCAGTCCCTGTATTGAGTCTATGACGTTTTGCATCCAATAGAGTTATAATTTTCAGCTTTTAGCTTCATTTTTGGAAGAAATCCTAATCCATTGAGGATCAGGATCAAGAGGTAAAAGAAGTAATTGGTCTATAAAAATACACCCCCAAGTGCTACTGGAAGTTTTTCTCTTATTGATTACCTGAGTTAGTTTATTCATGTTTGTGGAATGTGTTTTCTTAGTTGTGGGTTAGCAGTGGATTAAGTATACTACATTTCAAGAAATGCAAGACTGAAATCCTGGAAATTTGTCTGCTGTGTTTTGGGGAGTGTTTATCATGACTTTTTTCCTTTCTTGGAGTTCATGGGGAAGTGATTTAGCTCTCACTGTCAAGTTAAATAATTATGTACGTCTTTCTCTTTTGTGGCTGAATGACTGATACTGAGTAATTCTGATGTTGGTTATGTTGTAGAGATTCCACAAAGTTGGGTTTGCTCTCTGTTATTATTATTATTATTTGAAGTAAACATATAATTGGTTGTAAAATGGTTGTTAAATTCAGGCTGAATCTGTATTTTATAAACCTTGTTTCAGAAAAGAAGGTATATAAATAGTGAATCATACTTTTATATAACTGTGGCTTCTTAAAAATCTTAAGAAAATAATACTCATACACACATATGTTGGTGTATGTTTATCATATGCTTTTAGTTTGAGATATACATTTTATCTAAGAAACAGATCTTATGAAGTGTGTTTTTAGTCCACTGAAGTTCTTAATGACTCTGCTTCTATTAACAGCAGCGGTACTGGGTCACCCAGTAATTTATTTATTTTGTTTTGAAAAACAAACAAACAATTGATATTTCTTTAAAATGCCAAATGCCAATTTATGTTACATGCTAAAATATGTAAGAGTAGTCCCGATGTATACCATTGTGATTCACAAGTGAGTCACCTTCCCTTTCTAAAAGGACTGACATTCAAAACTGGCTTTTTTTTTTTTTTTTTCTTCATCTTATATCCAGAGCTTAATCTTAATATTGACAAAGTATTTGGTATTGAGCAGCTTGTAGGTTTTAAGCAACTGGGAGGCATTACGTTAATTCCAGGCATCAACAGACCCTTTCCTTTGAAAAATACACCTTTTTAGTAGTGTTATGAATACTGTTGTTGGCAGATTTCAACAGCAGTGATAGCTGTTAAATAGGTATAGCCTTTCTAATGGTGTCACTGTATTCAAAAGGTCTTGTGGGAATATGGGATAATTCGATCAATGAAAAGGTCAAAGAAGAGGTGCATTGGGGGAAACTTTTTTTCTGTATCGCTTGAAAGGAAATTAACACATAATTTTAGAGATTGACTTGAGTGGTATGACTGGTATGAAGTTAAATATGCTGTAATTGCTTTTTACTGATGTGATTTTGATTTATTAGACCCATTAAGGAAATTTGCTTGTTCTCTTGTTCTTTTATTCTTTTAGTATCAGACATACAGAAGAATCAGAGGTAGGGATGGTTCAAAATTTGACTGAAAGCAATATTGGCAAATGCCTCATTTCTGAGGTGTTACTACGAAGCCATAAATTCCATCATTTGACAGTGAAACCATGTTTCTTAAAGTCCTTCTTAATCTACAGCAGCTACTGTGTTGGCTGTTCTATGCTAGAGCTAATCTGTAATTCAGGGTAAGATTGTTTGGAATTGCTAATGCAGCAAGATCCAGAAGCAGCACAGTGTCAATAAAATAAATTTGTTAGAAATTAAATTTTATTTAAGAAGTGAAGGATTAAAATAATGAGAAAAAATATATGCTTAAATAACATGATGAAATTGCTAAGTGAAGGTTTTCTTGTGGTGATGCTTACATCAAAAGCTTTTTCTAGTTTCACAGAAATAACATCGACATTCAGATCTTCTAAGTTACAGTGTAATTAGTAATTTCAGTGTAATTCAGTAATTTTAGTAGTTTTGTAGGTATCATTTCCCATAGATGAGTGGCCTGTTGCAGCTGAACAAGAGCATAGTTAGGGACTGCTGCAGTGGAAATGTTTGGATAAACCAGGCCAGGTTCAAACTTCAGAGCACCACTTTGGGCTGATGTTCATTAGCTATATACTTTGTGCTAATGGCTAGCTCTGACTCATTATCAGTCGTTGTCACTAAGTAATCAAACAGATGGTCCTTAAAGATCATATCCCACTTTAGCTGTGCGTGTACAGTCCCACAGAGCAGATGCCATGTCATCAGCACTGGAAGCTGTGGTCTGCACCGGTCTCAGTTGCTGAGGCTGAGGGGACCAGCCTCCAGTCCCTCTGAGGGAAGCTGAAGCCATCAGGTGACCTTTTTCTTCTCAATTTTTAATGCTCATCCTTGTTGTTTCATGCTCCTCATCATGCATGAAAAATGAGAGGATTTCATCTGCTCCCGGTAGTTCATCTTGTCTTTTTTTTTTTTTTTTTGGATGGGGACCTGTTCTGACTTCTCCACAAATGTTCCCTTCATGTTTGAAACCCTACATTCAGGATTTTACTGCTTGCACATATTTTCCTATTCTCTTTTTTCCAACTACACCTTGAGTCTTCATTTGACATTTGACTTCATTTGACATATATAAACATGTTGTTTATATATGTATATTTGATTGTATGAGCAAGTGCTCTTAAGGTGATGCTGGTTACTCGCTAAATTGAGATTCAAGTCAAGCAAGTAACATCCTCTTCAGTTTACTTCTGTCTCTTAGGTGCAGCAAGCCTCTGCGTTGGCTACAACACACTGAGGTACTTTTGTCTTGGAACTGGGGCTCAGATGCTAGGGGGGAGAATTTTCTGCTGGATCAGGTTCCTAATTCAATGTAATAGACTTCCACAGCAAAAGAATTTTATTAAAATGATGTATTTAGAGAAGGGGGTTCTGGGTAGATGGTTGATAATCTGGAATAAAATAGATATTTTTGTTTTTCCAAAGATATCGTAGTACAGTGTCAAACTTTCTGTGCTTATCTGCACTTAAATGTAGTTTACATGGGAACGTCTTGTGGGAGGGAAAACAGTCATGGGCTTTGAGGACTGAGAGGAGCTGGTAGTTAGAATTCTGACATCTGAGCTGGCCATCAACTAGTCAAAGTTCCGAATGTAGGTTTTTGGCATTAAATGATTTCCTGCTTTACTTTGTGGAATTCACTGTATGTTTCAGTGGAGTTATCTAACTTTTTTACTTAGGTGAAACAAATTTTAGACTACTGACATTTTATAGGCAGGAAGGCAGGAAGTGGTAGCTTTTTTTTTTTTTTTAAATAAAAAAAAAAACACAACAGACACTGGATCAATTTTTATTTATTTTCAGCCATGAAAACAAGTTTTCTGTGTTTGTCTTATTTTTTGAAGAATTATATTCTTAGAATAATGATTAAAATCTTGAGTTTTTCCCAAGTTCTTATGTTCATTATTTTAAAAAAAGTTGGAATAGTTTAAAATTGCTTGTAGGAATATGAGCATAAAATTTCATTGTAGCATGATAATACACTTTCTTTCTAAGGAAACAGTATATTTACAATTAGCAAGTTGTTCTTAAGGAAGGATAAATGCATTTTATATAACAAATAAACATGGGAAATAATGTAGTATCATTTTTCATCTAAGTGCAGAACTCACCAATTCCCTTCTAGGCTTGAACAAATATTACATGGGTGAGGGCTCTTGTAAAATGTTATGTTTTGAAATAGATTTCATTAAGGGTTTCTAGTGATAATTTATTTCTTCCTTTATGCCTATGTTTTTTCTCATACTAATAATGGATAACTTATTTGCATATAAATAGATTTCAGTATTTGCTGAAGCAGAGACCTAATATGTTTCTCTTTTTTCCATGGGCGTTGTTAAATAAGATAGAACATTGCCCTGATCAGCAGTCATGAACTGTAATAATTTTCTTGGTCAAAACTCTTTAGAGTGCATCAACTGTGACACTTCTGTAAATACTTCAGAGTTTAGATATTAGTTATATCAAAAACATGAAAATAGTTTGTTTCTACAAAGATGTTTTTCATACTATTTCGGAAATACTTACTGATAGAAATAAAAACTGGTTGCTGCTATTCTTAATTAATTATTTTGGGGTGCTTTCTTTCAATTTCTAATCTAGTAGTTTGTGAATGTTTTTATGATGCAAACACAACTCTGCAAATGAATATGATTTAGTTGTCTTCTGTTCCTCTGGGTTATAATGATATTGTGGTTCTAACTGCTTTTCTTTAAATCAGAGGTGAGTATTTAACAGAAGAGTTTCATGTCATTATTCTGACATACTGTAAAATAAATAGATTTGATTTATACTCCATTAAGGATATGTAAAACCAGAGGTTTCTCTTAAAACTGATTTATATTAACCATGAACAATGTTTAAATAAGATTTGTTAGTTACTTGATCAATTTATGATCTCCAAAAAAACCCTCACAGAATGTGCAAGGCTGCGTTCCAGATGCAGATGTGTCTTCCAGAATAAGTGGAATAAGCTGTTTTGTACCACTTTATTACCCCAAATCCATATGGAAAAGAAATTTCTAGGCTTATAGTGCCACTAGTTATTCTTCAGCTTATTCAAATATGCTACCTCTAAAGTTCTAGCTGCATAGTTCTTTAAAGGACTCAGGGAGAAAGATAAACTTGGTGCATCAACACATAAATATAGTGTTGCTTTAACACTGAGCATGCAAATGCCTTAATTACATGTATATATCTACCTGATATAAGGAAAAATGAGTCTGAATGTACTTCTGTATGTGTGCATGTATGTACATGACTTAATGGTAAATGTGTCTTTAGTGGAATTTTAACTTGTCTAAGTTATTTTTACCAGCAGAGGTCACTCAGTGTAAAGTGAACAATGGCTTCATCTTCTGGGGAAGACACAAACTTCATTATATGCTGTGAGACACATGCTGAAAATCATTTGTGTTCAGAAGCACACAGAGTGGTTTGAACTTGCTTTTCCTTTTTTTTTTTTTTTTTTTTTTTTAAAAAAAAATATCTTTGCTGCTGCATAAGTTGCAACATTTATGGACAAAATGTCAAACATATTAAAACAAAAACAAACAAACAAACAAAAACTTGTGGCCTCACACTGCTGCATTGTAGCTTCACACTACTACACAAAGTAGTCGGTAAAATGTTGGACAGCAAGGCCACTTATTTTTTACTGCAGTTTATGAACCAACACAGTAACTTTGTAATGTTTTATTAAGCCTGTAAAAACTAACAGTTACCTGGAATTTATGATATTATGTATTACTTTCTCCTCTGTATGATGACTTTGTAAGTGGTGTTCTATTAACAACTTTTCTTAGTATACATATTTAATTATGGCTAACACTTTTAGTTACAAAACATTTTGTTCCTACTATCAATGCTGATTTAAAGCAACTTTTGATGTGAGAAATGATATATTCCCATGTAATTTCAATACAATGAGTTGTGCACGTGTAACTGAGAATGTAATGTGGCTTGCAGAATCTTTTTTTATATGATAATGATGCCAAAAGAGAAAATGTCCATCATGCTACCAGAGCTGAGACTGATAAATATCTTTGAACTGAACAGAAGTGGTTGAAAGGTGATAAAAGTAGAAGCTGATGTTGTAGTTACACTCACTTTTCTAGAAAGAATTTCCTTTAAAACCACCATCAAAATCAAAATAAGAATGAAGAATCAAAGTTATAATACATTACAGTTGTGAGAAAGGAAACTTGTTAAATATGACATGTCTGTACTGGTAAATGGATGGAAAAGATGGTTCCAGTTGTCAGTCCACCCACAGAAGCTCAGCTGAAGCTCAGCTATATCTGAAGAAAATATGTAGAGTTTTTAATGCAACTTTGTGACTAGTTAGAGGACTGTATAAGTCATTTTGGAAGGGTTTGTCAAACTACTTGACATCAGAGTATTCTACATTACCTAGGCCAAATGAGAAAGTAATTTATTTCAGTATTATTAATGCTATTTATTTTTTTCTTTTCTTTTATATTTGAATCCTTATGCCTGGAGTCTAGGGTGCTTGCTTTGGGACATTCATAGAAACATAGAATGGTTTGGGTTGGAAGGGACCTTAAAGATATGAGAAAAATCTCTATAATTTTCTTCAGACAGGACCTTCTGTGAAGCTTTTTTATTTGTGATTGCAATGGTGGGCATCCTGCCAATTAGGAGTGCATTTTAGTAAACAAATCATAACCTTTTATTCCCTACTACCCAACACCTGATCACCTCCCCTGTTTCCTCATTGGCTGAGTACTACAGGTTCACAAGCTACTCGATGCTCCTCTATACCATGTATGTACAATTTTTTGATCTACCCTTTAATTTCTCCTTTTTTTTTTTTTTTTTTTTTTTTCTCCTTTCTTATGTTTTGAGAACTTGTGAGAACAGTAAAACAAAGATCACACTGCTCATCCTGCCTATTTTTTTTCCCCAAGCTTCTACCTTATTTTGGAACAGTGAGGCCTCCTACTGTCCACTTATCTACTTAGCATTTCTCTTTATGACTACACAACTACCTTTGACTATAGAAGGTTAGTTTTCTAGTGAAAAAACACAACTTAGTTTCCCACAAGATCATGCAATTCCAACCTCCCTGCCATGGGCACAGACACCTACTCAAAGCCCCATCCAAGCTGGCCTTGAACTCTTCCAGGGATGGGGCATCCATAGCATCTCTGGGCAACCTCTTCCACTGCTTCACCACCCTCAGAGTACAAAATTTCTTCCTTATATCTAATCTAAACCTACCCTCTTTTTGTTTAAAGACATTCCCCTTTTTCCTAACACTACACAGAACAGAGTCCTTCCCCAGCTTTCCTGTAGGCCCCACTTCTCCACCCTGTCTGTATTTGTACTTGAGATTGCCCTGACTCAGATGCAGGACTTGCACTTGGCCTTGTTGAAAGTTCTGAGGTTCTCACAGGCCCACCTTTCAAGCCTGGCCAGGTTCCTCTGGATAGCATCCCATCCCTCCAGAGTGTCAACTGTGCCACACAGCTTGGTGTCATTGTCAAACGCTCTGAAAGAGCACTCAGTGTCACTGTTCGTGTCACTGACAAAGATATTGACCAGCACTGACCTCGTTATTGACCGGTGAGGAATGCCACTCATTACTGATCCCCACCTGCATGTTGAGCTGTTGATCACAACTCTTTGTGACCATCCAGCAGATTCCTTACCTGCAGAGTGGTCCATCCATCAGCTCCATGTCTCTCCAATTCACAAAAGTCTGCAAAATTTAACATCATACACAACTGAGATGAAATAAATAAGGCGGAGTTAAGGAATAAATCTTACAAGCTTTTATCTGTATGTATGTCTTGTGGTTTTCTATGGCTTGCATCTTTACCCAGTGTAAAGCAACTTAAAAAAGCCAAATGAATCATCTGACTTTACAGGTACCTCCTATTTGGATTAAGTCATAAAATAGCTAAGAAATGTTTTATTACTAGCAAGATTACTTACTTTCCCTTTTATTTGTCCTATTAAATTTTTTTGCTTGCAATTCTTAGTCACGGTTCAAAATTGCTGAAGTTTCAAGCAATTGTAAAGAATAAAATTTTGAGAATCACATAAGTAAATACTTGTACTGCTTTGTATCTAATGAATGTATCTGATATTCCAAGAAGCAAGCGGTGTAGTTCTCAAGTGATTCAGTGTGAAATTTTAGGTATCAGCCCTTTTTGAAACCAGGCAAATACAAATGTATGCATGTATCTTATATAATACTTGACAGTTCAGGCACCCTAGAGAAAGGGAAAGGATACTATTCTAAGAAAACTATGGTCTAGAGACACATTCATACAAATATAATACTGCAATTACTGGTAAACTTGCATCTTTTGCCTTTTTCAGTAGATAATGCTAAGACTTCTTACATTCGTACTATAGAAACTACTCATTGAATAGTATGATAATTTCTTCATCTCTGCTCTGTGTTGGTGCAACATAACCTTGACTATGGTGTGCATTTTGAGTACCACAACATAAGAATCACAGAATGGTTGAGGTTGGAAGGGTTTTGAATGTCTCCAGAGAACGAGAATCCACAGTGTCTCTGGGCAACATGTTCCAGTGCTCTGTCACCCTCATAGTAAAGAAGTTCCCTTTTCTTATTCAGATGGAACTTCCTGTGCTTCAGAAGGACATAAAACTACTCGAGAGCATCCAAGAGATGATGAAGGGTCTGGAGGGGGAGTCATATGAGGAGCAGCTGAGGCCCCTCGGTTTGTTCAGCCCAGAGCAGAGCAGGCCGAGGGGAGGCCTCATGGCGGCCTGCAGCTCCCTCACGAGGGGAGCGGAGGGGCAGGCGCTGAGCTCTGCTCTCTGGGGACAGCGACAGGACCCGAGGGAACGGCATGGAGCTGGGACAGGGGAGGGTCAGGCTGGGGGTTAGGGAAAGGGTCTGCACCCAGAGGGTGGTCAGGTGCTGGGACAGGCTGCCCAGGGCAGCGGTAGCAGCACTGAGCCTGCCAGAGTTCAAGAAGCATTTGGACAATGCTCTCAGACACAGGGTCTTATTTTTGGGTAGACCTGTGTGGAGCCAGGAGGAGTTGGACACAGTGATTCTGTGTGGGTCCCTTTCAACTCAGGATATTCAGTGGTTCAATGACTCTATTGTACTGTACTAAATTCCTTTCTCAAGTATGTTTGTTGTTGAGCTAATATTTATGAATCAGAAACATGCAAATATTTTATATTAAAAGTAAAAAATCCTAATGTCCTTAATCAGATTAGCCCCATAAAATTATTCTAATTCATATATATCTGCTGATTAATTGTATCCAACTACAGGTTTTGAAATCCACAAACTGAAATGTAGTGTTACATAATGCATTTACATGCTCCAGACGCTAATATTAAAACAGAAAAATGTTTTATTTTCTTAGATTCAAGATCCTCTTGAGTTCTTAAGCCTCTGCCTTTGATTCCCTTACCCTTTCTGTGTCTGGACTTAGATCCATTATAACGGCACCCCAATGCATGTTTCAGTGGTTAAGAAATCAATGAGTTTCACTAGTTTATGAAGACGATACTGTAGTTTGGTGGATATTGCCTTTCAACTTCTGGAATCTTTCTTCTACTGCTTGCAAAATTGTGCCATGTGGGAAGCTGATCTTGCTGCTATGTTTACAGAAAACAGGGTATGAAATCTTCTGGCTACTGCTGTTTAGAAGCCTCCACCATGGAAATGTATTTTTATATCTGCATTTCCCCACTATTTGTATGTGTACATTTAGAGCTTAATGCGCCTCTCCTATGTATTAATAGTTACAACTTAACTGGAGTAACCGCAGCCCATAAATATATCCACTTTCACAACCTGAAGAGAGAATAGTAAAAGATGAGCTTTGCAGCCCTGTTAGAGGATTGACAAGTCCAGGCTTCAGAAAAACACTGTTCTTTCAGCAGCTTGTACTTATGCCTCAGATCTTCTTAACCTTAGGGTATTATGTCATAATCTACAAAACGATCCAATAGATAAACTTATTAAACTTTAACCTTGAATTAAGAAAGCTTACTGGTATATTCACAAATTACAGAATTCTCATTTGTAAAACATAACAGCTCATTTACTGCCTTCAGCTTCATCAATAGTAGAAAATCTCATAAAAATTTAATCTTAAAGTGTGAAAAATGCAAATAATTGTTGTAAAGCCCTTGTAGAAATGGAAAGAGAAAACATAATCATCCATTTTCATGGGAAAGGGGAGAGAAATACCTCCCCTACTGTCTTTAGGCATTTCATAAAGTCACAGAACCTGAGATTAGGACAGGGGTAGGGTCCCTCTTGTCTGTTGCTTTGGCCCTGTGTCCAATGCTCATTTTAGGAGGGACTTAGGCTGCTTTGCATATTGCTGCTCCATTGATAGGAAAGAGGGAAGGAGAGACCTGGAATAGAAGATAACATTGGTTATTTTATAGTCATTAAAGATAAAAAATTATCCCACCTAATGCAGCAAGGAACTTTCTTACTGAATTACACATTGTAAAAGACATAGACCATATGTGCAGATGTAGGAACTAAGGCAACTAGTGAGGAGAGAGGCTGCTTGAGTGGAGACATTGCCACACAATATCCACAATATCCATCTGTCCATATATATTTTTTTTTGATGGAGAAAAAGCTTTAAATGAAACAGAGCCTTCACCATCCTTGCTGTTTTGTATTTTTCTCCTTGTAACTACTGCAAACTCTGACTCTTTTGCTTGCTTGACTTAATCACATGCAGCTGAGACAAATTAAAAATCCTTGTAGATGTAAAAGCTGCTCCATTACAGTGACAATTTTCTTGAATGAGGAGAACATGGGTAACAGTTAACAGACTTTTCTCTAATACGGTGGTAGTTAAAATAAAGTAATCTTTAAATTCCCAAAGTGGATGTTTTTTTTTCACAGCTGAGCAGCATTTGTTCAGCTATGTAGGCTCTCATTTGAAAGGTGGGGAAAAACAATTACCGTCAGTGGTTAGGTGAGGAGGGTGACCTGGGAACATGGATCATAATAATTCTATTTACAGGTCCAAATTGAACTAGGAACCTGCTGTGTTATTTTCTGAACTGTTGTTCAAGGGATTCATTTCATTATTGTCCATTGATGTCTTGTTTGGAACAAATCATCTATGTAGATGAAGAGATTAATATAGACCAATTGTCTGCCTTATTTATTTATTTTTTAATATGTCAAAATGTGGAGGAGTCTCTATCTTTTTTTTTTTTTTAAAAAAAAAAAAAAAAAAGATTTTGGAGTTACTTCATATTCAACTTGCTTGAAATCTCCAGCAAATTTTCCTCTAGCACTGATTTTTAATAGCTCTGGAACAATTAATGTGACTTTCTTATTATAAACAAAGGTCAGATCACACAAATCCAGCAAAGTCCGATACAAAATCTTGTGTACATGCTCCTATGCAATATTTTTCTTTGCATATTCCATGTTTTATTGAAGTGTAGATTAGTTAGTAATAAGTCATTGTTATTTTGTTTTCTTCTGTTTTTGTCCAATACCTCTCTGACAGAATTATTGGAAGAATAATAAACCTCCTGCTTCTTAGATGGAATATGTTATTTCCATTATACGTACTCTTTCCCATTTCTTATTGCTACATCAGAGTTCAGGGAAAAGAAGATCAGGATATATCAGAAACTTTACAAAACTCCTATATGAAATTCCATTTTCCCCTCTATTATGTGTCCTCTAGTAAATTTTTTTATGCCTCAGCATTCATTCATGGTAGTTTTTTCTAGGTTTTATGAAATATTGCAAAAGCAACAGTAAAGTAGAAGAACAAGTGAATAATGTGTGGATGACAATTTCTTTCCTCATTGCAAAGACAAATGCATGCTTCTAATCTAGGTTGGATTTAAAATCTTTTACTTGCAAAGAGCAGTTCTCCAGACCTCTTCTAATGTGGTAGAATGCTCAGACGGAGAAGCCAGAAGCAGATTTTCATTTTAAATTACCCATTCCTCATGTTCTCTGCTGTTTTTGCCCTGTAGCATTGGTTGACATTTCATGGAGAGTGAGCTACCGTATGGCTGGAAAATATAGAATTATAAGAATCACCTGCTTTTGATTTTTCCCATTATATACCAATTGGGATGCAGACATACTTTTCATAGGTATTTGATTTCTAATGAGAAGTTTTTATTCTTCATTGACCTGTGATTAAAGTGTGGCATTTTAGTAAATAAACTGAAGATACTTTCTACATAATGCAGCTCGCAAGTTATGCCTGAGAGGCTATGCAGGTCTCTGACCTGTATCTTGTGAATGGCAGCATACATAATAGAGAATGTATTCTTAAACAAAAACTGCAGAGTACAGAAACGTTATAATGCTTAATGTTTTAAAGCAACTATAATGGAGGAAGAGAAAAAGATAACGTCAAACAGCTTGTCAGATGATATCTTTTTTATCACCCAATACAGAGTAATCTAAAATATAAAGTGAAATCTAGAAAATAATTCTTTATATACATGCTTTGAGAAAGTTTTTTTTGTTTTTGTTTTTTTTTTTTTTTTTAACAGTATGCTCACGACAAATTCTAAGAGCAGAAAACCTGTTAGGTATCAAACTACAGCTAAATTATTTTGGCAAGTGATTCACTAGAAAATGAGTATTCATGTTCTATGAACTTAAGTAGATCTTGATCACAAGATGATGTGTATTTGTCTTTCCATTCAGATTAACCTTGGTCTAGACACAGTTCCTAGGCAAATATGATTCTGATCCTGTTCTGATAGATTTGGTTTTTGATTGAGCCCTACATCTATTCATTTCTTGGCCACTGTCTAGGAAAATTACTCTGTTTTCTATTTTTTTAATGTTATTTTTTAATCGCAGCATTGCCTGGGAGCAGTGATCAAGGCTCTGTTGTGCTAGTTGCTGTACGCAAGATCACTGAGAACACAGATGTGGTTCATCTGGGCTTGGGTAAAGATAAGAGAATAAAAAGGAAAATACATTCACACTGAAAGTCCAGAGAGATACTGCAAAGTCAAAATTAGAGAAGGATGATTTCCCATCTAGTGTTCCTTATGTAGCCATCTTCCAGTGTTATGGTTAAAATTAAATTAATCCACGAAGCTGCTGTCTTCCATTAACTGCTGTGTCACTGTAAGAGAATCTACTCATGCCACAGTAAAGGCAGAAACAGTTACAAAGAAATGTAGCATGAGCTGTCTAGCATTTATGCTAGGCAACATAGTATTAGAGTGGGAAAGGGAGCTTATGACTCAGCTTCTATCCAGACCTACTCATAAACAGATTGAATATTTCTCAGAAGCTGGAAGGCAACAGAGTGCAGGCACTAAACCGAGTATGAGAACAGACTAGAATAGTTCAGTTGGAAGGTAGCTACAAAGATCAAGTCCAACTGCCCAACCGCTTCAGGACTAACTAAAAGTTAAAACACATTAATGAGGGCATTGTCCAAGTGCCTCTTGATCACCGACATGCATGGTGGCAACAGCCACCCCTCTAGGAAGGCTGTTCCAGTGTTTGACCACCCTCTCAATAAAGAATTTTTTCCTAATGTCCAGCCTGAACCTCCATTGTCGTTCAGCTTTGTGTTCCTGCATGTCCTGTAATCGGTTATCAGGGAGAAGAGACCAGCACCTGCTTCATTGTTTCCTCGTCTCAGGAAGTTGCAGAGAGCAATGAAGTTGCCTCTCAGCCTCCTTTTCTCCAGACTGGGTAACCCAAGAGTCCTCAGCCTTCCCTGAGGAAGAGAAACTTCCTGAGAAAATGGGTGTTGTTTAGCTTCCAGATAAGAAGAGGCTAAGGTGGTGGTGATATGCATTTTTATTTATTTTTTATTATTTATTTTAAAGGGAAAATGAATCTATATGCAGAAGTTTTCCCTAATGATATGATAATAATAGAAAAATTTTCTGAGGTATTCAAAGCATTTTGGACAAAGTAGCAATAAAATCACAAATACAAAGTAAGGAAATATTCCAACTCTCAGCAGTGGTGCTTTCCAAAGTCACTGTAGGCACATACAGATGCTGTGCTTATTTTCATATATTCATTTTATCATACATTCTGAAGCCTTGTGTAACCTAATAAACCAGTATGATTAAGCAGGGAGAAATTTAATGAGGGTAAAATGGCAGAAATTCTCCATAGACAAGGCTTGGAGGCTTCACTGATCTAAGAAAGATTAGGTGCTGTTAAAACAGTCTGTCTTGCTCAGATGTGCAATGCTGGATTATTCTATAAGGATGGAGCTGCATTTGTATTGATTTCCTTTTTTAAGTGAAGAGAAACCAGGAAGAAAAAAAATGTATTAGTTTCCAGTGTGATTCTCCAAACTCATCACACCTAATGCCCTATCTAGATATTGCCTGGTTGCTGCTGTTTTATTATAGTCAAATTTGGTCCCACCTATGGTAGCTAATTTGTTGCTAGAAATACAAAAGCCCCTGTAGAATGGAGACTGGGTGAGCACTTCCCATGTCATAATTCTTCTAAAACAGAGCTAAGCCATTTTGCCAAGATGGTGGAAATATGTTGGTACTACATCACAGTAGCCTCTTCTAGAAGATTTAAATGCATGATCTTTTGGTACTATTGCAAACATTTTTAAAAGGTCAAATATCCTACTAACTCATTTCCCCCCCAAAATATAGTAAGAAGTGTGTCTGCATACAGAATTGGATGAAGAAATGATTCAGTCCTTTTTTTAAAAAAATGGTATTCATTTAATAATTTAATTGTTCCTCCTCTCTAATTTTGTAGGTCCTGGAGCATACAATCCCGTGATGAAGTCAGTTTCCCACATCTCTACATTTGATTCCAAAGTGGAGTGTTTTAACGAACCAAAAGAGACCATCCCTGGCCCTGGAGCATACCAGGTATGTAAGTACTGTCAAATTTAGGAATGTGTTAGGTCTGACTTTATGCGAACACAAGTAGGCTGATAGTTCTGTCCTCCGAATTTTCCTGATACAAATGTAAGCCAACACCATGGGCTCAGTCAATGTGTAGATGCAATACCAAGGAGTTTGTTATAAGTAATGGTTTATATAATGATGCATCCTGAAAAAAGCACATAGGATGTTATGATCTGTAGAAACCTAGGTCTTCAGTGACCTTTACTTTAAAAAAAAACAACTCTGTAGCTACAGACATTTGAAACACTTCAGAATATAAGGCTGTTTGCAGTTCTATGAAATGCTTTTAAAACATACAACTTGAGAAATATTCTATAGGTATGAAAAATACAACATTTCTTTCAGCTAGAGATAATGGATTTTAGGATTTTTTATTTTATTTTGCAAACTTATTTATAAAATAAAATTCCTTAACTTGCCTGTGCTCTATTGGATACTTTAATTTAAAGTGTAATTAAAAATAATGAGCAGATAGGCATTTGGTTCATTTTAAAAGCTGGTTCTTTTTAACCAGGCAGTATGGGAGTGAGACTTTCAGTCCCTTTGTTAGCAGATCTGTGTGAAATTTGTTTATGCTCCAGATGGCAATTTTGTTCATTGTCTTGAATGTGGAAAAATTCTAGCCTTCAGTAGTGGCAGCACTAATCTGATCTTAGTTTTGTCATCTGATTTTGCTGAAGTGGTAGAATTTGGAGATGTTTCACAAACATGGAAACCAGTGTGCTAAGCTGCATGTAGTCGAGCAAGACTATGATATAAAATACTTCTATTTTTCTTATAAATATTATTGCTATGTATAATGTATTTATAGACACAGTCAGAACTGCTGGGTCCCCATTGTGAGAAGATTAGAAATACACTTCTTTCTAGCCTTGCTGATTAATGTAGTAGCTTTCACATGTGGAAATGAGACTTATATTAGGCAAATGTTCCAGCTAAATTGGTATAGTGTTTGCGGTTAATTTGAGAGTAAAAGAGGAAGCCTACTTCTTTGGGAAATTTTATTGAGTGATTTGTAAACCTAAAAACAAATGTGTAAGAACTGTTCTGGCCTTTCCATTTATTAAGTGTCTGCTTTTCATGTGAAATAATATAAGTGACAGAAATTTTTGGATGAGTTAATCTCAGTTGACTTGAAATTATACCTTAATCTTAAATTGCATATAGTTTTACATCCTATGTTCACCAGAGCATAGTAAGATTGATGCTGATTAATACAAGATTGCAGATAATACAAAAGTCATTTATACCTTCTGTCACAGAAAGCAACATGGTTCATAAAACTCAGTATCATAATTACTATTGCTAGATCTAAATAGTGCAACATCAAACTTCCTGGGGTCCTATTTCCTTTTCAAGTATAATGGCAAAGGTCACTTATTATACTATTTTTTTTTTTACTTGTACAGTTTATAAATTACATTTGTGGGTAAGTTTATTTTTTTAAGAATAATTTACATATTAAATTATATTTACATATTAAATTATATTTGTAGGCAAGATGATAGGTAGCATGCACATCATCTCCTTGTTGTTCTAACTCCTATTTGTTTTCACTAAGAATACTGCTATATTTGGTAGTAGAGCCTCGGAGAAAGGCTAGATTTCTTTAGGGAACTTTCTCTTTACTGTACAAGGTTACACTCAGCTTGCAAGACCTGAGAAAATTCACAGATGCACAAGAAAAATGTATGAACAAAGAATCTCTCAGGTCATACAGCGTGTATGTTTTTTTTTCTCAAAAAGTCCATAGGCAGTAAGAAAGGGTGAGATATCCCTTTGGGAGAAACAGTTAAACTTCAGTAAGTGGAGATTAATCTAGCATTCTTTTCATCCAAATACTAAATATGAAAATTAAGTGTTTATGGTAGTTTACCTATCTTACTGTAAACATCATCCAGAAGATGTCTGAGCAGTTTGTCCTTATAGGAGAAAGGAGCAGTATGTTACCTGTTAACGTTGCTCACATCGTCCTTGCAATTCAGGCATCACTTCTTTGCTGGGTTAAACCAGCAGACGATCTGGGATTCCAGTAGGCATGCTGGGCTCTCAGAGTGGGTCCAATATGTACTTTTGTATATGTCACCAATCCCCCTTGAGCTTGAAAGCCATGCTTAACTTTGTACTCTTCTCTTTTCCTGGCTTGTATGTTGCATTGTCCTGTGTATCTGTATTCTTACGATCTTGCTCAGGTATTTATTGTACAGGTGGCAGGAACAGCTGCTTAAGGAAGACTGACAGTCACAACTGTCAGAGTAAGAGCTCTCGAAGTGAGGGCATTTGAGACGGGAAACTGGCATAACTGACTAAGAGAGACTGAGTGTTTCAGATTACTAAAAGGAAAAACAAAACAAAACAACAAAAAACAACCCACTACATGTGTTTACATGTTGCCTTAATAAGCTTCCAAGGGATGAATTGCAGGCTGAATGACTATTTGTTTTAATGCAGAATGGGGTGATCCATTCAACATCTTTCATCATGCTGGATTCCTGGCAGAACAAGCTTTTTGTCTGTTCCAGGGCTTTCTTAGTTCACAATGAATAAATGTTATTTTTCAGCTGCTTCAAAGGCTTTCTGCTAACAGAAAAACACTTTTTACTAATTTTAAAGAACAGTGGATGTAAATAGAGAATTTAATAAGAAGCTTTTTAACTCAAATCAATACTGTAGCACTGTTGACTTCAGCAAAGCTATCTTGTTTTAGGCTAACTGGATGCTTGATGTTATATTTCTGTTTTAAACTTTTCTGAGGTTATCTACACATTCGTTCTGTTATTATTTTTCTATCTAAGTGCTCTTCCCTTTGCCATGTCAAAAAATTAATGACATATGCAGAATACACACAGATTCTTTGGCAAGTCTTTCATCCTAATTTGTAAACATTTTTATGTTTTATTAAAAAAGCCTTCAAAACTCCTCATGGCAATTTAAATGAAATAGTTTGTTTCCTCCATCTAAATTACCCAGTAATTAGCCTTAGTACCTTCATCCAGATTACAAGTCCGCTGGAGTTCATCAAGATCTTCTGATTGATTTCTCTGCATTGATTGGTTAGGATCACTGACTTCAAGGATATGTAATGACATGCAATGCTGTAAACCAGAAGTATTCAACATGTATGCTCTGTTCATCATATGTTTTCTGTAGTGTAGACAGTTAAAAATAGCAATAACTGTAGTAATTGTAATGCAGAATTACACATATTATAGAGTACAATATGAGAGCAGAACGAAATTGTTTGTGGAGTTGCTAGCCATTACTTAGTTTTAAGTGTACAGAGCCTCTTATTCAAAACTGCTAGAATTTAACATACTCTAAAAGATTCATTGGTCCTATAATTCTCTGCGATAACTCTGTTGGGAGAAAAAGCATCAGAAAGACAGAAAAACCTCATGCAAGCCACTTCTTAGTTCTGTGGCTGAAGAAGGCAAATGGAGCCTGTCATATGTGCGTAGAGCTCAGTGTAAATCTGCATCTTTCATTGCATGTGAATATCATGGATGGGACATCGCTCATGATTAAGGTGTAAGAGGACATCTGGAATGAAACAGAATTGAAATTCCTATGCAACTTTATTTAATAATTTCCTATTCTTTCCTCTTGTAATCTTCAAACCTTACATGTAATAATTTGAAGCGGAAGACCATGTTATGTACTATGCATAAAGAAAGATTTTTTTACAGATTTATCAATAACTTTAACAGTGACCTTTTCACAAGTAGAGGGTACTCTTTGACAAAGTAAGCAAATAAAGTAGATGTTCCTATCTTTGAGAGAGAGAGAGAGAGAAAAGGAAGGGGGGAGGTATGTGTTCAGTTGCTCATTGGAAATATGGGAAGCATTTTTTGTTGACCCGAGGGAAGCATACGTGTAGCTTAATTATGTGCTGCACATAACATTAATATTCTTTGTGCAAATCAGAGAACTCTTAAACTTTTACAGCGGCATCCATAATGTTTACAGAGCTAACCAGCAGCAGTAATACCATCACTCTGCATACGCTCGTATTTTCAGAACCAAGAGTGCCCTCCTTTTATTTAAACAAGAGAAATCAACATCAGTTTTCCCCACTTTAAGGGGAGAATCGCATTGAGTAAGTTTTCAAAGACCTATGCAGGGTTGGGGAGGTGTTCTTTTATGTTCTGTTTTAATGGAAATTCCATAGTAGTTCCGTTTAATTTGATAGCATACACAGGACTTTTATCCTGTTCTAAGAAATCCAACTATTTGTATCTTGTCCTTAATAAATGTTTGCATTTATGTGACACTTCTGGAAAAAAAAAAACAGAATCACAGAATTTCTAGGTTGGAAGAGACCTCAAGATCATCGAGTCCAACCTCTAACCTAACCCTAACAGTCCCCACTAAACCATATCCCTAAGCTCTACATCTAAACAGAAAAAAGTGTATTGACTTAAGTGCCCATGTTTAGATTTATCAAATTGTATTTATGCACAATTTAAACAAGGCAAATGCAAAAACCCCAAACAACAAAGCAGAGGTATATTACAATTTCTCTATCCTTTATTAACTATTTTACATAATGATTGTAAAGAACGTAATTGAATATGCTTGATAAACCTGATATTAATTATTCTACTGATTACCATTGGGATAACCTTTGGCTCATAAAAATACTTCTGGAGAAGCAATAGTTGTCATTCTGAATGCATGAAATTTGATTACATGTGAGCAATTTCTAGTAATATTCAGAGGAATGAATACACTGAAATAATTGATGAGGATTCCCTTTTTGTGTTTGTTGATATGTATTGCAAAAAAGTACAAGCATAAACATTATAGTGCTCAAAATTAAGATTGGCTCATTGAAATCCTAGGATAACAGGAGAATTAATAGGGAAAGCAAACAATCAAGACACAGGTCTTTGGGGAAAAAAAAAAGCATGTACCACATTGAAAATACATTTAATAATTTGAACACGGGGGAGGAGTAAAATGTATATAATATGAAGGAAATAATTGTTTTTTAAAAAAGTATGACTCTTCTAGTAATGCAGATTTGCAGATTTAAAAATTATACATGATGAGTCAAATGTTTGGAAGCTATTTTATTTTTATTTTATTATTTTATTTTTGCCTGGGTGAAAATTAGTGCTATTACACAAAGCATGTTTTTAAGAAACCATCTGTGATTGGGTCCTGGAGAAAGGGAGAAGTGGGAAACACAGAGATATCTGTTGTTATAGGCTTAGGTTTTAGTAAAACACATTTGAATTGATCAATTAATGTAGGAATGAGGTAGAGACAGTAAGGACTGATGGAGAACCTACCCTGGAGAGCTGAGAGGAAAGAACATCTTGATAACCGCTGTGAAAGAGCACAGCAAAGATGCAAAGTACCTGATTGTTTATTTCACTAAAAAGAGTCCAGAAGTCAGGAGACTGCAACCCAAATTGATACAAAAATAGTTTCTAAAACCACCTTTTTTAATTTCTAGTAATTTAAAATTTACAAATAGCTTATTTTAGAAAACTATCTGTTTCTAAAAGAAACTATTTGCAATTCATCTATATACAATACCTATATCTAGTTTGAAACCTCTTTAATATTTCTGTATAGAATATCCATATGAGTATAAAGTATTATCTGGTTTATGGTAGATAAATGATTCTTGAAAACATTAAAAAAAAACCAGAAATTTTTGAAAAGTACATAGAGCCATTTTATTCTTGTGACCATGATGGGGCTTGTATCAGGAACAGTGTGGCCAGCAGGAGCAGGGAGGTGATCGTCCCCCTGTACTCTGCTCTGGTGAGGCTGCACCTCGAGTGCTGTGTTCAGCTTTGGGCCCCTCACTACAAGAAGGACATCGAGGCCCTGGAACATGTCCAGAGAAGGGCTACGAAGCTGGTGAATGTTCTGGAACACAAGTCCCGTGAGGAATGGCTGAGATAACTGGGATTTTTTAGTCTGGAGAAGAGGAAGCTCAGGGGAGACCTCATTGCTCTCTGCAACTACCTGAAAGGAAGGTGTGGGGAGCTGGGGGTCGGCCTCTTCTCACAGGTAACGAGAAATAGGATTAAAGGAAACAGCCTCAAGTTGTGCCAGGGGAGGTTTAGGTTGGAAATCAGGGGACATTCCTTCTCAGAAAGAGTGGTTATTCATTGGCTCAGGTTGCCAAGGGAGGTGGTGGAGTCACCGTCCCTGGGGGTGTTTAAGAAAAAGTTGGATGTGGTACTTAGGGACATGGTTTAGTGAGTAACATTGGTGGTTGGGGGATGGATGGAACAGATGATCTTGAAGGTCTCTTCCAACCATAATGATTTTATGATATATGTATTTCATCTATACCTGTTAAAAATGCCACCACCACCAAGCCAACAAAACCCACCAAAACCCCTAAAGACTGAGAAGTTTCAGGGTGGTAGAATCTCTACATCTTGCTTGTTAAGTGGTTAATAAAATACAGGCTAGGCGGCAGCAAGTGGGTTGTGACAACAAAATGTGGATGATGTTTCAGCCAGTAGGGATAAATGGCCATACTGGTTCAGACCAGTGGTCCATGCTGCTGAGTGTCCTTTCTCTGGCAAGGATAAAATACAAAGACACCTTTGACTTAGCTTTAAAGGCATGGGGTGAGCTCCTTAGCTTTCTCTCTCTGTAACTCTGATTTGGTGCCAGAAATGGAAGTAACCTGGGAAGGGGGAAACAATGGTCTGAGGAGAGTCAAGGGAAGCACTGGATAGATATGGAAAGAAACTATATGGCACGAAAGACCCGGTTGCATAGTTATAGCGTGAAGCCTGAAAGAGAGTGTCCTTACAGAACTGGAACTGTATGCGTGAAGAATATCCATATATATTATATGGGTATCAGAGTTAACTTTAGTTTTTAAAAGTGCAGGTCTCCCATGTGTTATTTTAGTATTAGTTGTCCATGTAAAAATACTTGATCTGTGATATTATTTATAGTTGAATATTACTTTAAATGCTGTAGTGCTTTTTAAAAAAGACTCTTTAAATAATAATACCTAGAGGCTTTTACTCTGTTGTCTTTAGTTTCCTTGGTAGCTGGACATTTTTAGTTATTTACATGTTTTCTCCTGTTACTTAAGCAGGCTTTTGTACTTTTACTTTTGTATTGCAGAATAGCAAAAAAAGAAGGCAATCAGCAAAAGCATCACATTAGCATTATTTTTCATTAGAAAAGAACCTTTACTTTTTTTGACATACTACAATAGAGTTTCAGGATGTATATAAAACAAGACCACAAAATAAGATCTTACATAAATAAAAACTTGTTCATTTATGCAGAAAACTTCTAAATGCTTTAAATATTCTTTGAGAATAAAAGGATTTTATTTATAGCACATCATCCAACACTGAAGTACTGTTGTTTCTTTTGCACAGAACATGTATGCCTTTAACAAATACATTAGAAGTGGTATACATTAACTATGTGGTATAGAACAATAAAACACATTAACTAAATGTGGTTTATTCACTGCAACCGCAAGGATAATTCAGAGGAAATATATTGCTGGCTGCTTAACATGGAATTTATTTGGGATATCAGGGTGCAAATCTTAACTCTTACTCAAGAGACAGTCTTTTTTTGTAGTCTAACAGAATAAGAAATATATCTCAAGCTACCACTGGAATATGAATGCATATTGTGGGGTACCTGATTTTGCTTTTTATTTGACTTCCAATGTGGCATAGTAAATCTGATCCTAGTACTTTACTCTTCATCTTGTTGGAACCAAAAGCTGTGTAGTGTATCTCTCAGTACTGTGCTCTGCTTTAGGCTGATTCAGAAAGAGAAAAAAAAAAATGATATGAAATATTTCGTCTTGCAGCACTTGGCTGAAAGTGCCAGTTTTTACCTAAAGCTTGTATTCCTGCAGAATTACATTACAAAGTTGTTAGCTGCAGATACAAAGAAGCATAGTCTTAAAAGTTTTATTTTCTACTCTCTTTGGTATGAAACTGTTAAAGTTATACAGTTTTGGAAAATGCATGCTTTCACATTAGAGCCAGGTTCCTGTGAATGCTGTATTGTGTACTTACTGTCACCTGCAAAGGGCAGGCTGTGAGGTCAGATTGTTCTGGGACTAATGATTATGGAGGAGTTGCACTTTGTGGATGGCCAGCAAATTTTAATGGCATTCAGTGCATAATCTCTACATTTTAAATAAATTCAAAATAGCATTTCCAGTCCATCATTATGCTTAATTAGATTCACGACAGACGGTTTTCCACAGCAGATAAACTCCATAATCCGGTGACATTTTAGCTTTTGTACTGTTGGGAGATTAGATTGCTCCAGCGAAGGGCTGTGATTTCCTCAATAGAAATTATGTAATCAATTGATTTTGGCCTCAAATTACTTTGAATAAGGACTAAAAGAATGACTATATTGTGCTGTATTGAGATTTTAAAGATGTGGGGTAGTTGCTGAGACTCAGCAGAATAAGACAACTGGCAGATCACCTACACCAGCTGAAAGTCCATGTGTCGTGCAAAGTAATATGTAATGTGACTCAATGTTATACTGGATATGCAGCGGAGGGTATAAATGAACTGACGTGGTGATTGGCGCTGCCTTGTGTTATTCATGGAGCTAAAACTCCAACAGTGCTTTGCTAATGTCTGCACTCCTGTTTGCCCTGCAGGAATAGATGTACTGGGTTAGATTCTGGGTTTGTAGCCCAGAATCCCTTCTCCAGTAGTTGTTAAATGCAAGTAATCTAAGGAAATGTGTAAACTTGTGACAAGTAAGGAGCAACACTGGTATAAATGACTCTCCTGGCATACAATCATTTGCATCTCAAGGAGATTAGAAGTCTCTTTCTATGCACTTCTTGAAGTAAAACTCTCATGAGGTTGTCTAACGTTGCTTTAAACGTGCATGAACTTCTTGCAACTGTGACATCTAGCAGCAGGGAGTTCTGCAGGTTAATCATGTTACGTGAACAGTTTCCTTTTTTAGTCCCTTTGAAATTAGCTTTATTTGCTGCTACTTTTTTATATATAAAAAATCCTTTATTATTAAAAAGCAGTAATTGCTGCTCCCTACCTTGTCTCTGCATGCCTCTCATAATTTATAGACCTCTGTTACAGCACTACCCCTCATATATGTGTATATGTTTTTCTTTACGTAGATGAGTCCTACCAACTACCACACTTAACTATGCTTGTTACATGCCTCTGGTCACCTTTGGTGTGCTCCTGAAATTCTTCCAGTTCTGTGTCTCAGTAATTCTGAAATACAATGGACCAAAGTTAGTCCTGCTGTAGAGCGTGCTCATAAATTTAATTTAATCTTCTAGGCCATGTGGTATTGCAGTTGGCAGGATGTGCTTGGGAAGCTTTGTGGACATCTATCTCTGTAGTGCTAACCTGTTTCAGTACTAGCTTCAGAGCTGCACGTGATTTTCAGAGCTGAGACTCTATCATTGCAAAACTTTCCTGGATCTGCTCTCACAAAAGAAGTGGGAGGACTGCTTTGCAAATCTGAGGTCTTTATCCATGAGTTTGGAATGGGACATAGTGCAGTTCCTGTTGATAATGTGATAAAAAAACCTTAACACCAAATCCACTTGGTTTCTAATCCACAATATAACAATACAAAAGAGAAATCAGTGGGCTGGAGAAATATGTACAGAATACACGTTTATTTTTTTGAGATACTGAATTACCATATTTCTCACCATCTTTTCTATGGCAAAAGCACTGCTTATAACAATACACTGAAATTATACTGTGACTTATAAATGGGACAAAATTAACCATAGTATTATTATACTCCAGTCATCATTTGTTGTTTTTCATGATTAAATTGGTCTCATAACTATAACTTGTTCTGCATCATCTACTAAGAAAGCAGTAGAGTTATTAAAAGCAATAAAAGCCCTGCTACTTTGTCCAATAGTTTAACACATTTAGTATTTTAGGTTTTAAATGATCTTAGGAGGAATTCTCAATCTTCAGTTAAATATATATATATATATATATATATATATACTCAGTGATTAGTGATTTATGCAACATACCTAATCAAAATCTAAAACATTCCTTTGGAGAATAGGCAACTCATTTTAGATATTTCCTGAGGTGGTGATGCTTTATATAGCACATAATAAATATACTGTTTTTATCATTGCATGGTGAACATTTAATTTTTCCTCTTAAGTTGTAGTAAATCCCTGCTTATGTGAGGCTCTGTATTCTAAATGGAAATGATCAGTGTGCTGCATAAAAAAAAATACCAGGTACTGTTGTATTAGTTAGTAATTACTGTTGATTTAGACATTCCTCTGTTCTGTATTGTCAAGACTACTGCTATATACCACTGGCTCATTGTGTCTAGTCTTAAGACCTCACTGTATTGAATATAAGCACTAACAGCTATTGTTGTGTGGAATTTTGATAAATTTTGATAATCAATTTTTGATTGTTGCATGAAATTAATGTTAATAATTTTGAATATTTACTGTATGCATGTATGGGCAGTATGTATGGGTTTTATCCAGTCTTTAGTCCATGATAACTCTTTACTTACCCATGTGTTCTGTTTTTCCTTGATAATCTCATAAAAATGATGGTGTTAAAAGCTTTTTAAAGATGCAGATAAATTGTGTCCACTGATTCTCCTTAATACATGTTTTGGTTTGGTATCCTCAGAGCAGTCTAGTAGAAGACATAAAAAACCCCACACTGTCCGATTACAGAACTCATGTTGCATTGTTGCATTTTATCATTTTTCTTTGTTCACTTTCAATTTATGTTTTAACTCTTCTGAACCAATAAACCTAATACTGAAGTTGGATTTTACAGTCTCTAATTCTCAGGCTAATCTTAGTGCCTAAAAAAAAAAAAAAAAAGAAAAAAAGAATGAAGGAAAAAGTGGCCCATCCGTTCCTCCAGTAGAACTAGAGACTGGGAGCAAAAACCTTTTATGTTTTGAATAATTTTAGTACTTGCACTCTAATTTGATATTTCTCCTGTGACGATAAGTGAGGGCAGGAAAATAAGCAAATGAAAAGATCTTGAGAGAAAGCATTTACCTAGCACTAAATCTATGCTCAAACATAATATAATATATGTTTGTTTAACTGAATTGATATTGCCAACTTTCTAGTGGTCTATATGGTCTTAAAAGGGCATGCCCTACATTTTAGGCATGGACAAAGTGAAAACATGCACAGGTAAACAGACCTAGGGAAGGGCATAGAGGAATATCAGTATCAGTGGAAAGGATGCATCTGACTCTTGCTCAGGTCATTATCAAAGTTCCTATTGATTTCCAAGTGAGTAATGTATTACTGTTTCCTTGGCAGGATGACTCTTCTCTTAATGGAAGTGTAAGGTCAGAGTCAGCAACCAGAGCCTCAGCAGCTGTTGCAGCTTGGGTTGTGGGTCTTGTCTTGTGTATAAGTAAACCTGTCCTGGAGAGAATGCTTCTTGGGCTTGCAGGGCTTTGTCAGTTGTGTTTAGTGACTGGGTGAGTGACACTTAGGCGTCCTTCTGTAAGAATCCACTGATGCTCTTTGTTTTCCAACGACAGTCAAACCTACACGTCAAACTTACGTTTTGGCATCTGATCCAATCTGATTTGACCTTTTAGGCTTTGTACAAATCAGCTGAGTTACAGAAGTACCTAAGAGACCAATCCATCTGAAATGTGATTTTATTTTAGTTGGGATGGGGCATCCATTGCAGTGGCAAAAGTGTCTCTGTTGCCTGCAGGGCCAGCGTAGGTGGCTGGTTTGGACTAGCCATCTGATTTATTTTTGCATAGGTGAGATTAGATGAGATAATTACACTCAGCATACCTGAGTAATTCCTGAAAAGTGTTTGTTTTCAATTTTATAAAAATTGTAAGCTACTCTTATTTACATAAGCTGTGTGATCTCTGATATAATTAAAATTAAAATATGCATAGACATTTATGGTACTTGCATATTAAAACTCCCTAAATGTAGGGGCTGACAAATATGCACGCCAAAACGGTAAGTTTATGGGTTTTGTATGGAATGTGTGTGTTTTGCTGGAATGTGGGAAGTGCCTGCATTAAATTTTACAGAGAATAAAGCTCGTGTCACTTCAGCAGAGGTTTCCCTGAGTACAAATTCAGGACCTAAACCTAAATTCTTTACATCTGTAATCAATGTCCTTTTTAAATGTGAAAGCTGAACAACCAGCAGCTATGTCCTTACACAGGTAAAAGGTGACCAACAGAGTCAGCAGTTTTTAAATTGCTGTCATTGATGGAAGTGCAAAGATAGAGATTCAGCATAAGCTTGAGTGAGCAGGCTGGACAGTAGAAATGTCATATCAGTTTCGAGGGTGCCCTCAGTGCTGGTGAGCTCTGTGACAGAACACTGGCCTTGGCAGACTAAAATTCAGGATTTTCCTGCAAAAGCTAAACCTCTTCTTTTTGAGGTAAGTGCTTAACTTTCAAGCAGTTAAATCCAGTAGGCTTGCTCTTTGTTGTTGGATACAGCCAATATTACAGCTGAAGGCTGCAAGGACTGTGAGAAATGTTATGGCATTAAATTTCAGATAAAGAGCTCCAATGGATCTGAAAAAAAAATATCTGCTTCAAAATAGATTTTTACATGACAAGTAAGGCTCTGCTGAAATAATTTCCTTGTTTAAATGGAAACATAACAACACACTACTTGTTTACATCTTACCTTGGATATTTGACTCTTGGCAGATTAAAGCAACTTCTAGGGTACGAACAGGGTGAACAGTGAACCCCTGGCCTTCCAGAAATGTTTGGTTTAATTGTCTGGAAGGTCCACATTCAGATGTGACATTAACTTCCTCAATTCCAGGTCACTTCCTACGTGATGTAGTAGTTCCATACCCTATATAGAAAACTGGAATTTTAAATGATCCCTGCAGGGATTAAAATACATACAAATGCAACTACAAGACTTAATTAAAATCCTTCTTCAACTACTCATAAACACTGTTAAATTAGATTTAGACAGATGGGACAAATTATTATTATCATTATGGGGAAAAGACACTATCATGAAAATTAACATTCTCCCTTGTCTCATCTCCATTTGTAAAACCCCATGCCAATAGAAATCCCCAAGCAAAACTTCTCTGTAATAAATAACTTGTCAGTGGGATTTTATGGGATTGCAACAACACAACAAAAATCTATTACTTAAAAATATGCACAAAGAAAGGAGAATTAAATTTCCTAAATCTTAACAAAACTTTTCATATAATTCACATTACAATGATCACTAGAAAGGCCTTCAAAAATTATGGGAAAACTTAGCAATTGAATTAATTGAGAAAGAGTCTATGCGGAAGTGTTGCTCCTTTCTTATTAAAAAAATACTAGCATCAATTATTTTGGTACAGATTTCACAGCTGACAGTGATTCTTTTCAGTGTTGGTAGCCCAAGGCAGACCTAGTTGTTGTTTTGCTTTTCTAGATTGTGAACCTGTAGTAGAACAAAAAATCTTTGTGATTGCCCTACATTTTAGGCATGGACAAAGTGAAAACAGGCATAATCCTGAAAATGAGTTTGCAATCTGACAGCAATCAGGTGTAAAGTTCCTTAAACTGAAGCAGTCACAACCTTAGAATACTGGAAAATCAAATTTTTCCCACAGTAATTTCTGTCTGTATTGTTTTGAGGGTTGTTTGCAACAAGAGCTGTCCTGCTACTACGTGTTACTACAAGGGGAATAAGGTTGCAGAGATTTACAGATTGATTAGGGCAGTGCAAATACATTTAAAACACACACACAGGCATCTACATTCTTGAATAAAGTGAGTGTTAAGATGCTTTATCTTTTACTTAGAGCTTTGGATGTATTCAGTGCTTCTCTGTGAATTCTGTATCATAACAAAGAAACCTGTACATGTGTGGAAAGAGGAGGTAGTAGCTTGCTGTTGTTTAGTCATTAGCTGTAGTCAAGGTGCCTTTCATGAAGAAGGGATGACAGATAGGTAACGTCCCCACTATCAGATCCACTGTCAGGGGATGTACTTGTCAGGGACAGCAGGAGACAAAGTGCATGGGGATACAGGTGCACCTTTCCTTGCACAGGAGTAAGATAAATGCACCTATTGTCACCGCTCCCCTGCCTTTCCATAGCCATTAGTATGACAATGCTATAATTGATTACCTGACATAAGACCTGCTTTGAAATTTTTCTCTTTTGGAAGCTGTCCTTTCAGCTTTTCAGCAGTGTATGGCTATCTGCTGTGTCAATACATGGGTCTTTCTAGTTCAAGCCATGCTATCCTTGTAGTGGCAGAAAATTATAGGTACGTGTAACAAAAGGAGGAAATATTTATGTTTGGTAGCCATGTTAGCAGCTGTGCTTGGCAATGGTCTGTTGTGGAATAATAGTGGAGGTTAGGAAGGTATTTTTCAGGGAAAGGAGAATTGTCAATATAATTTAACTCACCAATTTACTGTAGCAACATACTTTGAATGCTAAAGCTCTTTATTTTGCTTGTGTTTTCTCCTGGATGCACTATCCAAATTGAAAGAGTTTTTCTAGTTCTGCTCGAGACGATTATGTATATCATAGGTAATCGCTATGCATTAACCAAATTAAGTGCACTGGACTTGAGACCAATCCATAGCAGAATGTGCACATTACGAAAAACTCATTTTGCTTCCATTCTAATAACTGCCTGAAAAGTACTGAATCCTACAGAATTTAATTACGTTTTTAGGATTTACTTTGTAATTACTCATCAGCTTATCAATAAAACACATCTAGGAAAATACCAAGAGATAAACCATAAAACATTTTGGCAGTGCTCACAAAATATTGCCATATTTCCAATACAAACCCTTTTTGTCATTCCACAGTGTATTCTCCTACTTTGACAAGTCTTAATGGAAGCTGCAAGTATTTATGAAAATATGTATGGCTTTTGATTCAAGACTCATTTTATTTATAGCTCTTTTTAATATGATGTTTCCATTTTAGGACAAGCTGGAAAGTAAATGTTTTCTTACCTCACTTTGATAGCCACCTGTTTTATATGGAAAGATGACCGTTTAAACCATGTTGAGACTTGTTTAGAGGCTTGCACTCAGCAAACCAGTATCTGAATGTATTAAGGAATTTTGTGTATTTACGTTCCTGGGACATTCTCCAGGTAATATAAAGGTGGATGGTGTAGATTTAGCTTTAAGACTTCTTGCTTCTAGTTTAAACTGGCTAAACAAATGAAAAAATCCTACATACAGGTAGAAGGCAGCTTTTAAAATGATTGCATACTGTATAGACTCTAGATTCTTATCTTTTAAATCTGTATTTATGATTTCATGAAAATGTTCATATGCTAAAATTACTCAAGGTTTTCAATTCTTTTCTATCCCTTGAATAATACAGGGAGGAACATATCTTTAAGAAATAGATAACTGCTGCCACAAAACCCAGAAGCAATCAATATGAGAAACAGAATGATGTAAGGTTTAGATGAACTTTTACCACAACTATAATAACACCATGATAATTTCCTATTTTCAGAAATAACAAAAATCAGCTAAAGAGTTGTTACGTTAAGTCTTTTACGTTGTCTGTATTCCCAAGCATGATAGTTGATGAAATTCTAAGAGGAAGACAAAGTTCTTAATTGTGCTCTTAATGAAATTCCTAGCATTGGTAATGATACTGTCTTTTTATATTTTTCCAAAGAGCTGCATGAACCCTGGTCATGGATAGCTTTGATTTATGAAAATGATCATATTTATAGTGCTTGTTAGTCATTCAGAATTGTTTGTTTGGGCAAACTGTTAATGTCAAACTAGTATAATTTTATTGATGTAATTATTTCTTTCATTATAGCAGTGCCTGCAAGCATTGCTATAGAGTTATATTAGCATTCTGTTCTAAAACCCTTATTTCCAGGATTTATAAATTAGCAGTAAAAGTTTGCTCCAAGCTAAATCTTGATATATAAAGTGTGAAGCATGTGTACAGTTTTGGAAAAGTTTCATAGGATGCAGTAAAACTCTTATTTTTAATTCTATTGTTTCTGAGAGGTGGCCAGAAAGCCTTGGAGAAAGATACCAGCTCAAGTAGGTTTGTATATGTAGAATAAAGAAAATGGTTTTCAATTTTGCAAGAAGGGAATATTATCTTGATTGGAATCCCTAATTTAGGCCTTCATAATATTTGCTTTTACTTGTGTGTTGAAGCAGATCATGCTAGCTGATGAGTTTACTCCTGATGGTGGTAACTCAAAAAGGTTTGTGGTAGGCTTAGGGTTGTTTTCATCCATGCGCTGCCATCTGAAAAGGTGGCTGTAAAGACATGAAGGTGTCCTTTCATTCAAAAGATTCGAGGTCTGCATAAAACTGCTATTGATGACCATGGTGTTGTGGTTTAACCTGGCTGGCAGCTAAACACCACACAGCTGTTCGCTCACCCTCCCCTCTCCCTCTCTGGGATGGGGGAGAGAAACGGGAAAGTGAAGACTGTGGGTTGAGATAAAGACAGTTTATTAAGATAGAAAATAATAATAATAATAATAATAATAATAATATGTACAAACAAGTGATGCACAATGCAATTGCTCACCACCCGCTGACCGATGCCCAGCCCAACCCCGTGAGCCGGCCCCCACCCTGGCTAGCCACCCCTATATATTGTTCAGCATGCCCCCAGATGGTATGGAATACCCCTTTGGCCAGTTGGGGTCAGCTGTCCTGGGGCTGTCCCCTCCCAGCTCCTGCTGCCCCCCCAGCCTGCCCGCTGGCAGGACAGAGCGAGGAGCTGAAAAGTCCTTGGCTTGGTGTAAGCACTGCTCTGCAGCAATTAAAACATCAGCATGTTATCAGCACTCTTCTCATCCTAATCCAAAACATAGCACTCTACCAGCTACTAGGGGGAAAAGTAACTCTGTCCTAACTGAAACCAGGACACATGGGAAGAAATACGTGTGGATAAACTCTAATGGAATGCCATGTTCTGCTGCCCTAATGCACATTCTTGAGTTTCCTACAGCAAAGTAAGGAGAAAATACCCCATTGAGTTAAGTTTTGCATTTTTTTAAAGTTAAATCCTGTTTCTGAAGCATGTAACATACCTCAGGTGACATTAGTTCAGGAAACACAGTAAATATTACACATACACATTTCATTTGTATGTGTAATTTTGTGGCTCATCAGATTTACACTTGATAGTATCTTTTTTCATACTGTACATTTTATTATGAGGAAATCAATATGTTGGGGATTGCTTTGCAAAATGAATAATTCTGCATCCTTTCCTTGTTCAGGATCCTGCTTCTGTGGCTACGACACCTGTGATGTTTCTTTCTGATCTCTCTGTGTTACTTGACTGCTCTCTGTTGATTTGGCTCATTCTGAAAAGTGATTGACAACAGCACCCTATGGCCTATATCGTTGTTTCTCCATGATTTCCATAGTGAATATGCCGCACAGTATAAAAATATGGTGGTTGCTTTTTACTTTGCTATCCCTTCCAGTTATCTCCAGCGTGAGAGACAAGTTGTCTTCTTTCCATCTCTGTTGCTCTTGTCAGCAGTGGAGGTTCTGCAGGCCAGATTTCGCATCTGCTTTATCTCCTCTGTACTGCGGGTGAGGCACAGTATTGTCACTCATTGTCACTTGCAGCCTGACATTTTGTTCTGAACATCAGCCAAAAGCTGTGGTGACGTGGCACAGTGTGTCCAGTAACTCTGCTGGTAAATATGGTCAGCAAAGTCCAATTCCTAATTTTGCTTCCAGTGTGATCCAACCCTTCACATGTCTTCCAGGCATACGAGCTTGTTTGCAGGCTTGTACATTTTGCTGCAAATCTTTTTAAGTTTTTGCACGACTGTCACAATTCCCATTATTGCTTGTGTTATTCCCTTGTTTCTTTTGGCTTTGAATGGTGTCGAATTGTTTTAAAAAGTAAGGTTTGGGCTGCTCTGGGAAAACTCTGTAGCAGTTATCATTCTGATGCTGAGAATGGCACATGAGGTAACTGCTGATTTTTGCTTAAAGGGAAAATTTTGTGTGGGTGATTCAAAATAACTGTCCTGTGATGTTTTCCACAATTTCTTGCAATACTCAATTTATAAAGGTCCATGGAGACTGCTAGCTAATGTATCCCAGTGTTACGATGAGCTTCATCTTCCCTAATAGCTTTCTGGGGATACAAGAAAGTACCAAGATCGTGGTGGGTATGTGGTTGGAAACAAGAGTGGTGTAAAACTGTTTTCCCACTGCCACTGGGACTTGTTCCTTCAGTCTTCATATCTACTGACTACTTCTGTCAGAGCTGAGGCTGGACCAGAAACACCGGTATTCCTGCTGGAACTTAAGACAATAGCATTAATATGCATAGCAGATTGGTTAAATGGTTGCTTTGATTCCTTGCTAAAAAGGCAATAGCAACTCCTGAGAAAAAAAGATATGCATCATGTTGAGAAAGTTTCTTTTCTGTTTTGTTATTGTCTATTCCGCCTGCTGTTTGGAATGTGTAAAATGATTCTGACAAGCTTGATATGTGCCAAAACCCAGCATGCCCACTGGTGGGAAGATTATCATCACCCAGATATAATAAAAAGCTTCTAGAAAAGTGCCTCTAATGATGGGCTGCCTTTCTGGCACTGACAGGGATTTCTATTTATTTTAGCAGCAGCCGCTAGCACCGCTGTAGCTAAAGGCCTGTTAGCATTTTCATTAGAAATTCATTTCAGGACTTTATAACTCAGCTGGAAAATTTGCTTTGAACTTGAGAGCAGCAGAGAAGACTTTCATAGAGACTTTCTTATGTTCTTGGTTTGAGCAAAAGTAAGATATTTAGTCAATAATAAGCAGATGGGGAAAATGCAAACATGTTAACTACGAAGAATTCCACTCAGACAAACATGGGAGTGTGTGTTTGATACCACCACCTCTAAACAAGAACCACATATAAGTCCTTGCTAAAGCTAGGATGAGTGCTGCAGTGTTTTACTCCACGGAAATTATCTTCCTCAGGAGCAGCAGATATACGCTATGAGGCACAAATATAGGGCATTTGCCTACTTTTCCAGCTTTTCCACCTCAAAAGTGCACGACTGTGAGTTTAGAACTTAACACTTCTGATTTTTCTGCTCATAAGTAATGAACGCGTATTATTTGAGATCATTACCAACTACTTTGTTCTCATTGATCAAACATTTTCTCAAGTGTTTTGTTATTTTTTTGTTCATCCTTGTACTCACTGGGAAGTAAATAGACACTTGCTTTGGGAAGTCTTAATATTGCTTATATAATTACTGTTATACTTCTACAAAATTTTGAAATAATAGTCAGATACATTTTATTATTGAAAGGAATTTAAATTGATACAGCTTTCTTAATACTAAAGAAAAAAATTGTATATGATTATTTTAATATATAGTTTATATCCGTTTGGGTATGCACAGTAAACTCAGATAGCTTAAATAATAAATAAAAAACATTTGTAGGGTTCAGTGAAAAATTAATTTAGATTTAATATAGGGATAAACTCAGCAAAAATATATTCCTATGGAAAGTCTTTCTATACATAAATAGAACCCTGGCACTCTATTGAAAACAAATAAACAGAAAAGCCCAGCATCAACAACAACAATAAACAATCAAAAGCAAAAAAAAAAAAATGCAATATGATGATATTTTCAGATTGTCTAACTTGCTTCGTGAACAAATATATACAGCCTCTAACTAATATTTTAAGTTTCTTAAGCATACAGACATTTTAATATATATATTTTCCACCAGAATACCTCGTTGTGGACTTTGGTTGACAGTATTACTGATTATTATGACAAGAATCTGTGGCATGCTTGCAGTATTTATATGATACCTACAGTGAGAACAGCCATATCAAAGTCTGGTTAGAATGGGTGAAGACCAAATATATTTATTGCTGTTGTTGATGATGTTGATAAAGGCAATTCACACGATAATGTTTAAAAAACTGTTTTTACATATACCAGATGCAATTACCTTGGTTTTACGGTGGAGATACTGAAAAGACTTCTTCATTCAGACATGCAATCAGGGCGCAGCTGGAGCTTTCTGCTGTGTTTAGCTAAGCAGCAATACTGTATGCATTTTATTCATGTCCATGGAAGAATTTCTTGATTTCTGCCAAAACTGAGCCTGGCATTTCAAACAGGTGCAAGCACGTGGCATTATCACTGTGTAGAAGAGCATGTTTAAGCACTGTGTGTCTTAACGTGAGCCTCTACTCTCTTTTGGGGCCAGTAAGAGAATGCTCACGAATGAATTTTGCTTTTGCAGAAGGATAGACTGGAAATAAAATCAATAGCAGTCATTAAAAGAAAATAACCCCCCCAGCTATTTCTCAAGATGGTATTTGCTGATGCATTATCCAGGTTATTCAGTCAGTGAAAATGACAGTTACATAAAGAGGATTTTAGTAAATACTTTTCCATACATGTTTACTGCATTAAGTGGGATTTATTTTGTATGTGCTATTGAAAGTTGCAATAACACCAATAGCTCAAAAATCTTGTAGTTAAGTAGTGCCTCTTGACAGCTTCTTGAAATGTTATCCATTAAAACCTTTTAACTGAAGGAAAAAATATTGCTATCATGTTGCCACCATCTAAGCATAGCACAAATAATATTAAACAAAAGGTCATTAGAAGAAGTAAAAAAACTTAGGAACAATTTAAGAGAGCACTCCAAAGTGCTGAAATTTTTTAATGTTTAAACAAACATGTTTCTCAAATAGACAGAGGACAAGGTTAAAAAAAAGGTAGATTGGTAAGTGGTTTTTCTCCCAGTTTTTAACTCTGTTCTACAGCCTGTACTGAAAAGGTTGGGCATTGATGGGTCCCACTGTGCTGCAAACCTCCTAAGTGAGAACACCTTTTTAAAGTGATTGGGCTGTATGTCACATTCAAGTTGTTGCCATTCAATTTTGGAAAATGGCTACCACTTCTGACATTGTGTTTTCTCTGTGGAGGTATTGTGCTTTCTTACAAAGGAAAGAAATGAAGACAATATTTGGAAGAAGACACTGGAGAGTGGGTTCTCTTATATGGGCATGACATGGGAATGAAAAATCCTCATATGGATCCAGAGCTGGGAGAGTTTGCTAATGACTTCGCTGAGAGTAAGCAGGGCTCTTGAATTCTCACCTTCCCCACCCACTGGTCTTCAAAGAGTGTATATTTCATGCTTTCTGAGGAATGAGGACACTTCATGTGTTTCCATAACAGAGCTCTCAAGATATATTCCTGGAAGGCACACTCTTCAGCTTTAATCAGAGCATGGAGAGATTAATCAGTTCCAGGAGGAGCCAATATAATGGCGTCCATTGACCTCTTATATAACCCAGGCCACAGAGCTTTGCAATAATTCTCACTTCCTGCTATTTCTTTCTGGCTGAGGAAAATGTACATCTCAATTTGAAGTCTGCTGATGATGAACAGTTCACATAGATCTTCAGATGAACTGTTCTAGTTGGTCATTATTGTCACTGTTAATTCATTTCCCATCTCATCTGTTTGGTTTATTTCTGGCCTTTAGACCTTACCATGTCTTCACCTACTCATACCAGAAATTTGGTTCCTGATAAAATGCTTGCAGGCCTTGATGAAATCAGCTCTAAGACTCTTCACTTTGAAGAATGAAATCGAATTTACTAAGTTTCTGATTGAGAGATATATACTTAGTGGATTTTGTGTGTGTGTGTGTGTGTGGTTTGCACAAAACCAAATTCAGATTCTTCACATAACCTAAACATTTTGTTTGGAATTTGATAAATCAATAAATCCTAAGATTTATATATTGTAAATATAATTTGTTTTCCTGACTGTCAAATACATTTTCTCTGGAAGTGTTTGTGTGTGAGGAGGAAAACAGATATAACAAAATGGTATATATTTTTTAATTATTATTATTATTTTTAAAGTTAGTCCCATCTCTGCTTTGAAACTTAGGACCTTTTAATATTATAAATGAAGACTGCACAATGCCTTCAGGCAGAAGGTGAAGAAAGACATGGAGCTCAGCTCTGAGGTGCTAAAGATGACCGGGAAGCTGGCTATATGATCACAGATTGATTTTTAAACGCTTTTCAGATTAAAGAAAACAAAACAGAAATCCTACCCCCCAAAACAAACAAACAACAACAAACCCACAACCCAACCCAAGCAACCAACCAAGGAAACAAACAAACAAACAAACAAAAAAACACGCCAAGAAACAAATTATCAAACAAATGCTTGAAATTATTTGCTTCATAATATCTATTTTCATGTTCTTTCCTCCCCTTTTACACTGAACAGACCTAATTTGGAAGCTGAGACCTAGGAAAGCTTTCAAATGCAGCACATTTGTCAAAAATGTTCTGAGCAGTCCTAGTGGATGGGACACAAATACTTGAACATAAAATTAACCATACACAGGGGCTAACATTGCTAACATCTGACAAATGCTTTTGGGAACTGTAATAATCCAAAATGAATGCCATGTTTCTGTCTGTTCCTACAATAACTTTTCTCCCAGCACCTAAACTCATTGAAAAGATGGGTCCAGCAATAATTTACATTGCTTTCTTTTGAGTTAGAAACCTTTATTGCTTCAGGCAGAAGAATTTTGTCTGTCATTTTAAACATTGTAGAAAATACACCTTATAGCAACTTACAAATTTGACGTACTGTAGGATGAAAGCCTTGGTTTGGCACTGGCTGGTCCTAAGCCTTAAAATTTTATTTGTGTCCTAGGAGATGGGTGTCTTTCTCCATGAATTCAGTAAATAAAAATTTAATTTGAAATCACAGAGATCAAATGCGGTTAAATTAAATTGGCTTGGTTTTATGAAAATAACCTTCTTCTATGTTCTTACTCTGACACTTTTTTTAATTAAAAAATTGAAAAATATTTCTTCTAAAAAGCAATCAGAATTTCTATTAGCTCTTAAAAAGACATGGGTTGTTTTTACAGATAACTCCTAATGTTTCGAATGATTCAAATTTTAAAAGTACTCACGGGAGTTTAACTATAATGTCCTTTGTCAGTTTTCATGGCCACAGACATCCTACTGAAGCAGTCGTCTGTATGCATGTTTGGTGTGAATTTGTTTTATGCATCAGGACTTTGCTATTAGCATTTTTTTTCTGTAATGGAGCAGTCAATATTCTGTACGTATTTACATGTGCCATTTTATTTATCATACATATAAAAAAATTCCTCTGCTTTCCCTGTTATTACCTCCTTGACTTGTCTTCAAAGCAATTCATGCAAATAAAAAGTCTATCAAAATTTCACTTACAAAGACAAAAGCTGTTTCTTAATATGTATGTTTTAATGTGATACATTTGATTCATATGCCATCCATACATGCTAGAAGCTACTGAACTGAAGAAGCATGGTTTCAAACTCAAAAATCTCATCTTCAAATCTGGCATGTTAAAAAATACAAACAGGTGATGCATGAAAAGGAGAAAACAGAAGGTAAGAAACAGTCTAGTAATAATCCTGGTTGAATAACTCTGAAGGTTGTATCACTTCTGGGTATTCTTAAGGAGGAAATAACAGATTTTTTTCATATAAGACTTTAGCCTTCTCCCTTAGCACAGTCCTTCTTTTTCCCTTTGAGTAGAATACTTGGACCTCAGAAAAGGTTTCTCTGACAAAAAGTTTCCACCATATTGAATATCACTGTTAAATGAATTCGGAGAAACTTGCAACTTCAGCCCAGAACTCGAGGTAACTTGTATATTTCTCCTTTAAAACCTGCAGAGTAAGGTTTGCAAGAATTTTGTCCCTGGTAATGGCAAACAATTTTGTTGATGCTCAAAATGATAGAGTGCAATTTGTTCAGTCCTGATTTTGTTGATATGCAGTTCTAGCACTAATAAAGAGAGTGGCTTAATTTTGTCAATAGAGGAAGCACATATAAGCTTTGATAAACAAACAGACAACATCTTTTGACATAAACAAAAGGCACAATGATTATGCAGCCCTTTTTGCAGTGGAAAGGCAGTTTGGTGTTGTCTCTGTAATTAAGCTCAAAGTACTGGTATACCTACAGATTTCTACTCAATCATCTTTATGAACAGAGCTGTCATGCGAAATAGAGAGATACGTGCTAGACCTCCCTGGAGTTTGAAGGTTTTTTTTTCTTTTTTTCTTTTTTTCCCTCACTCACTGCAGCAGAATCTGAAATAACTGATGTGAAGAGCTTTCATTATTTTACTTTTTTTTTGCCTTAATGGTAATTGGAGTACAGCTGTTTTGCACATGCTATGGCATTTGAATAACAAATTAACCACTTTATTGTCTCACATTCTGAGATGGTTTTTTTTTTAAACCTTCTTTTCCTTCAACCCTCAATATTATTTCAGCTTTTTAAGGAATATAAATCATTATAAAGCTATTATCAGTTGAAAAACATTCATCATGAACCTACAGTACCATGTGCCATTGTATCCTATTGAGTGGTTATTTATAATATAATATAGAATTAGAATAGAATTCATCTTGGAATATATTTAATTTCATGATAGGTAATTCATAGGATTCAGAAGGTTAGTCCTTATAAATGTCAATGCTTTTTGCAGTGACAAATATCTTTGATGCTTCATTTTTCAATGTAATATAATTGAAAATATTCACTTGGTCCACAGGATTTTCCAAATATTAAAAAAATCAAATGCTGCTAACAAAATCTGAAGAGTAACTCCAGGAAAATTCTCCCTGTTTAGTTCCACTTGTGTTACATGTAAGTTGTATTATGTCCTTTATACAGATGCATAAACTTCAAATCCAAATGATCTGCTGACAATTATGTAAATGTTTAATGAAAGATTTAAGCACAAAAATCATTTTTCAGCTCTGATCAGAAATGATTTTTTTTCCCTCTGTAAATGAGGCCATTTCATACTATGTCCTCCAGTTCTTTTGAACCAGAATTTTAAATTCTGTAGAAACTTACTGTGTGAATGTTTTAGAATGTAATGAAATTGTGCATTGTTAACCATACCTACCATCTTTGTAGCTTTTGCTTTGTTGCATACATTCAATCCTATTCATCTCTATGTTAATCTGACATCCAGTTATGCTGGACTGTTTTTTTATTATTATTATTTTATGGATAATGCAGGCTATCGTTTGTGTTTTGGTTCCTACTCTTAAAACAGAGGTATAGCGTGAAAAGGTCCTTAACAGTAAATGCTCTCTTACTAAATTTCTGGCATCCTGATTTCTAGGACTGCTTAGTTGCTTTAAGCCTCATAGTTCATTCCTGGTAAAAGAAAATACCTTAATAAAGCCCTCCATTCAGAAAAAATAAAAATAAAAATAAGCTTGTACTTACCTTTAAGCACCAGTTGTTTCAGTGTCTTTTTGTCACAGCTGTAAGCAGATGAGCTCTCTAGCTCTGCTTATGCCTTGGCTAGTTCAGTTGCCATCTGAACCTGCTGCCAGCTTAGCCCCCAGAAGATGCAGTAATACCCTATAGCAATTGCTAGCAACTGGCTGTAGGCTTTGCACTGAGTTTGCAAGGTCTGAGCACTGAGGCTTGTCAGACTTTCTCTCTCTGAACTTTTCTCGACCTCCTCACAGCTTTACTGTCTTTGGTTTAGCTGTTGCAGCTATTTCTCTGATAGATCTGGCTAATTTGTTCTTTTTTTTTTTTTTTTTAAAAAAAAAATCTATGTGCATTGCAATAATAGTTTCTTATAGATAGCGGCAACAAGCAATTGTTCTATGTAGAAAAAGATATTAGTTATCTAACACGATGGAGTGTTGAGAAATACTGGCCTGGTATCATAGCAGAGGCCTGGAAAACAATTCACTGTAAAGGAGTGCAGGATGGGTTGTAGAGGAGTACAGGTGTGGGATAATAAGAGCTCTGAAAGAGACGTTCATGGTGAATCAAAGACCTAGAACTGGGCAAAAGTGGTTTTAGGGGTAACAAAGAGAACAAACAGTATCTCACATATGTAAAAGCCACCATATATGTAAATTCAGACATATCGTGGAGCTGCAGCTCAGTGAAGAGGAAAATAGGATGCAAAACCCTGTTAGCAAGTATATAAAAATGACCCCAAATAGGTTCTAGACAGATAAGGAAGCCATCAACAGGTGATGACAAGACATTGTAGCACACTTACCACTAACATCAGAATGACATCACTTGCTGTAGGCCCCTTAGGAAGGGTATGTATACTGTCAGGAAAAGTAATCAAGAATTCAGAGTGTAATATTTTAAACTATACTATTATTATTGTTATTATTATTATTACTTTTCATAGAAGCTCTTTTTTTCTCTTTCCCTAATAATAATTACATCTGTGGTAATAACAATGCTTTAATCAGACTTTCAAAATTTAAATACTTATGATAGATTAGATTATTATACTAATGATAAAATTCTGGTTTTATATACGACACATCCCTATAAAGAAGATTTTGAAAATAATGCTCTACAGTAGTCAACATTGATTTGTATCTCAGACCTTGACTGACTTCAGAAACCCTTAGCTTCAAAGTTTGGAGAGGCAAAACTCCACAGTGTGTATCTGGCTTACAGAAGAGGTTTGATCAAAGTGAATAAATAGTCAATTCTTAGATGAGCTTTTAAGGAGGAAAAGTTCAGCAAATATGCTTCATTATTTATTCTTCTTAGACTGTAGTCATTAACCTCCTGATGTTATTTCTGAATTTTCCTGATTATGTCAACTTGTTTGGTTTCCTTAAAGGCAACAAAAGATTTCAAAAGTCCATGCTACTCACATACTTAAATTTGAATTTTACAAGCATCCACTCTGAGTGTGTTTTTTTTCCACTAGCAGCAAACTGTCTGCATGAAGACAATCAGTCCTATTCTTACATTTAGACGGGAGCTTGGTCACTTAGTAAAATTTTAATATAGTTTGGTTTGTTCTTAAGTAATATTATGAAGCTGTTGGATCAGCTTGTATCTGATGTTTGTTTAAAAAAGATTTATATGGAGCTTCAGCAGGTGCCTGATCATATCGTACTTTGGACAGGATGGCTACTCCCAGAATATGATTTTATTTTTTGGACAAGTATATTGTAGGTGAGGCCAATGCAGTCCCTTTGTGGAAGGATCGTCACTGAGTCTGCACAACTGAAGTGTACTTCTAAGTATTCCTCTTGTGGGAATATATATTGATACATATTGATCTGTGTCAGTATGGAAGACCGTGACCAAGGTTTACGAAAGTGAAATCTAAAGTTAGCTGAGATGATACTTAGCACCAGATAAGTGGTCTGAATTTCTCCATCTGTTTTGGCTTGAAAAATCATGTTAACTATGATAAGAGCTCCTTGACCATTAAAGTTGTGGTTCAAGTAATATACAGACCTAGAGACACATATATATATATTTTTTTTAAATGAAGAAAATGACTATTTTGTTAACTTTGTTCCATATTTATAGTTGGTTGGGTTTGTTGTCACTTCCGTTATCTGTGGGATAGATAGTCTGAACTTACTAGAAACTGAAATAAATAACTGTAAAAGCCACCTACAAGAATGAACGATAGTTTGCTCTTAATGTCTGTGATTCTGTTGGAGTCAGATAATGAAAGCAGATATAGTATTTTCATATGCATGTAGATCCTCACTTCTTTATATTTTCCTTCTTTTCCTGAAATTGTGACTTGAAAATAATTGAGAATTCTACAATCCTGAAAAACTTGATAGATACAGAGATAGTTTTTTTTTTTTTTTTTTTTTTTTTTTTTTTTTTTCCCCTTGTAATACTTTTCAAGAAGTTATTCTATTCTTCTGTAAATAATAACCTGTGCCTTAAAAGTGGATGACAAATGATTTCCTTTTGGTGCAAGTCCATGTTGTTTTGTACTAGAAGATAAAACCAAGTCACTTTCAGTACTTATCATTTTTAATTTTTGAGGTTGGAAGAAGTGGACACGTTCCATTGGTTATATCTGACCAAAGCCAGAGAAGAATCAATGAGTGAAGGAGAGGTTTGTGTATCATCTGGTGAACTTAATTTCTGTTAAAGAAGTCTGTAACTTCTCAGTACCATGTCAGCTTCCACATTTTGATGAAAGTCAACCATGAAATAAAAGGATAAAGGAGAGGAGCATTCAATATCCGTGACATTCCCTGACAAATATTTTTTCCACCCCTATTAATATATAGGAGAAAATGTAGAAGAAAAAAGGCAATTGACTGGCAGATTGAAAGGCTTGAAAGACACAGATTCTTACCTCTTTGACACAACACTGCATTTTATACAAAGCATTCAGGAAAATAACTTTTGCTTTTGTTTTTCATTTTAGGAGGCCTGGTTGAAGGCTATGTAATCTTTTGAAAGCTGACTTTCATTTGTTTGCAATATTACTCTGCTGACTTTTCCCATGATCAGTTATATCCCAAAATATAAAAGGTCATGTAGTGAAAGGGATAATGAAATGGAAAATAACAAGAATGCCTTAAACTCTTTCCTTAGAAGGAAAATGTAAGGCACATGTTGGGTAAAAATCATGCCTTTAAGGAGGAAAACAGAGTGAGTGATAGCACTTATACAGTATTTTCCCTTTATGTTTTCTGTTTGTGGGTGAATATTAAACAGTAAGATACAGATGGAATGTGAATCTCAGTGTGAGTTTGTAGAAAAGTGGTGTCATGTGGAATACTTTAAATGCATTGAATTTGCAGATAGCTCTAGTTCCAGTTCATGGTAACAGGACCTTTTCAAAAGGTTCATGAGATGTATCAGCGCTTTCACTTAAGTCTGTGCCAGTGTCCTCTTCCTATTTTTGTATTGTTCCATATTTCATTCATCTTTATTACAAAGCGTGTTCGCATGAAAGTATTTGTTTTGCAGTTTATGCTGCTTAGCCCCTCTCTGAAGGGACATGTCTGTATATCCTAACAATTTCCACACCAGTAATTTGAAACATCCAAAGAAAAGATACTAGATTAATTTGAGAGAGAAATCAGCACAGACATTCCTAAGAAGGTACTCCACACTTCTGCTCAAAAAATACTTTTCAAATTCCTGTATTTTCTACCAGAAAGTCAATGATCTGATGCTAAAACAAATTTAAAATAATGCTTTGACCCAGAAAAGGACTCTTCCACTTCTCAGGCTTCTAGTGCAAAAAGAGTTTTTTGTTTATTTTGCCATGCTCTCTTTTCATAAAATGCGTAGCTCATTTTGCGTAGTCATGGGTCTTCCTCTTCCTTCTGCATAGTCCATGTGATTTTTTTTTTCCTGTTAGCAGCAATGATTCTACAAGTGGTTGCCCATGAAGTCTTTGCCAGTCTTACTCCTCTGTGTGTAGTAGTATAGTAGTGCTCTAAATTATGTTTCTGAAGTAAGAAAGCAAATGTGGCTTTTGTTTCAGAGGGTTTGTAGCTTTTCTGCAGTTGAGAGGGATATAAGCTGCTTTTGTGGTCTGCCAATCCAAGCACATTTCTAAAAATAAATAAATAAATAAATAAAATCTCATTTTCATAGAGATGAAAGCAAAAAAAAACAAACAGCAACATCAAAAAAAAAAAAAAAAAAAAAAATGATATAATGTACAAAACAAGTGCACTAACTACTGCCTTTAGAGAGACATTGAGGCCGGAAAATAAGTGCTATCTGCTGAAATTCTCAATTAAAAAGAAAGCATCTTTCTTGTTAATATCTGATGGTTGCTTGTGAAAAAGTAAACTATGTTGTATTTTACAAAAAGAAGTTGAGGACATTCTTACTCATGTCTGGTAATTTCTCTCAGGATTAATCATGCATTAATTTAACTACTATTTTTAATTCTTGGGATTAAAAAAGGCTGTCATTTTAATACAGTCTCACTTTCAGTTTTGGATAATTTTTTAGACAAGATAATGTAGTTCATCTTATAACTAAATCTAGATGAGCTCTGTTTGGTTCTGTTCTGTCTGTCAGGATTAGTCTTGGCAAAAGTCATCTTTACAATCAATACTGATTTTTGCAAGGTGCTCACCTGGGAAAAGGATCCATCTCTTTTTTGGGGGGGTTGAGTGATGTTCTGTCTTTAGTATGTTTATTTTCACACATTCATGCTTTTCACCGTCCTTCAGTGAAATGTGTGGATTTTCATTCAAGTATTTGCCCGTGTGCCCATTGCACTGCTGATGTGCATGTGCAGCTGTCTACCTGAGCTCAGAGTCTCTGCCCTGCAAACTTGTGCTGAGAGATTATTTGTGCTTTCTAGGGCAAAATACTTAGCTTGGTCTTGACTATCTGTTGCCTCAAAATGTTTCTTGCCATCTGAGTTTAGGAAACTTGCTCTTTGGAGCTTTAGTAAACGATCACTAGATACTGTTGCCATGTTGAAGTCTCTTGCCTTTCAAAACTGGCTCATGGCTTACAGGTACCAGTGCAACTGCTTGTGTCTTGCAACCAAAGCATCCTGAACAGCTCATAATGCCTAGATAAATCCCATATTCCTGGGTTTGCTATATCCTCATCTCCAAGAAGAAGCTCAGTTTCAAGTTTATCTCTAGGGTATGTTTACGGGGGGAATGTTGATGTCAGAAGTCGTGGGATTATTTAAGTGGTCTTCAAAACTTCCAATTGTACAAGCAGAACAGTTTTTCAGAGCACCAGCTTTGTGCTCCAAACATAGCTACCCCCTCCTGCTTGGACCAAGTAGAGGGCAGGGGAAATTCCCCTTCCACACTGGTGGTACTGATGTCAGTGACAGAAGAGCCTCTCCCCTTCTCTCAGGTCTCCGTTCCATGAGCCTTTATGGAGGTCTTCTGAGCTCTTGACTTGTGCTTCAGCGATGATGTGGCCTTCAAGAAAGTTGTGTTATCTATCTGATTGAAGAAAATACAGCCTTGCTGGGATAAATAGAAAATGTCAATCTTACATTCTGAAGTTGTGCTGGACACACGGCAGTTTTTGACCCTCAGTTCATCCACGGATGTTGTAGTTCTCCCAGCTCCCAGCAAACCAATCTCTTTGAGAGTGACCAGAGCACCCAAGTTTTTCAAAGGGTTAGTAGTTCAAATAATGAGTTTATCCACCCTCTATCATTGTAAAATGTCACTCTAGTTACACCACCAATCATTTTCAATCTTCGGATTTCTCTGTTCACTGAACTGAGGTGACTTGGTTTGCTACCTTACATCCCAGTACCTCAAATCACTGTAACTGAGCCACTGAATCCTTAGATTTCCCTTTCATAAGATATTATTTATGGTAGAACATATATTTTTTTCTATTTTATTGCTAGCAGAAATAATAATATTCCATGGGTTTAGAATTTTCAAGGAGTTTGAGAGAATGTAACGCAGTATTACCAGCTATGAGCTATGCTTTTGGCTCTTTTGAAAATTGTTAGTCTTACTGGACTAAGTTGTACTGGAAATCAAAATAGGAATATATGGATAATGTAAATTCCTAACTGCAGTTATTTTCTGCTGATACAGAAGGTGCTTACTCTCAGGATAGGATTTTTTAGGGAGATTAGGGGAGATGTCACAAACTCCGATGTTTTTGCCATCATGCATTAAATGCCATCATGCATTAAAGATGGAAAAGCTGATAAGATTATTAACAAGAAGCAAAGAACACTTGACTTGTGTTCATCCTAATGGAACCGGATCCAGGATCTACCACTGATGATAGCAGTGATGGTGTTTATTGTGTAACTACAATAGATCTTTTTATTTCTATAAAGTCTATTCAAAGAAATCAGTAAAAATTTGTAATCCTTATAGATACTGTAGCCTTCAGTGCTTTGTCCCATGTAAAGCTCCATGAAAAGAAATTTAAAGATCTTGCCTTTTTTAGATGAGGTAATGAAATAAAGCAAATGTTTCCAGAAATTTAAAAGAAAAAAGTTAAAATCATTCTTAAATACATAGCAACTTGTGCCAATTCTGTATTTACCATAAGACGTTCACCCATACCTCAAAGGATACCTAGATAAACTAGAACTATTCAGTTCTCTTTCATTGGAAAGACAGTGCTGTTAAATAAAACTTTGAATTCACTAGAAGAACGCTGAAAGAGATTTCTAATCATCAGCCAGCTAAAATGTTTTTCACAATGTATTCCCTTGCTTTTTAGTGTGTTTTAACTTGTAGAATAGGAACACATTGCTTTTACAGTATAGGAATTAAGTTGAATTGTTTCTAAATACATTTAAAAAAATAATAATAATAAGTAAGATATTACTTATTCTTAAGGAAGAACTGTTGCAATATATAATGCTAAAAATGAAATCTAAAATTGCTAATATAATGATTGACTATGTTGTCTTAAGCATAGTGATTGTCATTTTATAATAATTCATTCCTTTTTCTCTTTCTGGTTACTTAAACTTAGCTTGAGAGAAGTGTAAATCAAATAGTCAGTATGGAGGTTATAATTTGTAGTTCCTAAAATGTCAAGATTTATGAAAAAATACCATGATGGTCTAACTTCAAATACGATGTATTATGCTTACTTGGTGTATTTTAACTTTTGTATCCTATAATGGAATATTTTTGTAGAGTATATAGCTCTCTTCATTTGAATTCTTATGTTTTTGAGGGGTGCAGAAAGAATGTTTTTGTCATTTTCTTCCTATGTTACACCATTCTATCTTTTTTCTTAGTTCTATTACTAACTGAGGGGGAAGAAGTCAAAGGATACATATTCTGCTTTTCTCACAGTGCATAGCCTTGCACTGTCAAAAATGTCACAGGTTAATGGTACAACTGAGCTCCATTTATCTTATTCTGACAGCTTGCCCAACCTCCTACATCTAGCAACATCATCCTTCCTAAAGTAGGTGACATTTTTAGCCTTTGTTCTCTTCAGATGGGCCCGTTAAAAGGATTTACAGTAATTCTACAGAGAGTTTATAATACATTGTTTCTCTTACAGAATTACAATGGAAAAACTTTAGGTTAATTTAGTTCTATAGAATAATTAACACAGTATTGAAAATCAAAGTCTCACCTTAGAAATATAAAATTGTTGGAATGGTACAGTGCCAGGGATTTTGTGAAAAATGATGGTATGTATTTTTAATTTTACAACCTTTCTATTACATTTGTTTAATTATTTATGTAAGCTAAAAAGACCAGCATGTGGTAGTGAGCAACTAATTTTATCCTCAAAAGAAGTATGATTCCTCATCAGTAGTTACTACATGACTTATAAAATGTATCCTAATATTTTTGCTGGATTGAGTTCCATAGAACCAGGTCTGACTAAAATCTTAATATTTCATGTTTAAAAATCTGAGGTTGTTTCATTAAATGTTAAAACTGACCTATTTTGTCTTTACAGGCAATAAGTGTATGAAAGCAAAGTGAAAACCCTCCCAAACTTTTAACATTTTCAGACATGCTTGATTAAATTTAATAGACTTTGGCATCATTGTTCATTTTGGATGGCAGAAGACATTTGAAAATTTTACTCTTGACTTAGAAGTAGCAGTAGCTGAAATCATGTAGTGTTTCAAATGCTTTTTTCTTAGTTTGGATAAGTTTGCCATTTGATACAGAGGGATGTTTGTTTTTTATGACCTGGGTACAGTGCAGCTTTTTTGAATCCCATGGAAGACCAATCTTTTGAGTATGCATAGGCAAGAGTTCTAAATACCTCTTTGTTTTGTGCAAGTCCATTCCCCCTTTTCTAAATTAAATTCTTCATTCATAGGTTTGAAATAGGAATGGTTTCCTTCATGAAAGATCTGAAATCTCATTAAAAGCATTTCTGATTATAATATATATATTTTTTACTATCCCCATATTTACAATAAAGCAGAATGCATAATCTTCTTCCCTGAGGAAGCAATCTTGGCAAAACTGTACTATGACAAAGTTGACAAATACAAGGATATTCCTCTCTTCATATGTACAATACCTGGACCAAGCTCTCTACAATGTCTTTCAAGTCAATCTGTTTTTATTTGAAAGTATTTATCATTACACTAACTGCTATGTTTAAGTAGCTCATATTGGAAAGTGTAATTGGTAGGTTAAGTGTTTCTCAGCCTTTCAGATAAAGGCCCCAGAATACTAAAGACAACAACTTAAGCAAGTTCATTTCTTTCCTAGCATATAACCAATGAAGTTTTTGAAAAGATTACCAGATGCTTGGGGTACTTGGGGACTTGAAAATCATAATAGCTACCTTTTAAGAAGACATGATTTTTCTGCTAAACTGGAGGGTGGGAAAAAAAAAAAAGAACGTGGTATACACATCAGAAGTCAGGAGATGATAGTTTCTGGCTTTCCTAGCATCTGCAAATACATCTTCTGATAAGAAAATGTTAGAATACATAGCAGCAACATAAATATAAGCATAAATAAAACCAATAGCATCTCTTGGATGCAGTTTATTCCCTATAATTAACAGTGATAGATGAAGGAAGATAACACTAGTCTTCAAGGTAGTGTCATCTTTTCAATGTATTCTAAAATAATTTATGTTGTTTGATAAAAATTGAGCTACTTTTTCTTCAGTCAATTCTTGCTAATAGATTTCTAATGTAATGGGACTTATACGACAATGAGTCAAGTTGCTGCAGGTATAATGTAGCAGATTGACATATAGTAATAATAACCCAAATTATTTCATTTCAGCATTAATACTAACTCTGAGAGATTAATAAATCAAATGAAATAGGATCTTCAGGTTGTTGCATTTTATAGAAGGGTATCTGTTACAAATCGTGCTTCTGTACCATCCATATATTTCATAGGAAGTTACGGTGAAGATATTTTGCATATACTGAAACTCATGATCTACAATTTTCTTCATTCATGATTTAAGTTTATAGTATATAACAACAATTATTTTATATTAATTTCTGTGGATGATGAGGTCCTGTCAACTGTAGTTAATACAGGGATAATCTGAGTACAGTTCATGTTCGCCATGTAAGTATTAGCAGGGCACTTTTATATAAAGTGACTAGATAAACTCAATATAAACACTAATTTTAGTAAGCAATATATGTATTTTTTCAGTAGCTCTGGAGGATATTTTTTTCCCCTTCTCAAAAGTTTTTTCTTGGTTATCCTTATTACACAGCCATCTGTCAACATAATTTTGTGAACATTTCTTTATTTTGTTTTTCTTTTAATTGCTTGAATGACATCACCTGCAACTAGCTGTCAAATTGAGTGAGTAGATTACTTCCAGATTGGGTATTTATACTCCATCAGTGTCAAGCTGCCCTAGGTAGACTCTTATCATATAGAATCAGAAGGAGCTTAACTATATTGCTATGCAAGTTTAACTGGCATGTAGAGTACTTTAAGTATTATTATTTTAATTATAGGTTTTCAGTCACAAGTTGATTTAATATATATGTTTAACATCTGACACAATATAAAATAACCATGAAAATAACATCTGAGGCAATTGCATTTAAAAAGCATTTATCAGACAATGGTTAAAACTATGCGTGTATAAATGTTTCCATTGTGTTGTAGATAATCATTGTAATGCTTTACTGCTTATTTTTAAAATAAAAACCTCTCTGTAATTTTAGATGATTTTGACCTCTTTGTAATTTGATGCTGGGGAGGCTTTGGGGGTAAGTGCTGTGTTGAGTTCTGGGCTCCCTAGGACAAGAGACGTGGGCATATTGTAGTAGAGAGTCAATCAACAGCCCATGATGATGATGAAGGGACTGGAGCATCTCTCCTATAAGGAAAGGCCGAGTGAGCTGGGACTGCTCAGCCTAGAGAAGAGAAGGCTCAGGGAGAATTTTACATGCAAATATCTGAAGAGAGAATGCAAAGAGGACAGAGTCAGGCTGTTTTCACAGGTGTCCAGTGACAGGACAGTAGGCAATGGGCACAAACTGCAACACGGGATGCTTCATTTGAACATCACAAAACACTTTTTAACTGTGTGGGTGATGGGGCACTGGCACAAGTTGCCACGAGTGGTTGTGGAGTCTCCCTCTGTGGAGTTCTTCAGTAGCTGCCTGGGCGTGGAGCTGAGCAGCCCGCTGTAGGTGCCCCTGCTTAGCAGGGGATTGGACCGGATGATCTCCAGAGGTCCCCTCTGACCCCAGCCATTCTGTGGTTCTAAGATTTCATAGAGAAGCAAGATGTGCTGTTTAAAATGCTCAGTATGAAACCAGTGGATCTGATTTTATCCTGAAACAAACAAATCTACAATAGTGAGCTACTCTACTTCAGTGTAACTGAGACTGGAGTGATGTGCCCACATTTGACAAGCCAGTGGCACAGCTAAAATAAAATCAAGGTCTTCATAGCTCCCCCTGTTTTCTTTTAAAAATAAATAAATAAAATCAATAAAGGAAGTGCATGAAATACACTGCTTTCATTCTTTAATGACCTAAGTTTTCTCCAGAATGATGATAAGATTTGAATGTGAATGATTCTTTCTTATTCCCTGGAAACTTATATGTTTGGATTTTTTTTTTTTTTTTTTTTTTTTTTTTTTTTTTTGTCCTGTATAGCTTGAAGTCATTCCTATTTCTTCCCTGAGCTTCCATTGTTGTGGATTTATTCTGTCCCAAAAAAGCAGTTTGAAGGGCAGAGTATCTTGGAGAAGGAATGAAGGACAGTGGGTCTGAGGTAGATCGATGGACCTTTCAGAAATGCTGCATTGACTAATTGCTCTTTGTAACAATTTCACACAATCTAATTATTTTCTCTACATAATACATACAGTAGATGAAGAAGATTTGCAGGTAGCAAGATGCTGGCATTTCTCACTCAGTGCTAGGACTGACTACCTTAGTCATTACAGAAGCACTACAGAATGCCAAAGCTGTAGATGAGAACATCGCCATTACTCAGTGCTGGAATTTAGCCAAGAAACTTGAATAAACAGTGCTATTCCTGGAAGAAAACTGAGATCCAATTACTCAGAAAAATCAGATTTACTTCTCCTTCAGAACACTTCAAGTTGTTTACTTCTTTTTAGCATAATAGACCAAGCATGTGAACACTGTACAGAATGATCAGTTTGGTACCAACTGAGGAAGAAGAATATTTCTGAAATGAAGTGCCAATGAATTATAGTTTATGCTAATCTCTCATGGCTACACAAAGCCAAATTTTCTATTTTATTTTTATTTTTATTTTTTCAAATGGAATTGGGTGAGTTTGTTTGCATGTGCAGTAAGTCATTTGTTACAGTACTCTGCTTTTCCTTTCTCATTTTCCTGTGGAACATACTTCTATTATTACAGAACATAAATCTCCACAGAAATTTCCCATGTGTTTTTATTTTATTTTGCAGAGTTGAGCTTTTGCTATGGTGTCATGTCACAAATAAGCATTTTTACTGGTGTTTTAGCTCTCTATTAAAAGCACAGTAGTGTGCTACTTTATACTTCATTTTATCCTGAGAAGCAGAGGGATCATATTGCACTTTGCACATATTGCAAAGGACACTAAATGTTTGAGCTCCATGTTTTGTTTGATATTGTGCCACTTTAAAAGTATTCCTTGAAGATATATTTCACAGGTCAATCCACCCAGACCCATGACCATTCAAAGTGATTGATATTGTTATTGTGTCTGATCTTAATCGCCAGTAATCTGTAGTGACAAGGGATTTCTATAGTAATAGAAATATTTCTATTTCTATAGTAATAGAAATCCTTTGTAGATATTTATACCAAAATAGTTTCTTAATGTATGCAAGCATAAATTCATATAAAGTGTAGGTGAATGGAGGAACTAATTTAACTACTGCATCTTCAAGGAAGGGTGGGAGAGAGGAGCTAAGTCAAACTGTTTTCATGGGCATGTTTGCGGAAGGTAGGTTTGCACAGAGGGAGGCTGAATGCTATTGGGATTTCTGGAGAATCCTTCCTAAAGGGTATAAAATCGTGTTCATGGATCAGGAAGGGGTTTCCTCTGTGGTATGAATGGGAGGTGTATGACATGCAGGAAGACACAGTTCTGGGTTATGGGTTGCAGGGGAAAAAAAAAAGAACAAACAACTGAATCAGGCGGGGATTTCTTGGTGCAAATAAACTAACCCTGATTTTTCATTTGCTTCTTCACTTACTTATTTATAAAGAATTTTTAACTATGCACTCTATTCTGGATGTTGAAAGGAAGTATTTTTACTTTCATCTAGTTTTATATTATGTAATTTCAGTGTACACTACATTGGTGTATTCCCCAGACAATTAATGAAATTAAACATTGGGCTAGTGGAATGCTGTAAGAAGGACCCAGCTCCTCAACCCATTACTCACAGGCACCTGGAAGATAGGAGAGCATGCCTAACGTTTCACAGGTCAGTTTGATTGCAGGTACTGTAGGGATTAAGTAAGGAAAAGCTAGTGTTGAAGCATAAGTAGTCTGAGGAAGTGTTTGACAACTCCTGAAAGCACAGTTTCAAGAAAGACAAACTCTGACAATAATGTTGATTTTCAAAAGCTGTGTGCAGTTGCTGAACATCGCTACAGAGTGACTGAGCTGAGAAATTCTGGTTTGGGAAATGTGTAAGAGGTAAGTGATCTTGTCACTATTTAACATCGAGTTTCACTGTGTTTCACATCACAGTTTTTCTAAGTACTTCATCAGTAAACTTATCCAGGCTCATCTTGGGCAAGCTACAGTGTCTTAAAACAACGTTGCTGGGAACCATCACAGCATCACATTAGAGGACAGTAACACTGGCAGGAATGGAAAGAAAAAATGCTTTTTAGGAAAAATGGGCTGAGATTTGGGGCTGATGTAGGCATGCATGTGCTGAGAGGATAGCTAATTTGCAGCTGTCTTCTTTCTGTGGCTTTTCATTCCTCGTGGTGTGACAAGTGCATCCAGGGCTGTTAAAAGTGAACATTCACTTTGTGGGAAACAGCTGTGGCTTATGCTTAATGAGGTTGGTTTTGGTTTCCAGCTCTGTATGACAGTACTTGGAATAATAACAGTTTTGTCCACTATTGTTTGCCAGTGGAACAGCCTAGCAAAACATATTTAAATTGCTATCGGCTCAATTTGCTCACTCTTCCTCTGTTGATTTGGCATAGGTGAGCAAGGAAAAGAATGCTGTTGTCTTTTTAACTGATTAAGAAGATCCCTCCATGTAGGCATCTGGAGGTGGAATAGAGGTTTCTACCTAAGCGTGAGCATCCAGGGGGCTGTGCACAGTCTTGCTGTGGTCATCTTTTGCGTGGGAGTGTAATGCTTGGAGAGGACACTCACCCAGAAGCAAGTAACCCACATTTCCTAGTGCCCAGGGGAGGCAAGAAGGGGATGGCAGACTTCCTTAAAGCAAGCCACTGTACTGAGAGGGCTGCCAGACTAACAGGATATAGATTAAGTAGGAGGGCAGGACAATGCTCTTTTCTTTCTTTTCTTTTCTTTCTTTTCTTTTCTTTTCTTTCTTTTCTTTCTTTTCTTTCTTTTCTTTCTTTTCTT
>JAACYQ010025433.1:0-98984 GCA_011075105.1 Heteronetta atricapilla | reverse complement strand
TGGTCTTTAAGGTCCCTTCCAACCAAACGATTCTATGATTCCTTGATTCTACATTTAAATTTCCTGTGTACAGTAGACGATTTTTCACAGATCCTTTATAGAGGTAAATTACAGTGGGATGACATTTTACACAGGGCTGCTTGGTAATAAAAATCTCATTTTTGTGTGAAAGCTTACCTCACTTATGTAAGGTATTTGCTATTGCATAATTTATTTTTCATGTAAGTACATAGTAATGTTTTTTAGTACTCGTCCAAGTTACTAGTACACTGGAAAAATGTGTTAATCTAGTATTAAACTGCATAAAGTAGTGGCAATAGAGAAGTAGAGAAAGGTGGCACAAGCACAAAAGAACAAAGGAAAGGAAGAACCAGGTATCATGCAATATGGTTTAATTGAGCAATCTTGCATGAACAGCAGCATGACTTTGAGAAAGGAGAAGTATAAATAGTAAAAGTGAGGAGCTGAAACTAAGGAGGAGGATGGTAAAGCTGCCAAGAGAAATGTTATCAGAAGTTCTGATTGTCAATTGCCTTCTATATAAGGGTATTGATGAAACCATTTGATTTCTCTAAGTCACGGACTTCATTAAAAAAATCAAATATTAGGAACCTTCTAAAGATGTGATTGCAGACGTTTCTTTCTAAAAAGCAGAGAGCAGCTGTCTACTGATGGTGGATTCAAGAAAAATAAGATTATGAAACTTACAGAGAGTTGCATTACAGGAGAAGTGAAAGCTTAAGCACATGTGGAGTAGTAGCAATGTACAGTGCAAACAGGTGGTGTTGGTGGATGGCACCACGACGGCACCTGAACCAAGGTTCAGGCATCTGGACTAAGCAAACCAATTGAAACACTTTAATACTTTGAAAAAATGGGTATTATTGCTTGAATCTGAGGTATTTCCTTATGCCTTAGACTCTTAGTCTGTTAAAGAATAACATTTAATGACTAAACTGTTTCTATTAATAGACGTGCAGTGATTAGAAATGAAGACTTTATATACTATTATATAGTATAGCAATATGTATATATAATAATATAATAATATAATGTATAGCAATAGAGCATTCTGTCTGAAAGGATCTTTTGGCTAGGTGTATGTCAGAATATAACTGCTTAATCTTCCTGTAACCACAAATTTAAATCTTCTCAGGGCCCAGCTGAGCACTCACTGGTAGAGCAATAAATTTGCTAATTTTTTCATTTTTTAATAAGCAGTGAAAGTTATTGGAAATAAAAAGTCTGAAGGGCATCCAGTGAACAAATCAATGGAAGCTTTTTCTTCTGTTATGACAGTAGGCATATGTCAATATCCTTTCTGTCTTGGTAAACCCAAATAAAGAGATACCAAGGATTTTATTTTAGACCTAATTTTCTAGTGTGTGCCAGTCATATGTTATTGTTTACTTCATTTATTATTCCTTTATTTAGCAGGAGGATTACTAAAACTGTAGAGCATTGGACTGTAGTGGTACCTCTCTTGGGTCTAATTTATTGCATCTTCAATATTAATAAGCAATTGATTTTGAAGTTAATTCTTTGATATTGATGGATATGCTGTACTGATTTCCTGATCAGATTTCCTGAGTGTTGGTTGTTATCAGAAGGAACTGTTGTTTCGCTCCAGATGTAGAGCAGTGTAAATCAACCTAGACAGATGTCATTAAAGCCTCATAACTATGAGCAAATCATCTGAGTCTACAGGGACTGTTGCTCTGCACTGCAAGAGTTTGCCACGTGACACTTAACATTTTCCATCACAAATCATTTGAAAAACAGCTTTAATCAGTACATCGATATGTTTCTGGCCACCCCTTTTCTTTTCATACTATGTTCAGGTCAGGCTATAGGTCTGTGAAGAACAGCTTTAGTCCTGTTTCTACATACAAATAAAAAGTACATTAATTTTGTAATAAAAATGTCTTTGAAACACTACAGATAAAGATTTGCTCTAAATCAAATCTTTATACAATGCAAGGAATATTTATATACATGTTTAAATATGTATATGTTAAATGTTTATATAATTCAAGGAATACTTCATAATTCATTTCTCTTTTTATGTGGGTATCATGTAATTTGATCAGAATATTCTCTTTTGTTATGTATTTATAACTGACTAAGATATAGGTGTTTATGGCTTTTTCAGGTGTGATGGAGTTAAATTCAGATGTTCTGTGTTTAGATAAGTTCTTGAGAAAGCAGTGGCAATGCCTGAAACTTTTCTTCCCTTCTGAGGTGTATTGGGCGTTTGCTTCCCGTGGGTATGACATCTGTGAGAAGAGGCTGGGGGATGCCCATTGCCAGTTGCAGCTGGCTCCACAATGCTCTGCACTGCAGGACACAGATCATCTAATAATCAGATCTTAAAATACTGCAGTATGACTTTTTCCAGAATTTCCTTTATATCATGTGAAAGGCCTGCATAGATCAGTTAAAGCTGGAGTATTTTTTCCTAATCAGTGAAGCAGTCCTTAGTTCACCCATTGTGAAACATTGAAAGAAACCTCACTATAAAATACATACTATATCAAGTTGTATATTTTTCCTTAATTTCTAAATGCCTAGAAGCTGAATTGTGAATAGTTGTAACTCTGTATGGCTTGAAGTTCTGTTTCAAAATCTGTTGAAATCAATGGAAGTCACTGCATTGATTTGGACCAGATTTAGGTCAGGGGTCAGGGTTAGAGATACTTAATTGGGGTTGTTGCATAAGAAATTTTCATAACTTTTTTTTCTTTTTTTTTTGCTATGGCTCTCTAAATAATTTTGATTCAACATTGTTGTACAGTTTTGTTTAACCTATGCAGTTTCATTGTAGTTGTTTTGAGTTTTTACAGAAATTTATACTCTTCATTGGAAATTGAGATTTTAAGGTTTTTGAAAATTTTGATATTGAGAATTTAAGGCTTTTCATATCTCAAGCCTGCTGATGTGTATTTGTACATTTGTCAATAAAAGACCAAACTCGCCCTTTGTATTTTTAAAATAGTTGGGTTTCTTTTTAGATGAAACTATTTCTAGATCCTGATTTTTGGCTGAATACCAAATCACCTTATACTTGTTCTTGACCTTATACTTGTTCTTGAATAAGAAATAGGAGGGGCAGACCATAATACTATGATACACTCTTCACTTCAGAAGTCTTTCTTAGCAAGAGAGAAATTTTTCCAGTTCTACTATTTAGTTTGTTGCAAGAGAGAGGAATACCTTGGGAGTTAACGCTGTGTGTTACGAACACAAGAAAAATGTAATGAAAATGTTTGCACTTAATTAACTAAAAAAGGGAATACATTAGTTTAAAACAATGTTTGGAATAATTTTCTTTGAAATAAGCTAATATATTTGAATCAAATATTAGTTTTTCAAGGAAGTTGTAACATTTGAGTAAAAGTGCATGCTGTGCTGAAAACATGCTGAAGAATTGCTTTTGTAGGACCATAAAAAGAAAAATAATAAACTAAGCTTTTGTTATTTACTTGTGTGGGAAAGATCAAGTTGTTTGTATTTAGTTTTGGCTTTTGCATTTTCATGGTGTATGTTATGACTGGAAGAAAATATTCTAAAGTAGCTTCCTGTTGAGTACATTTTTCACCACAGTTAGTGTTTTGTAGAGCAGAAGAGGAAATTAAGAGCACTGAAAAGAGCATTTTATTTCTTTGTATCAGTTCAATGTGTTTTAAGGAGTAAAGCTTACAAAAGTTCTATGATAGTTGAAGCACATCTACCTGTCCCCACCCAGGTACTGTTGATGATTCCTTCAGAAAATAGAGATACAAAATATCTATGTGTTGGCCTACAATGATGAGCAAGTTGAGAACTTTTTCCAATCTTAAGAAAATAGTCATTTCCTCTTAGGGATGTTCCTACAGCAGTGCAATATAGTACAATACATAAATGGTGAAGTGTGTATGTCTCTGAACGGGGATTTCCCAATACTAAAAGTGATACCTCCAGGAGGAGTTAAGGCAGATGCATATTTTGATGGTAAATGGCTTACATTGAGTATTTTCTTTAAATGACTAGCATTTGTTATTTATTAAAAGATTCAAGTGGTACTGAAAACTTTCACATTTCTTAAATGTGCACGTATCAGCTGCTTACCCATGTGTACAAATACTTAAATCTGTATACATGGCATTCACAGTTCTATTAAAATATGCTATGGTTTTCTAACTTAGATAGGATTTGAGGCACTGAGATGTAACATTTTCTTGCACCTTCACAATACTGAAAGATTACTTTTACGGAATTTGAAAATTAACCATTGTTTGATGGAATCTGAATGGTTGATGGAACTGGCAATATTTGTACTTTCTACTTGCATGTCTTGAATACTATAGCCAGATTTTTTCTATTTCACTTCGACGTGTTAAGCTATAGATTCACAATGACTATGATAAAGACATTAAAAAATTATGCAATAAATAATGCAGAAGACAATTTAGCTTAATCCTGCAAAATGCATGGGAAAAGTCAGAAGTAACTTTTTAGTATGACAGTTCCTCAGTAATATTAATGAGTGATACAGTCATTTGGAAGGTGCCTCATCTTTTTATGTCTAGTATAGATATTAGTAAAATTGCATTATATTCTGAATCAAAATGAGTTACAATTACAAGACAGTCCTTATGCATTTAGATATTTGAAATTGATTTGAAAACTACAAGAGAATATAATTATATTTTTTAAAGAGCCTTTCACTGAAGAATTTCTATTCCTTATTGAGTATTGCATATCGTAAATGTTCCAGTCAACCTACTGTTTTGCCTAGTAGAAATAGACAACCAAGTTAAAATATACTAGGTACCCAGGAACCATCAGCCATGCAAAATGTGATTGTGAAGTCATTTTTTTTGATTATACAAATAATGAAATATGAGGTCATTGGTATTCAGATAAATCTAATAGATGCCACCATCGTTATTTGTTAGCTTCCAACTCTATATATTAAGAAAACCAAACAAACGAATAAAATGTAGAAACATGTGGACCTGAGATAAAGAGGAAAATCTTTTAATCTTTTTTTTTTTTTTTTTTTTTTTTTTTAAAGTGATGCTTTTTTGCGCTGGTCTTCCTGGCATGTGGTGTATTTACAGATGGTTCCAAAAAGTATACAAAAGGCAGGGTGAACAGACTAAGGATACTTCATCTTTTATTTGTGCTACAGTCACTCAGAAGCTTGTCAGATCATCTGCGTGGGCTATGTAGAGGGTACACAGTAGTCAATACTCCATGTCGACTGTCAAAAATCATTACAGTCATCTTACTCATCAAGCCATAGACAAATGGGAAGTGTTATGTTAGTGTCTAACCTTTATCTAAGGACTTAAGAAGCTGCAAAAATGCCAGACTGAGGACATTGTGATCATGAAGTTTTAAAACTTAATATACAAATTAGTAAACTCATGGCTGTGAGAAAAATCTCAAATAATTTTCTTCAGACAGAACCTTCTGTGAAGCTATTTTATTTGTGATTGCAATGGTGGGCATCCTGCCAATCAGGAGCACATTTTAGTAAACAACTCATAACCTTTTTTTCCCTACTACCCGACACCTGATCACCTCCCCTGTTTCCTTGCTGGCTGAGAACTACAGGTTCACAAGCTACTCGACGTTCCTCTATACCATGTATGTACAGTTTTTCTCTTTTTCAACCCTTTAATTTATTCTTTCTTATGTTTTGAGATCTTGTGATCTTTGTTTTACTGTTCTCACACTGCTCATCCTCTTTTTCTGAAGCTTCTCCCTTATTTTGGAGCAGTGAGGCAGTCTCCTGTCCACTTCTCTACTTAGCATTTCTCCTTATTACGACTACACAACTACCTTGGAATAAAGAAAAATAATTCTCTACTGCAAAAACACAACTTTGCTTCTCACAATGGGCTAATTTTGCAGTGTTGTTTAGCCAAATACAGTATTGGTAAATGCACCCACAAATCTTTCCTACAGAATGCATTGAAGTTGTCTTAGCTTCTGTAATCTCAGTCCAAGTTCCACTCTAGTGAAACAAATCTATTGATTTAAATGAAGTAGGATTTCATATGTATTTATCACCTGTTTATTGGGTGATTATATGGTTTTATATTGGGCTTGATGTTATATTCATTTGTATAACATTATATTCATTTATATATATTTCATGTTATATATAATTTCAAGAAGTTTCAAAGTTAATTCCTTTCACAAGAAATGGTGGTGGTGGATTTTTTTTTTAATGTGAAGTAGTCAAGTCTGTTTCTGGGACAAGGGATTGTAGCCCATGTGTCCTTGTCTCCCAAGTTAGTGTTGTAATTAGCAGGCTTGATTATCTATGTGTTGCTGTGTAGGCTTTTCTGTGAGGGTTAGGAAGAATGAGTGAGAGATTGGCACAGCTGGTGTGTAGTTAATGAAGAGTAGAAGCCAATGAACCAGAAAGTACCTGCACAAACTGAGCGTACCCTCCCCAAAGCTATAAATAGGCAGAGGCCAGGACAAGCAGCAGGTTTTGGCTGAGTTGAAGCTGCAAGACACTGGAGGTGAATGATGAAGGCTGTATGTGTTATATATCTTTTTGTTTTCTTTATGTTTTGTTAAAAATGTTTGAAGAAAACAAAACAACCACTTCATTAGATACAACACATTCCTGGCAGCATCAGTCTGGTTCAGATTCTCCGGTACTTTCTGTCTGTGACCTGAGAAGAGAAGGAGTTGCTGGGTTGCTTCTTTGGGAACACAAGATGCTTGCCTGAATGCTGTATTTGGACTGAAGACTGATTCACACTGATAGGAAAACCAAAGCAACAATTCTGAAATTGGTGAAATGATTTGAAAAGATGGTTTCTTAATGTGCTCTGTTGGTTATTAGATGTTTGTCATGAATAAGGAGGCATTAGGGTATGCTGCTGCTTTCCCTGAAGTACTTTAGGCAGAAGTATTTCCTCTTGAAGTAAAACATACTGACTGATTTGCTGTGGCAGATATGTTAACCTTTTGATGCTCCTTGATAATTAGGACATAAACAGAATTTCAAAGACCTTCTTTTCTAAACAACAAGACAAAGTCCAATGCTTTATGAGGAGGAGATGAGGGAACAGGGGTTTAGTTTTGAGAAAAGGAGGCTGAGAGGAGACCTCATCACTTTTTACAACTACCTGAAAGGAGGTTGTAGTGAGGAGGGTGTTGGTCTCTTTTCTCAGGTGACAAGCAACAGGGTACAAGGAAATATCTTCAAGATGTGTCAGGGTGGTTTAGATTGGATACCAGGAAGAAATTCCTCATGGAAAGGGTGGTGTTGGGCATTGGAACTGGCTGCCCAGGGAGCTGCTGGATACTGGTTGGTGATCTGAAATTTATTTATTATTATTTTGTTATTATTTATAATTTATTATTTTTATTTATTATTTTATTATTATGCCAAGTTTCCAAGTGTTTGCTAATAGCTGTCTGTCAGGTTAAGTGGAATGCCTGATTTATCTAAATCTTTTAATTTTGATTCTCCTCAGAGAAGAAACTTCCTGTTCATCTCTGTAAGGTGGGTAGAGTTGGCGAAGAGTAAATTTTGGTATGTCAGTTGCAGTTGATTATGGTCTTTCTTCAGAGTGATTACTTTTTATCTCATTGGTAGCTACGTACATTAAGAAAGAATTATTATTCAGGCTGTTTTTGCTGTCCAGCAAAAGTCTTGGTTAGCCAAGATGCATTTTTGCTCAAGTGATAAACTATTTGGAATAACAATGGTAAAACAAACAAACATAACCTTTTAACAGCCCTTCTGTGGTCTCAGATAAGACTGAAATTACCTTGTCCAGTATTCATGATGTTCCTCCCAAAAGGAAGCATTGTAATAAGACGATGTACAAAAATATTAAGTCAAATCTTAATGTCAGCGTTGGCCATTTAAGGGACTTAAAGTAACTATTCTGTTTTAGTAGAGAACCTTTTTCAAGTTATTTTAAAAAATCAGATAGGAATTTTGCAGTCCTGGGGAAAAAAGTCCAAAGTTGAATGCCATTATGTGAATTGTCTATTTCTTCCTTATTTTAGAAAGATAATTTCATGAATTTCCCCAAACTAGGTAAAAGCTTGTTTTTATTTATTTATTTTCCTGTTAAGTAAATGAAATATTACCCGTATGATAGAAATTCTGATTCTGTAAGGGAGCCAGAAAAGTGAAGAGTTTTGGACACTTAAAATATGACTTTGCAGATGAGGTGGTGAGTAAAGATTTCTTTTTGATTCTGCTAGTTGTACTGTAATAGCTACTGCATTCATTTTGACCCAGCACAATATGTAATTAAAAGTTTTTTCAAATGACAAGTGAAGAAAAGGAAAATTAAGAAGATGTGAGTATATGAGCAAGTGTCTGACATGACACAGGATCCTTTCAGGGTTGTCTTCTGTGGAAAAGTGAGAAAGTAAATGTGAGTCTAGCAGCTTTCATAATTAGACCGTTGTCCATCACCATGAGGATGTCCTGACAAAGGTGTGATTTCGGTTCCTTTCTGACAAATGTCACTCCTATGTGGCTCAAAAATGAAAATTAATGTGTACTGTATTCAGGACCAGTGTTATTGCTTCATTAACAAAACAAAAACTATTGTTCTGAGACAATCAATAAATTGTTCTGGGATAATATTAAAAAAAAAAGGGGGGGGGGCCCGGGGGGGGGGGAAGAAATCCAGAACAAACACACACCTTTCTCCAGGGTTTTTGCGTAACTCACCTGTTCACCTAAAGTGCTGGACATTGAGTCCCCATCCTTTAGTTTGGGTGGCCAATATATCACAAGCCTTTCAAAATTTTTATTCTTCTAGAACTTTAGTGAAACATGAATAGTTTTGAATTGCTAAGAATTTGAATCCAGTATCTTCCAATATGCCAGTAAAGTAATGGTAATTCTTGGCTTTATTTGTATAACAGACAGTTTCACTTAGCACAAATGAGATTGTAACTTAAGGACTTGTCTGTTTGGTAATATGGATATGAATTATTCTTCCAGTAAATGAGATGAGGAGTTGAGAAGGCTGAAAGAGCTTTAAAGGGCATTTTTTTCTTAGCATTTTATGTTATGTGTAACTCTGAAATTTAAGAGTCTTCTAAAACTAGTGTACCAGTGTCTCTGAGGATGGGCAAACCAACTAAAAAAAGATTGAGAAATAAAAGCACAAGTTTTTTTTTTTTTTTTTTTTTTTTTTTTTTTTTTTTTAAATCCCCCAAATTGTTCCTCTTTGTTATACTTACCCCCCTTTTTTTTTGTGTGATTTTTTTTTTACCCTGTTTTGTTGACTGCGTGCTTAAAGATGCAAAGTCTCTGGATAACTTGCAAATGTAAGATGTGCATGTCAGACACTGTGCTTGACTTGCAAGACATAAAAATTACTCTCTATGAAAAGTGAACTTGACTTTGCAATATATAGAGTATATAACATTTGCCGGTTGCCTTTCATGTTTTTTATGTAGTATTGATTAATATATTTTAAAACTTCTGTATTGTGCTTAGAGAATTTTGAGAAATGTAAATGGTAGCAAACAAATTAATATAATATTTCAGGAAAAAAAGAAAAAGCTATTTCAGCTGAATGCTGAATTGTTGTGCTGGAGTGCATTAAGTTTCTTATGTTCAATTGGCATTTTCTGTATTTTAATTTATGGACGTTGCCTCTTGTCTCATCTCTGGATACCACGAAGAAAAGCCTGGCACTGTTTTTTTTACTTCCCCATATCAGATATTTATATACAGTAAGATCCCTGTGAGTCTTCTCAAGAATGGGAAATGCAAGGCTCCTGTCAGCACTTTTCTCCAGCTTGTGCAGGTCCCACTGAATACGGCTGTTGGGTGTATTCTTTCTGATTTTTTTTTTTTTTTTGTTGTTTGCAAAGTTGCTGAAGGTGTGCTCTGCCCAATCTTGCATGTCGTTAACAGAAGATGTTTAACAGAATTAGCCCCATAACCACTCATGGGTTGAGATAAAGATGGTTTACTAGCTAAAGCAAAAGCTGCGTGTACAAGCAAAACAAAACCAGAAATTCATTCCCTGTTTCCCATCAGCAGGCAGAAGTTCAGCCACTTCCAGGAAAGCAGGGCCCATTATGCATAACAGTGTTTTGGGGAAGACAATGTCATAGCTGCAAATATCTCCTCTTCCTCCTTCCTTCTCCCCAGCTTTTATTGCTGAGTATGATGTCATGTAGTGTGGGACATCCTTTTGGCCAGTTTGTCACCACCGTTTTCATCACAAATCCAAAGCATGGCACCATGCAAGCCTCTATGAAGAAAATTAACTCTATCCCAGCCAAAACCAGGACAAAGTCTTCATAACACGGAAAATGAAGTCTGCCAAGATACAGGTTCAGAAAAATCATTTAGCAAGTCCCTGGAATTCATTTACTGTGAACCATCATACAGGTTTCGTGTGAAAATATTGATTGTGAAGCTCTCACAAAGGATATATGTAGAAAATTATTGTACACGCAGCGTAATTTTTTTTTTTTTCCTGGAGATTTAATAAAAATATGTAGCTTTGTGGTCCTATAATTAAAGGTAGTGCTGGCTGATAGCTGCAACATAGCGCTGTGACATTATGCAGTTAGAGAAGACAGCTTTTTTTCCTTGAAGTTATAAATCGGTTCTGCAGCTGAAGAGTCCAGGTTAAACTTATTTAAGGTGTTTGCTCCTGCCCTTTGTCCCTCACTTGAAATTGTTATTTTCTGGATCGCAGCAGTGGTTACTGTGGAAGCTGTAACATCAAACATGGAATTAGGCCTTCGTGGAGAGTAAGGGCCAATATAAATCTAAAAGGAAATACATTTGCTCATACACATTTTTTTATGATACAAGTACAACAGAAGGAAATAAAAAAGCAAAGGCAAAAAGAAAGTTGTATTTAAATGGAAGTTTTAATGTCCACAGGGAACTCTGAACTATTAGAGCTTGGTGTACAAAACTTCAAATATTCAAATATCAGTCTAGCTTTATTAACATTCTTATTCATAGTTATGTTGCTTTGATGTTGATTAAATTATTAATACCAGAACATAGCACTAAAGTTTTAAAAATGATGAAAGGGTAAATGCTTTATCTTTACTGAAATAATTAAATATGAAATAAGGAAGTTCATCATGTAAAATAAATGTAGCAAGTTCTACAATTAGAATTAAAAGAGGTATTCAGTTAGAAGCTATGGGATAAATAAACGAACTATATTTACCTCCATACTGAGTAGAAGTCAGTTTTTCTTTTAAAAACAGCCAACTTACACCAAGAAGAATGGATGTTCCTATTGCCAGTCATTCACAGCACGCCTGTGCAGGCTAGAACAGGTGAAAGAGAGTTGGGTCCTCGTGGCTTGCCAAGACATTCCTTGAAGAATATCTTTGCAAATGGTGTGTGCACGTGTACCTTCCTGCCCTTATATACAGGTGTGTTTCAGAAAGTGTGTGAGTTGCTTCTCCTTATTTGATGATCAGCACCAAGAATGAACAGACTGGTACTTGTAAAAATCCTGCTAGCAATAGCCCTAAGATCTGGCATGGTTTTTAATAGACACTACTTGCAAAGTAGGAAGCGCTTGTTTCCTACCAGTATTAGGAGGTTGTTTTGACACCAGGTAAAAACATTACTGAGTCATTGATCTTGTCAGTTGCCTGTTTTTTTAAATAGTATTGTTATTATTTGTTATTATTTCAGTGGTGTATATCAAAGCATAACCTAGCACTAGTGTAGACGTGCAGGTTTCAGTTTGTTGGTTCTTTCTAGATCCCAGGTAACATACCTTAATGGGCACAGGGGGAAGAGAGAGAGACCCTGACTGGTCAGGTCTGAGGATCTTCATCTCATCTGTCATGCCTTATTGTCTTCTAGGCCAGTGAGAAATGTATCTTCTGCCATTGGCTAGTTTCTCCATATAGTTCAAGATGCATCAACACCTACCCAGTATCCTGTTGCTGGAGATTAACCTATGGCTGCAATTGATAACTTGTACTCTGCCTCAAAAGAGGCATTCATTACATTCCCTCATGTCCTAGTGCTGCAGTCTGCTTCACCACATGCCTAAAATAACTAAGAATAGAGAACCGCTCATACAAAGCCTCTAGATAATCTCCACTACCCATTCAAATCACTTCAGTGGCATCCTCCCTTAAGGAGTTGTTCTTTGGCTCTCTAGAGGCATCCTTGTCTTGAAAATGGTCCTTCATGCTTTCCTTCTCAGTTTAGCCAGTTAGGTATTTGCTCAGGAGGTGGGGATTTTAGAGCAGCTCAGGAGTAAAAAGAAAACAAAAGATGGCTTAGAATTTTTAGTATTAAGAGACAGTGAATTTTGGTTATTTGTGAATTTGGTTACTTTGGTTATTTGTGTATAATTTTGGTTATACTTCTTCTTTATATATATACGTTTATATATATTTTTCCTTGCTTGCCAAGCTTTCCCAAGAGTAAAGGGAAAAGCACCATTACGTAATGTCCGTGCTTCCCTAGCAGCCGAAAATGTGTGGGTGTATATCTGTTACACCATTGTGTTATGACTTGGTGTTTAAGAGTATATTGATTAAATTCTGCGTCGTTTCAGATAATAATCATATAATACTGATATAGGAATTTCCACCACCAATCTTAGGAAGTCAAAAACATGTATCAAAAAACACGTTCAGTATAGGCCTTCTCATACCATGCTGTCTAAAAGAAAGCAAGCCTCTTTTCTTAGTATGACATTTAGAGACAACTTACTTCTGCATGGCAAAAACACACCAGGTGAGTCTTTTATCTTGTATTTTTTGTCCATATTATTTTATTTTATGACAACTGGTTTGCAGTGATGATGGACTCATTTAGCCATTGTTCTTTAGGTGGGGCTATTTCAAATTTTAGGTTTTGTTTGTCTTTTGATTCTGGGTTTTACTTTCTTTAATTATAGACTTAGTTTTCTTCTTATGATTGGACTGGATTTTATAGTCAAGCTTTCTGATTCATTTTTAGTGCTAATCTAGGTCTCAGTTTGGTTAACAAATGTAAGTCAAATGCAACATGTTTTTTTTTCAACAAGATAAATGACTTGGAATTGCTTTTAGAATTTGGAAGCTTCAGATAAATAACAATTCTAAACCATGTCTTAGAAAAATGTCCAAATGAAACCACTACGGCTGTTTGTATCAGTTTTATGGTTAATATTTCATTACTTAATGTATTGTACTGAAATGTAATGCCTTTACTCACAAGAGTATTGTGTGAGAAAATGTATTAAGAAGCATCTTTGTCATGTAGGATAGTTTGAGGCGGTAAATTGACTTAATGACATTGCAACATCAAGTTAAAACTGCAAAAGTATTTCAGGATATCCTAGAAGTATATAATCAAAAATGATCAGAAAAGATTTTTTCTATAATTGCAAAATGAATCTCGAACACAACATTTCCTAAGTGTTGTGTTCCTAGAATTTAGGGTGGGTCAGCCTGATTTTGGAACTTACCTCTTTTTTCTTTTTTTGGATAATTTTTTAGGACATTGCAGGTTGCAACATTTTGCAGGAAATGCTGAAATAAAGCAAATTAAATAAAAATTCCACTATTAAAACATACTTGTGATAGAGTTGGTAATGAAATAACAGGAACTTGTAAATGAATCAAAATATAAATCTAGATGGTTGTAAAAACTGTCCTTGGTTGTTCCTTTGTGGGAAGCTAACTAGACGCTTTCCATGTGTGTTTTGCAAATAAGAGGATATTTCACAAATTCCTCCCTGCGCTTGTTGTTATTTTTTTTTTTTTCTATGGTTTCTCTTGAGGGGCCAAATGTTGCAGGGAGATAACTGTTATGAGAAATAGTTCCTCAGAACCAATCTGATGTATCTTGGTCTACTTTTCAAACAAAGGTTTTTCTGAGTGTCAGAATGTTTTGTGACTACTCAGGCCTGTTTTTAAATGAAAAGAATCTAAATGAAATAGGAAAAATTAATTCTAAAACATCAGTTAGAATATCCAAAGTTACTAACTGGCAGAGTGCATAAGTACTCAGCTTGATAGTTGAAAGTTGTTGTGACAAGCTTAAATGATCCAAACTTTGATTTGGTGTTTAAGATCTATGATTTGGAAATGTCTAGTAAAAAAAAAAAAAAAAAAAAAAAAAAAAACTGAATGTGAGGTTTGACTTCTACCATTCTTGGTGCCACAGTATGTAGAAGATTGCAACATTTTCTTTATTGACAGGTCTTCCCCTATCAGTTTCTTGATACTAGCTAGAGTAAATTTAGACCAGGACAATGTGCATTTTACTTTTATCTGCTTCTATGGGGATACTTTATTTGGTATATTTTTTTCCAGTAATAGTTTAGAAAACAGGAGCATGCGTCTTCTAGATTTCATCATGAAAAACACTGTCTAGTAAAAAATTTTCATTTACTCTACTGAGTTTTCATTCTGAGCTTTGCAAAGAATTTTAGAGGGGAATGTTTCTTAAAAATATAAAAAATAAAAAACAAAGCAAAGCACAGAAAATCAATGTACATTTTCCAATGAATTTCCAAAGGGTTTTCTGTAGCAACTATTAGTAGAATGTGGCTATTTTTTAATGGGCTTATTAAAGTGCTTTTTTTTTTGAGGAAAAAAGTAAGCTGAAAAACAGTTGTATTAATAAACCTCATATTAGCCTAGATTTATTATCATATGCGTTTTATCTTTATACAGTACTGACTACATGGCAGATACTGAGTAGGGCAGACAGAAAATGAAGTACTGTGCTACATCAAAGTCTGTCTTTCTTACGGAGAAAAATACTGAATCTTAATCAAAATATCATTGTTTTTCTAGACACAGTCCTAAAATAAATTACTTCAGGTAACAAACAGAACTTATCTTTAAAATTAACTGAACGTGCAGGTAGTTCTGTCCACTTTTTTTTCAATGACTACAATTGGTACCTTTGATATTAAAGTCAGTGTTGTGTGAAAACTAATTATTTCTTCTCTTTGCTTGTTGGATTGTAATAGTGTGCATGCAGAAACACTGAGTTCAGTTCTTTGACTATTCCATTGTGTGTATCCTGAAGTTTTTACTAGAATTTTTGTTATGTTAATTGCTCTTTTCTTAGGGAAAACTTCTTTTGTACTAAATTAGTCTTTTTAAAAATCACATTGGTTTCCCTCTGTCGAGTATTCTGTATTTACTCTACCAGAAAGAAAAACATAGATCTGTTCAATTTGACTCAGTGTGTTGAAAACAGATTTGAAAGTACTTTCATTATTCAAATCAAGATTAAGTGTATTCACAGAATTAAATAGTACAATAGAACAAAATTAGTTTGATTCCTCTGCAAGCTTGATTCTTCCATTGTTCGTACATTAGTACAATTTGTAGAGAGAGATCTTTATCTGACATATTATTTTTTAATCCATGAATTAAAGTATTCTTGTTTATAATAGTGCTTATATATTAGGACACTTTTGTATGCAGCTATTAAGTTCCCTTTAGCTAAAACCCACTTACAATGTTTGCTGTTAGACCTCTGTATTTTTGTAGGTTTTGTGCCAGAAAAGAGAAACCAATGAAAAATTAAGCAGTACTGAAATATTTAACAATTAGTTACTCCATAAAAAGCAGTTCTAAGTGCAAAAATTTTATTAAGGGAGACTCAGTCATATACAAAGTCAGAAAGAGTAGATTATTTTATAACTCAGATTCTGACAGTTTGCATTTTTTGACATGGAAGTCTGCAAAAAGCTGTACTGTCAATTGCAAAAAAAAAAAAAAAAAGGACTGGAGGTGTTAACAGAAAAGTTTTACATCTGTAATTTACACTTTGAAACTGCTAGAAATAGTGATACTCTTGCTGGTAAATATATATATTTAGCATCGTTTACAGGCTTTGGGTATGCTTATGTGTTTGTTCTCTGCCAATGGGCTTCCTTTCCTGCTGCTTTCTCCATGTTTTGAACCAGTTGGGCAATTTTGTTCAAATTAAATACAAGAAAAATTGTTAGTCTCAAACTACGTTTCTATTATGATCATGAATGTTGGTAGCCAGGTAGAAGAGAGAATCCTAGTCCCTTGCTGCAGTAGAGGATACAGTGAGAGTTTACACATTCGTAAAGGAATCTACAAGGCAGAGAGATTTTGTGAATTCTCAGCTACATGAATAGATTCAAGAGTTTGTTCATTAGACATCAAATAATTCAACCATGTAACATAAAGCCATAGAAAACCAAGTAACATTAATTCTGTTGCTTATGGAACAATTAATCTTTATAATGCATTGAAATAATTTGTTCATGAACTAATAAAATACAAAATTGAAGAATATAAATTATGAGAAGTGAAAGGGAAAGCTGAAGAGGAGAAAACTGATACAAAATCCTGCTCAAATATGGAGCATATATGTAAGAATTATGTTTACCTTCAAAATGGATTTGTTTTTGAATTACTACTTATTCACAACTTTCTGTATAAAAAAACTTTATTGAAAATGGATCCCAGATTATTGGCCTGTTCTCCAAAAGCAGGAAATCATACATATTAAATACCAAATTTGTGTATTTAAATGCTCTCAGCATTTCCTTTTGATATCTGGTGATGATATGCTTCAGTTTTAAGTAACGCTGCACCTACTGAACATCACAAGCACTTATTGTTGCACTGTAACTTAGAGTATTTCATAACCATACTGTTTTGAGGTGAATCTCCTGATCTTCCCTTGTTTCTTCACAGTAACTGCTTGGAGCACAGTATGTTATCAGAGTGCTTGAACACTTTGCATAATTTTTGAAAAAAAAAAAATGAGCTGCAAGTATTCTTCATCTAATAAAGGACAATTTGTCCACAGGACTGCATGAGAACAGATTCAAAGTAAAATACCTGACGTTTATAGAGTGGATGTTGACTTATCACAATAGTTGATGCTGAGTAGTGAATCTTTTTCTTTAGGATTGCTCTACCAGAAACTACAGACATAGCTGGGGTAGCTGATTGTCTGAGGACAAGTGAAAATCTATTAAGGCCTGAACTTTAAAGGTATTATTTACTTTGAAAGTACTTCTCAATGATAACGTCCCTGGTATTGCTTATTTTTACCTACTTTTCTTTCATATTTTTAATGTTGCAAACAAAGACCCAAAATCTGTATCAAGGTATTTTTGCCTTTTAGCAGATGTGAAAACATAGAATACAAGTGTCTCTTGAGTTTATTTATGCAGTTCTCTACTTATGCAGTCCCAAAGAACCAATACTACTCTGAAACCAGTTGTGATCCTCAACTAATCTTCAAGGACAATTCAAAGCATCATTTTGGTGAATGAAAAAACATGGATATAATTCCATGTTGTTCCTCTAAAACTGGCAACATCTCATGTGTCTTTCAGCTATGATTGGTTTGTTTAGCTTTTGAAGGACACCATAAAACTAAGATGTATAAGGGAGCTCACAGAACTCATAGTTACTTCCTTGAATCTGCTCTGTTAGCTCCAGCACTATTTCTGCCCTAATGTCTCTGTTTGACCTCCTTCTTCAGTGCAATATCGCCAGACTGCTTACAGAACCAAGATCTTAAAATTTCTTTGCTCTTCTTGGGGGACCTTTTGAAATAGCTGGCATACTGTGTGGCTGTTGCTTTGGTTAATACATAAAGTCAAAACTCAAACAGCTGGTAAGCATTTACTTATTTACAGATGTTACATGCACTTCACTCACTTAATTTTAAAGATAAGTTACAGTTGCAGTTCAATTGCACCTTCTAAAAAAGAAAGTGAACGTGTCTCTTTCTTGCTGTCATGCCTGAGAGCACAGGTGTTTTGTGATTGTCTTTAAGTACTAGCTGAGCTAGCCAAAGATAGGGAAAAATAGAATGTATGTGCTTGCAGTCTGCAGTGCTGGAAGCATTGAATTTGCTAAAACTGCTTTTTCTGCTTATGAACATTTTTTTTCCCTCTTCTGCAGAAAGTAGAAAGATGGGCACTGGGCCTGTTCAGCCTGGAGAAGAGGAGGCTGAGAGGAGACCTCATCGCAGTCTACAACTTCCTTGTAAGGGGGTGTCGAGAGGCAGGAGACCTTTTCTCCATTAACACCAGCGACAGGACCCGCGGGAACGGGGTTAAGCTGAGGCAGGGGAAGTTTAGGCTTGACATCAGGAGGGGGTTCTTCACTGAGAGAGTGGTTGCACACTGGAACAGGCTCCCCAGGGAAGTGGTCACTGCACCGAGCCTGACTGAGTTTAAGAAGAGATTGGACTGTGCACTTAGTCACATGGTCTGAACTTCTGGGTAGACCTGTGCGGTGTCAAGAGTTGGATTTGATGATCCTTAAGGGTCCCTTCCAACTCAGGATATTCTATGATTCTATGATTTAGAGTATTTTAGAGGCCCATAGGTTTGCGGATGACCATAAACTGATAAGTCAGTACTATCAGTCTTTGTGCATACCTGTGATGAGTCTTAAAATGCAGGTACTTGTTTGTGTCAGTGTAGCAACTTCTTCTCATATTAGAAATGTCTCTGAAACATTTCTGCATCTGTAAGTAAGCATCTAGATGGGCCTGCCATTTTATCAATAAATAGGGAGTTGAGAAAGTAAATGTAGAGCACATTTTTTCTCCGAGGCTGTAAAAGTAATGAAGGATTCTATTTATTGATCCACTTTCCAACAGAAGACAAAGAAAAGATAAGTTTAGTGGTTTTCCCAGCAGTGGATTGAAATGAGAGGAAGAAATGGGAAGTAGACAGAGGGATCAGCAGTTTTAGGTCTTGCAAGAATATTATAGGCTTCTTCTGTGACTTTCTGGACAGGCTCCATGTCTTGTTGCTTTTAACAAGCCTAGCTTTTTAGTCATAACTGTAGTAGGCTTATACATAATACTGTCAGAGCTGTCACTTCAGATGCTTGTTTGTTGGAAATTCTTCACTGGAATACTGACTCAGTCCTTCCCTATTTAGTTGATAAAGTCTAATTAGGTCATAGTGTGCAATGATATAGCTGTAGTGTGTTTGTTTCTTTGTTTGTATTTTGTTTAAACCTCAGTTAAGTAGCAAATTAAGAATAAAAAGGAAAAAAATATCTTTACAGTTGGGAAGATAACTTTACTGGGCCCATTTTCCCATTTCCTATGCATGAGGAAGCTTTACTCTACCTTTTCCAAATTTTGAGATTTTTGGAGCCTGTAGAGTTAAGTGTTTTTTCTTTTTTTTTTTTTTTTTTAAGTATTTAAGGACCGCAATGCTGATCTTGTAAGAGTAGGCTTGTGGAGTTGTCACCAAGGCGATATAAAAGCTATCAGTTGATGATAAAACATTTTGAAATAATGAGGCTTTTGAGTATAATCATGTAATCATGAATTCTAAGAGTCGCTGACTGATAGAGCAAAGTGCCAGCAATGTATTATAGAATGAACTAATCCAATAGGACAAATAAAGCTGAAGATTCATAATGGGATTATTACTGTAGTGTATTGTCTAAAATTTATGAAGATAGTTCAGTATTCACTTAAGCTCTTTGAAGTGCATTAGAACTTTGAAAATAGCTGGAGTGACAATAGTCTGCTTAAAAATCTTGAATTTTCCAATATTATGGAAATGGAAAGGCAGTGTTATTTACTTATTATGCATATCTAGCACATTTCAAGCTGTGAAAGCATTGTGTTTTGTCTCTCTGGTATTTCAGAAATCCGCCCATTTTTCAGATCACAATTGTTTACTTGACTTTTAGAAAATGTTTTTGGCTAGATTCTGGGTTTTTCTTCAACTGCTTTCACTGATTATCAGCTCAAAGAACAAAATATGTGGCTGAATCTCTTTTTGAGGGAAACTGAGCAGTACTGAGAAAGGGCTACACTTGACTGTCAGTGTTGGCAGAAATTTAATTGAGCAGAGTTTACAGTGCTCCAATGCACTTCAGCTGCCATCTTCTTCCTTTTGTGTTATAGTATTGCTGAGAATTTTGATATTATTTCAAGGCATGAAGGAACAAATACGCAAAGAAGGAAAAAAGATCCTGCACAAAACATTGGAGAAATAATAAAATCCGCTTTTTTTCATCATTTGGAAAATTTTAATATCTTAGAATTATTTAGGTTGGAAGGCACCTCCTAGGATTATCTAGTCTTACCTCTGACCCAAACAGTTAGATCCAGTTGCACATAGCCGAGTCAGATTCCGAAAATCTGTCCTTTTTCTGATGCAGCGCAATATACAGTAAGCCTTCAGTGCTGTAAGAGTACACTCTTGATAAAAAATACTTCAGTTTCTGGCCACCTTGCAAAATCCACTGCTGGGGATATAGTCTCTGGTCTTAGTGAGCCATACATATGGCATACATATTGTTATTCTCTTAGGCTGGTCTTGAGTGCTATCATCCCTGGTTGACAAATGTCACAGCTGCTCTTGGAAAAATGGGAAAATGTCCTCTCGGACATTATTTGAAAGACAAAGAAAAGGACAATGTCTCAAGAAGGCTACTTCTACTACTAACTCAGCACAATTCTTTTGTACCTAGTTCTTTTTCAACACTTCTGCTCCATGTTTGTGCTACTGCTGCTTCTGCCTCTGCTCCCACCAGAAAGCGAGTCATCTCTAGACAGCTCAGTTATTTCTGGGTTGGATCACACTTAGGTCTGTCGGGTGAGATTTGCATTCATTTGCAACTTGCGTTGTGGCCATGTCCTTAAGGGACCCCTATGCCATGTAGCATTTACTTTTAAGACTAAGCAACTGACACTTTCTGATTATGTCCCAAGTCCATAAGACAGTTGCCTCTTTAAGAGTGCAGAAAGCCTTTGCTTTATTTGTGTATATCTTCCATTTTATTAAGGATCAAATATGTGTATTTGTTGAACCATTCAAGCAAATATCTTAAATCTTATATGAAGATAGTTTCACTAAGAACTCTCACATTAATTTTAAATACTACTTGGTAAACAGGATACGCTGATATAAGAAAGGACTGTAGGGAGAAATTTCAAAGAGAATAGTGATGCACAAGAACGTGACAAGAGATGGAAGGAAATTAAGTGGATGCGTGTTTTCACAGGAAAATATTGCAGCAGAGGTGATAATAGGAAGTGGAGTGTGCATATATATGTAGTTGTAACTCACATAAAGGAATGCAAGTGCTATAGGAAGCCATGAGGGTATATTGAGTGTATGCTTGCATAATAAAGACATTACAATTTTAAGACTTATTTAAACGGGAAATCAGACTTAAATGTCTGTTGCAATCTTGAAGTAGAATGTGAGAAAGGTGTAATATTGCAAACTCAAGAAATTCAGAATTGGCATTTTATTTAAACTAAATCCCAGACCATGTCGAGTAGGAGCCCTCAGACAAGACTCAACTGTGCTCTTGGAAACTTGCAGGATATACTTCTTGCAGAAACAGGATTCAACGAAGTTCAGACAAGCGTATCACAAAAACTAGGTTGGTGTCTGCAGCAGCTATTGCATGTCTGCACAGATCATAGCTAGCTCCTAGCAGTCCTGCCATTACTCCACACTGGAAAGATTAACTCAGTTATACAGTGGTGTTATTGCAGGACTCAACAGTAGTAAAACCAGTTGAGAAGCCTTTAGTCTCAGCATGCCTGAACAGCCCTAAGACTGAGGGTGTTTTGCTTCTTGTTGGTACAAGTGTTATGTCTTAAGGGATCCTCTCTTTTTCCATTGACATTTATCATAGGTTTGCCCTGTTGTTTGTTATGCCATGGTCTGTCTGTGGCATATTTAGTATTATGTAGAATTGGCTGAAAAATTTATTTGCTTTTTGCTGAGCACAGAAAGCAGAGCAAGCCACAAGCTAGATTTGCTAAATACAAAATATGACTTAAACTGAACAGGTCCATGAGGGGCTAGGTGTCGCATAATGGCGGCGGCGCAAGGGAGGAGACGTCGTGTAATGGCGGCCGCATGAGTGAGGAGGTGTCACGTGATGGTGGCTGTGTGAGGAAGAATGTGTCATGTAATGGCGTCTGCCTGAAGGACTAGGTATCACATAATTGTGGCTGTGCCGCACCATCTCCACACTGAAGTGAGGCTCTCTCCTTCCTGCTCCATGCCCTCTGTCGTAGTGGCCTCCCATCACCCTTTTCTGCCTCCTCCATTCACTCCCTTCCCTGTGCTCCCAGGGTGGGCTGGGAGGTGTTACCCACACTGAAGGGCTGTCGTGAGGGCGAAGCCCTCTTCTCCAAAGGTAATTGGGTGACATTGGCAGTGGGGTGATGGTTGGACCAGGTGATCGTGAAGGTCTCTTCCAACCTTAATGATTCTATGATTCTACGTCTTTCTTGTGATGGGGGCTCCAGAGTTGAACTCAGCACTCTAGGTGGAGTCTCATGAAAGCAGAGTTGAGGGGGAGAATCACCTCTCTCACCCTGCTGGCCATGTGTCTTTGGATGCAGCCCAGGATGCGGTTGGCTTTGTGGGCTGCAAGTACACATTGCTGGCTCAAGTTGTGTTTCTTATCAACCAGTACCCCCAGGCCCTTCTCTGCAGCACTACTCTCAATCTGCTCATCATCACCCAAACTTGTTTTTTTTTTTTTTGAAAAAAAAAACAAACAAACAAACAAAAAAACCACTGGGTCTTTTTGAACTTCAGTGAAGTTTGCTCATACCTCTCCTAAAACTCTTAGAAATTCAGATTTTTTTACCTATTCTCCTTGTCCTCAGGTATTTTTCTTTCACTATTTTCTTTTCAAAAGTACTCTCATGTGTCTTCTGGCAGGATGGGGAACCAACTAGTTCAGAAAATGCCTCTTGTAGTTTTTACTTCTTATTTGGACAGCATTGAAATACTGACACAAGTATGTGTGTATATATATATATATATATATATATTTGTAGTGGAAGCTTTAATTTACCTATGAAGGTCTTTGCACTATCTGGTTTATGTTCATCATTTAATAAGACCTCTGTTAAGCTAAAAATGCTCTGATTATGCTTAGAATTCAGATGACATTGGCATTTACACATCCATAGGATTCTCCTTACGTTTATTCTGGTATCAGCAATTTTTTTGGAAGTTTGGTGAAGGGATACTCAGAATTAATACTAGGATAACAGTTCTTTTCCACCAGTTTTATTTTATTTTTTTTTTCAGATACATTGAATGCATTGATAAATTTGAAGGACATTACAATTTTAAAAATTCAAACTTGAAATAACTGTTGTATTTAAATCAAATATAAAATGAACACTGAAGAGTCAAAGCTGTATGATACAAATTTGCATAGGAAGTAAGGCATATCTCTGTCAATTATGTGCAAGTAATATTGGTAGAGATAAACAGTGAAAACAACATTGATCAGTTGTTGTTTATTGATGCTTTAAAATGTATTCCAAGACTATAAGCATTAAAAAGGAGGGAATTGGAAGCTGCAGTTGTTTTCCTGGTTCTTGAGCCATTTTTAATGTAACCTCATGTCTGTAATAGAAGGAATCATTTAATTTCATATTATGAATCCTGAATTGTAGAATACTTCCTACATTTGTAAATCATAGCCCTGCTTCTTATAAAAGCAGACTGCTTGTATGTAAAAAGAATTATATTGTGTGTTGTAGCAATCTGTACCAATTCAGCTTCAGATGGGAATACATTTACTTGTGAAAATAGTTTCCCCATGTTGTGTTTCTGTTAGTTGGGGTTAGTTTATTTCTGCTTTGCTTATGCAACGTTTTGTAGATGTCACAATATAGATTTAACTACATTGTGGGATTGTGATTGTGTGTATGATTACGTGATTGTTATTTCATGCAAAATAGTCATTATTTTTTGTAATAAGTAACACTGGGAATATGTTTTCAGCAGAGAAGGAAAGTGTTGCCTTTTTTTTTTTAAAAAAAAAAAAAAAAAAAAAAAAACAATTTACTGGAGAATGAAAGGAAACATTTGTGCTACTCAGATTTATTTTATAAAGCCTGGTCGCCCACATCGCTCAGGACCTAAATTTAATGTCTAGTTTGATCCCAGCTGGGAGTTTTGAAAATAGCTGAGTGACTTTAAAATGTTAGTCCTTATTTCAAGAGTAGTAAAAATGCTGGGAATACACCTGAACTCTTAACTGCCAAAGTTCAAGTCTTGAATGTGTGCCTCAGTTCTTAAATCACCTCAACTTTTAAAAAACTTACCTGTGACAGAACGGCATGCTTATACCCTCCAAAAAAAAAAAAAAAGCCTAAAAAGCCTTAAGAGAGACAATTATGAAATAACTAATTATTACAACATCCTGCAATACTATGTCTAAGCATGGTGTGATCAGAGAGGCGACCTTGAATGTGCAGTCAAATCTTACACCTGTGCACAGCCCTGCTGAGATCTGTGGGGCCCTTTCTGGGACAGAGTTGTTCCCTGATGGGCAGCCAGAGGCACCATCTAATCCTCTTCCTCCATTTTACAAGTATTGGTTTGTACATTGAATGTTAGCTCTTTAATTGCACTGTTTTATTTGTAATACTAACAAAAGACTGCAATTTATTTTTTTATTCAAATTAAAAGTAACGGCGCAAAACAGCCATTATAAGACATTATCTAGCTCCAGTGGCTTAAAAAATTAGCTTTTCTCCAACATATTGCAAGGTGATTGTGAAATATAGGTATGAAGCTTTCCATATAAGCAATGGATATATGCAGATGCTTACTTTTAATTTGTTTTTCTAATTCTTTTTTTTTTCTAAACAAAGGAGAAATGCAAAACATGTGTGTTATTAACAACTTGCCAATCAGTGTAGTTACGGTGTTTTCAGTTAAGCTAAACAGGATGTATTTGTGTCCAAGGACCATAAAAGTCTTGCTTGTATGGAAGTAATTTTACATGATTATGGTGAAGTGTTTTTTTTATGTTTCCATGTCAACACTGCTTATTCAATATAATTTCCAAACGTTGGATTTTGTGGCACCTGCATTAGAGAAATGAATTTTCATATTCTCTCTCTCTCTCTCTCTCTCTCTTTTCCAATATTATATTTTAAAGCAAATTTTAAGAAATGCTATAGAAGAGGACATGCTCCAATTTGTTATATTGGAGCATAAGCTTTACATGTATTGTATATCAACAGTATGTAGTATTCATTTTTAAATCCAGAACAGTGCTTCTTTTCTAACCTTTTTGTTTGTTTATTCTGATCCTTTAGAATTTTGGTGTTTTCTGAAAATACTCAAGTCCTAAAAAATAAGTTTTAAAATATAGATCTGTAATTGCTGTGGACAGTGGCAGGTACTGTTTTATAAAAACAGAATGTGTTCAGAGAATTAAGCTATTTGACCAACACCTGAATAAGAATTATTTTCTTTTGTTTTTGAATGTACCATCTTAATTTATAGTATCTATGACTGTGCAGTTTGAAAACAGAAAAAGTGGGTGCACAGATCAAAGAATCAGAATATGTAAGTAAAGGCATGAGATTAACTATTGGCATCTACTTGTTAATATAGCATTATGATGTATTTTAATCCTTATTTTACATTGAGAAATACTTATGTTTCAAATAAAATAATCACTGACTTTCATTATTTTTTTTCCATTTGCTTTCCCAATACTTTCCCAAAGGATTTCCATTGTTAGAAAGCACAGGACAATGGTTGGTAGTGCAGAAATTTTCATCCAACTTCCTTCTAATTTGTGTTAGACAGTTATAATAGATGTAAATATATTGAGTGTTGTTGGAGGTTAGTTTATTCTCGTTTATTCTGTTGAAAATGGTCTTAGAAATCTTTGTTTAGCAGCGTTATAATTACAAGATATTGCTTATGATGTATAGTTTGCTCTGCGCAATGTCAGCAGAGTTGATCTTAATTCAGATACACCTGGATGCTTTCTCTTAAAATCCTGCTCTCATTTCATGAAAGCAAGTGCTAAATAATCAGCTGTAGGAAATCAAAATAATAAAATTAATATGAGTAAAAACTTGTAGTGCTTTTTCATGGTTTCATAATTATTGAATAGATCGATTCTCCAACTCATTTAATCATTTTGTATATGTGAAAGCCAACTAGCTTCTAAGTAGGATGCTGTTCAAGGGTATTTATACGGTAATACAGGGCCACACAAACTCACTGAATATTCCCTCTATTTCTAGTCACTTCTTTTATATTGCTTCAGAATAAAAGCAGACAAATATTTTGACACATAAATGCAAAACGCAGTTTTAAATCAGCTGAAATAAAATCAGACTAGGTAATTGCAAAACAAGATGCCCTGGTCTTGTATTTTCCTAAAATTTAAGAATAAATTAAGTATAGAAGAATAAGATCTCTGAACAAATGGTTTAAACTGTACAATTTCAAAGGAGCAAGCATCTTGTAAACAGCACTATTTTTAGATCTTGTGAACTCCATGTAAAGGGTGAACTGCTTCTGTTGCTTTTGATGCCTTTCTAAATGACCAGAAGGTTTGATGATTCTCAACTGGCATTGAAAATTTGATCCAGATTTCTAGCTGGCAATATGTGGTATCTGGTGAATGAATCAGACACCTTACCGACTTCAATGATCTTTGGAATGAGTCCTCAGATTATAAATGAAGTGCTTTTGTTTTGTATTGGTTTGTTTGTTTTTTTTTTTCATTTTCCTCCCAACTCCTCTTTTCTTTCCTTATTATACGTAGACGCTTGAATGGAAGACTGAATGTGTTTCTGGTTATTTTCACACTTTTTATATACATATATATATATTCCTTAACTATGTAGAGTCTCTGACAATAAGAGAAAGTAGTTTAGCTAAATGTAGTAAAGTACATGTGGTCGTCTAACTAGCTAGACACCTACCTTCTTTCTATTTAAAGCATTTGTTTGTACCCTTATGGATGTATCTGTACACAGCATTATTAACTGAAGAATATTTCACAATACATGTCAAAATCTCTGTGTGCAAGCATTTATGATCTTAGTGGAGATCCTTTAGGCAGTTTCCTGTAATCTGTTATTCTATGTGTTTATTCATTTCAAAACACCTGCTGATACAGAAACAGCCAAACCAATTACGTGAACCAGAGTTTATTTTCTGTGTTACGGTGCAGATCCTCTTTTTGGTAGTTATCTTCTAGGATAACATGTACATTGATGCTATGGCGTGAGTTAGAGATAAATATGGAATACTTCAAGTCATGTAAGTGCTATGGTTGGATAACATCTTAAAGGTAGAAAACTGTCTGAACTCGTTCTTCTTTGCCCTTTTCGAAAGACTTGCCATTGTTTTAAGGGATTGGGGAAAAATGAATCTATTGCAATATTAAAACAGGGGAGCTAATTTAATGTGGTTTCTCCTCCCTCTCAGAAGGTACCTTTGTTAGTTCATCCTAGTACTCTTTAATGAATTTATTAATTAATTGATGTCCATGTCCATTTATTGTCTTAGTTCTATTTACTGTTTGAGCTAGGACAAAACTTGATGAATGTTTCAAAGTGACACAAATCTTTCCAGATTGTCTTTGCCTGGATCTATTCTAGCAGCTACTATGTGAAGTATTGATTATTCACATCAGAAAACTGACTAGGGACTGCTTCTACTTTCTTCCACTTTGCTCTCCTCTCTTACTGTCCCTTGAAAAGCACTGAAGTGGATGATTGTGTGTGCCTAGAACATTTCCCAGGACTGAACTAGGACACTTGCAGGATAACACAGTAACTGACAATCACTTCCAGGTCCTGCCTTTTATGCATAGACTTCGCTTTCTATCCTCTCTGACATTACTTTACTGGACCATTTGCAACCTTTTCCATTCTGAGACTACTCTGTAGTTTCCACAAATTAGGAGGGTCCTTTCATCCTCAGGCTATTCTGATCTTGGGAAGGTATCTGTGTATATGATGAAGATAACATTTTCCATACTCTTGTGAAAAATTGTTACATCATTGCAGGTTCTTATTGATAGAGAGGATTTTATCTGCTACTGCTAGACTAAATTGCAATTTTCTTTTATTGTAATGGCAGAACCATCAATCTTCTGCCAAGCAAGTAATTAGAGACACTTGTAAAACTTTCCTCCAGTTATCAATGCAATTGTATTAGCTCTGTACTGTGTTAAAATTGTTCGCTGTATAATTTTGAAAGAGTGATCCACCCCGTATGTTATTTTGGAAACCCTGCTTTGCTGCTCTCTTTCTCAGTGCTTGAACTACAACCACACCGATCGTGATCTTCACTGGACTCATTACCTCCATGTGTTTCATCAGTGCATGCACAGTTTATTTTTCCATCTCTTTAAGGATGCTCTCAGGCTTATGAGAAGTCCTAATAGTGCATTCCTAATTTCGTGGGAAGATCAAAGTATCAGTAGTCATAATTCTTTAACTATTTCTCTTTTTAAACTCAAGAAAAAAACTATCAGTTTTGTCTGAGAGGCTACCATTCAAATGTAAAGTTGAAGTGATATGAGTGTTATAAACTGTGTTTGGACATATTTTGTCCTGATGCTTCTAATGAAGGGCTGTCATCTGTAGTCATTCCAATAAATGGTCCAATTGGAGTTATTTATGGTGGAAGTTGTTCCAAATTATGATTAAAGTTGGAAGCTTGTGACCCTGCATAATCTTTTTTTCTGATTCTATTTCTGAGTCCCTGCTTTTAATCATCTGTTGTTCAGCTTCTGAATGTATGTTTAAAGCTGTACCACATTCAGTTACTCAAAAGTAAGTTATTTACATTTTTTTTATTCCCTTAAGGACATATGCATGTAAAATATTACTGAATTTATATTAGGCAATAATTCTCTTATGTCTGTGTCTGTGGTAGACACATCCCCATATTTCTCCATCATATGTTATTTGTGAGTACAGGATTGGTCCACAGGGATCTCTACGGTGCATTTGACATTTTGAAAGAAGCTCTCAATGTCAACATTTCATTTCTCTCCAGGCTTCCGGGATTTAGTGGTCTCCAGACACTTGTTATCACGTACTCCTGTGTTGAAATCCATTTACGCTGATGCATGGATAGACTGGAGTTTTGGAACTCTGTTAGTGTTTAGTTTGTGATTTTTCGGACTTCTGACAGAAAAGCATGGGAATCCACATTAAATTTTAAGTACTGAAATAGTGACAGATAAATTCAGCCTTACATTATCAGATTATCTGGATTTTTTTTTTTTTCATGAGAGGTTAATGAAGGATCATCTTTTCAGATTGCACAACCTAACAACGCCCAAATATGAGGCTAGTCCGAACCAATCTATTGACCAGTGCTGGGAAAAAGGGAAGAGAAGATGAGGAAAGGAAATAAAACCAACCAACCACCACCAAGAAAACCAACCCACGCCACCCAACAACAACAAACAAACAAACAAAAAAAAAAAAACAGCAAAACCCACCAACAGCAAACAACTCCATCTCTCTTCCCAGCTGTAGCATCTATCCCTAAGTTCCCTTTTGCTTCTGTTGAGCTCCTAAGTCATTGCACGTGTTCTCTGAAGCTGCCAGAACAGCCTAAACCTTCAGGGTTTGCAGCACTATTGTTTTGGCAGGTGGCAGGGCTTTGTCTTTTGATTTTCTTGATTTCAGTATTAGCGTTCTGGAACAAATGATGACTTTCTTATACATTTGTTTGTATGTATACACACACACAAAATTTAGCAAAATTTTAGCATTGTGTTCTATAAGCTTCTAAGTGACACAATAGTACATTTTTGAGACAGAATCAGTGTTTGGTTAAAGATACTTATAATTCAGATGTAGTATGGACCACCACCAGGTGTTTTCTTGTTAATTTTTTAATGTGATATGTTTTGGTAACGTTTTCCATTGGTATCATGATGCTCAGGGTATGTCTATGTGATACAGAGTTTGTTTGCAGGGATGTACTGAATTGCACTTACGTAAATTTTATATTACTTCTTTCTAGCACTGGAAAAAATGTTAGAGTTATTCAGAGAGTCAAGAAGTACTTCAGCCACAGTACGTGGCTCTCAGAGTACGTCTGCAGTTTACAACTAAGCCTGTTTTATTATTCTCAGAAATAGGTTTCTCTACATACTCCATCCCATTCTTAAATTCTGAAAGGAACATTATCAACGCAAAGCTTGTTGGCAGTTACCAGTGAGGACTAGAAGTGGGTTTGGTCTTTGAGGAAGAAATCTCAGAGATGGATTTTGAAGTATAGTTTGTTTAGATTTGCTTAAGCAAGGAGCAAAGTTTTCAACACAATGTCAATTAGAAGTAGGTGGAGATTCTGTAAAGCCATCTATCTATTCATTAGGCCTCACAAGAAATCCTGTGGCACAGAGCTGCCCCTGTATTTTGCCAGGTGATTATGCTTCACAACCCTTTTGACCAAGATCTGGCCAAAGTTTTGTGTTACTTTTGGATATAGTAATAAATTTGGAGGTAATTGTTAATGGGAATTTATCCTCTAGTTAAATAAACTCCTGAGAGCAGGCCATTGTTGATCTTTCTTGGCCACATACATGATTTGAGAAGTGTGTATTAGTTGCTGTTGTCCATTATTCTGGAATCTTTCTTTCTTTGCTTCACAGTAAGATGAACATTGCCGCTACAAAAGAAGGCAGACAAATTCAAAACTTGGGTATATTTAATAGCATGTAAAATATTTGTCAAGGGATTATATGCGTTTCAAGTCAACCTAAATCATTTTTGACAACTCTAAAATTGTATTCACTACAAGGAGAGAAAATGGTACTATAAACTCATAGCATCACAGTAGAGTATGAGAAGAGATTATAGTTGTATGGTAAGTCATTTTATTTCTTTGTAAATGAAATTCACTGTACAGTATCATTTTCTGAACTGTGTTTTCCACTCAAGTTATTTTGTAAGGATTAAATTAAATTCATTCCAGGGTACATGCTTTCACAGATTGTAACAGTTCCTATTTGTTTGAAATATACCATGACTTTTTTAACAGTGTAAGAAAAAGTTCAAAAGACAGTTTTCTACCTCATTGCTTCTTTTCATAACAGTTCTCATACTTCAACGAAAGGATTTTATTGAATACAAATTGAAGTGAACCTATGTCAGAAAGGAAATATCAAAATCATATGGAGGTGCTGTGCTTTGCTCTTTGCAAGTAGGGGTAAATGTTGCACCACTGCGATTATTTAGAACGCAGGCAGAAAGTTTGTGATGTTTGAGTAATTGTTGTATTTAAAGTACTGTGAAGGTATAGTGATTTCACTCCATAAATCTTTTCCAGTGTATGAATTTTACTTGCTTCTGAAACAGCAGACTCAAATGTGACAATCTGCTTAACCTTTCATGGGAAAACGTAGAGCTTTTGGAGGTGAAAATGTCTGAGTCTTCCATTCCTAGAGATGACCAAGTCAGCATATTTGCTCTGTGTCATCACTAAGAGAAGTAAAATTAAAACATGCAGTCGTAGCCATACAGTGATACTTATGTGGCAGGTTTCTGCTTCCTTCTGTTATGCAATGTATAGTTTTCAGAGATGAGCTGTACCTTTTAAATTAAAATTCAGTTTTGTTTTTTGACCTGTGAGCTAGCTTGCATTTCCAGACGGCTTAGAATGCCAATGTCCTAACAACTGCTTGGTTGAAAGCACAGGCCTTGCAATGCCTGCGGATTTTTTTGCAGCAGTTTGAAGCCCTCTGTTCTTGTGTAGTATACACGGAATTTCTGAGTGAATCGTCAGTCATTCCCATTTCATATCTGGAAGCTCAGAGCAGAGCTCAGAAAGTGTTTGATAAAGTACTATAATTCACTCAAAAGCACTTTAATCTTAGTCTTTCTGGAAATATCATAATGTTATAGGAAAAAAAAAAACACTTACCCAAAGCTTTATGAAGCCAAGTAAACAGAATTTTGTATGAAGGATCTGGAAGGGTTTGTTTTATTTTCCAATGCTGTACACCTTCAAGCAGTTTGCAAGCAAGGAATAATATTGCCCTTTCTTCTGCTTTTACCTGTTGGGTACCAGGAGCACCAAACAAGTGTTGGTGCTGGGGCTGGGTTCAGTCATCGTGGAAAAGGCAGCCACGTGTGCCCAGCGAGGTGCTGGCTGGTGGCTCCGGCCTTTTCCTGGGGTGGTTTAACCCTGTTAGAGTGGCGCAGCAAGTAAAATTTCTTGAGGGTGTCAGCTGTGCTGTACAGAGTTGGGCAAGCCTGCCAGTTAAATCCCAGTCATTATTATTAGCTGCTGTACTTTTCTAATATCAATATATTTCTGTGACTGGATTCTGCTCTCCAGTGCTTTCCTTTTTGCATTACGTGCTGGGTGCATATACAGTGGCTACATTTATCAGCTATTAGGTCATGGTTCTTAGCTCTGACAAACGTTTTTAAATTATGGCAGTTTTTCCATTTGCTTTTAATGTAGACTTTTTTTTTCTATTTGTCTTTTAATCCCTGCAAGATTTAGGAGAGATTAGTTTCGCGAGGAGTTGTGTCATAGTCTTAAATATTTTGTCGCTGTGAGTACTTTTATAATTTTATTTCAAAAAGTATGTATTGAAGTCTCTGCATTTGTATGCGCGTGTTTTTATTCTGAATCATTGCTCTAATAGATCTAGATGTACAATAGCAAGAGATTAGAGAAAAATGTTTTTGCATCACAGAACCCAAATTCCTGTTAGAAATAAGCTTGGCCTCAGGCTGGTCCCAGACAAATTCATGTTTTAGCCTGGATTGTCTTATGTATAAACATCATAACATTAATGTAATGTTGACATTTTTTAACCTTTCTTCTCCATGTGATATGTATTGTAGCTTTAGTAATTGATGGAAATAGTAATGGATTTTATTTAATTTTTGAGCTCTGTCCTTCCTGACTGTGTGATTTTACTTCATTCTGAAGAATACTTTCCAGAAAATTGATGTGATCTTTAAATTCTTTTCAGGCATAGCCAAATGTTATCCAGCTTTTTGGAAGAAGTAGTTGAATTGGCTTGGATGATCACAGGCTTTCTTCATCTTTGATTCTTTGAGGTTTTCTTTGCTCCTGTGAAGATTGACTTTCATCTGACAAACAACTTCCAATAAACTTATATAATCAATTTCACTCTTCCTACAATAGATAAATTGTAGGAAATATTACCAGTGAGTCAGCAGAGGCAGATTTTTTAAATTATTATTATTTTTTAAAATATCGCTCATTAGGCAAACTGAACGCCTTGCAGACTCTAAAATAGCATCTGGGCAGAGCAGTGAACCATAAAACTCACTGAGTACACAATTTCCTCTTTTTTAATTTATTTTTTTTTACAGCACTTGCCACCTGGTTTGAGAGCATATTATTACTGCTGTAGCAATTATTTCTTCCCTTTCTCCCTTCTTCTTTTCCTTTTCCCTCCTTCCCTGTAAATATATTGAAATTTAGAACAAAAAAAATCTCTGATTTGCAGGTATATAATATCTGCAAAGTAGTTACTTCCAAACAGGTACTCAGTGAGAGCTACAGTGTTTGTCTCAGTCTGTTTTTCTTGCATCTCTTGCCCTGTATTAAATATGTTGAAAAAGCTGTTGCACCTGTGTCTTGTTAAGATTGTAGTTCCAGAATTGTTTTTCTTATATTTATATGTATTTTGAAAATTGATTACCTCCACTCATAAACTCCCATCTAACAGACAACTACACTGATGTCATTATTCAAGTGTACTTTTGATTTTCTGGGGCAAGTACAGTTTATCATATATAATAGATTTTCAGTCTGCTTTGACTATAGGCAAGCAACCGTTTCTGGAAACAAGCCAGCAACTTCAGTTCCAGGTCAGACTGTTTCCTCCAATTCCCTTGCCATTGGAGCTCAGTATTAGTGGTTTCTTTTCTTTCCATGGAATGTTTCCTTGGTCTCTTTCCGCAGTCAGCCATATGTGAACCATTTGTGTTGCAATTTCTCTAGAGAATTCAAACACATTTTATAATTTTAACTAGATATCTGTTACTTAATATATTTTGTAGTTAGTTCATGTCTTATTTCATGTGAGTAACCGAGGAGTGCTAACTACCTGCTGCTATAAAAGAGAAGACATCTAAAAGACGACATAAAGTCCATGATGAGACCTCTTCTTTTGGACTTTTCAAGTCTGTGTGAAACTTTCTCCAATGTTTTTACCTGAGTAGTATTGTATTTACCCACAGATTACCTTTACCAGCCTTTGCTATTCACTCATGTTCTATATTTTTACTTGGAGTTACTTGTGATTGAATTTAGTTAGAGAAATCGCACAACCTTTTGTGTTGCAACTAAATATCAGTATTGCTCTTCAGTAATTACCCAAATAATTATAATATTAATTTCTCTTTAATATCTCTCTATTATTCTCTTTAAACCATACTACACATTTTTTACTTCTCGGGGAAAAAAAGATGCTTTTTCAGTTATAATTTTGTTTATATATTTTTTTCTTTATACAAACTTTTATTACACACTGCTGTACCTTTGTAATGATCATCTATTTCTTCAGAAAAACATCTTTTCATTTAACATCAGGAAGCTCAGAACAGCCTCTGAGCTTTTGAAAAGCATGACTTTATATTTACAAAGGCATATTTTGAAGAAGCTTTTTCTTTGTGAAGGGAACAAAAGGCAAAATGAATTAGGAAAAATATTCTCTAAATTTACAAATGTTATGCATGGAAGACTTTTGATATATTTTCCTTTTTGTTGGTTAGCAACGCTATTTACAACAATAAGAAATAAAAAGGCTATTCATCAAAAAGGTTATTTTTGCTTCTTTGGAGTACTCATAACTGATTTTGTGAGATGGCAGAAAAAAAGCACAATTTCCCTCCCATATAGAGCTCTGTTTTTTTTCTTTAACAAGATTGATGACAGATATGGTATCAGTTAAGTAATTAAAGTTTCTTTCAGAAGGGTATAGAAGCAAAATAAAGCTATGAGCATCTCAGAAAGATAATGCCATATTTAATTTGGAAAGAAATTTACATCAGTGAATGGCTTCCAATCAGACAGTGATGAAATACCCCAAGATAATTGAGCTGTTGACATACTTTTCTGAAGTATATTTTTACTGATTTTTTTCTTACTAAATTGGGCTAATCAAGTGGAAGGAAAATGTACACTTAATGTAAGTGCAAGACAATATGCAGTGTGTGTACTACTAATAAACATAGCATAAGACTTGTTGAATGTAACATATACACTTCAATCATGAACACTTTGTTCTGCATGAAATTTGTTTGATAACTGTGCTTTTCAGATACTTAAGCTGACATTTTATTTTTGTGAAGCTATTGATTACCTTCAGAAGATGCTTATTCCCACTTTTCTCGAAGGGAAATAAAATGTATCTCTGGAACATCCTAATTTCATTTGATAGAAGTAGTTTGTGATCAGCTTCTACGACATGATGATATCAGGAAATTAGTGTATATTGGGATCTAAGAACTTGTGTAAGGAATGCTTTTTTTTTTGTTTGTTTGTTCTTCTCTCCAAGGCTATTTTTAAGTGTATTAGACTAGATTTAAAGGCCCGAGTATGAAATGCTGAGAAATACCTTTATGTGGATGGTCATTGTCAAGTCCTGGCTACACTATTCCTGGTAGGAGCTAGGATGCCGTTGGCCTTCTTGGCCGTCTGGGCATGCTGCTGCTCTTGTTCTGGCGAGCATCGACCAACAGATCCCCAGATCCTTTTCCTCTGCACAGCTTTAGAGCCACTCTGCCCCAAGCGTGTAGTGTTGCATGGCGAAGTGTATGTAGGATTGGTCATTTCTATGGTGTAGTTAAAATAATAATTATGCTATGATGAACATGGACTGAAGAATGCATAGGAAGAAAAAAAAATAATACTCAGTGGGACTGGACTTCATAGGTTGAAGTAATTATCTTAAGAAAAAGTGATGTACAGAAGAAAGAATCCACCTGTAAAAAGCAGTGGACAGGAAGACAATTCTGTGTGTGTCTTCTAAACCATATAGTTACTTTGATCTCAACTAAAAATATTTCGTAGTTTTTAAGCTTACAGAACTTGTGGGAGAGGATAGCCTTGAGTGGTGGAAGGAGGAATTAGAAGCCTTTTTGAATGTCTCGGAGTAATGAGTAACTTTCCTTACTCCTCAGTCTGGAAACATTTGTTTCAAAGCTCCAACATACATACCACTTTTTCATATTCTAAGTTCCTCATGCAAGAGATGAAGCCAATGACCATTTAAATACGCAAACGTGTACCTTGGGATGGAACGCGTTGTCACTCGTTATTTTCCGTAATCAGCTTCTGACCAGGAAATCTGAGTAGACCCTCATAGTTTTCTGGCTTTATTGTCATCCCATTTAATTCACTAATTCCAGAATTCTACCTGCATAAGAAACCTTAATACCTTCAATGCACTCATGTTAGAAAATTGATGTATACGTTACTTTCAAATGTGTAGTTTTGTCCTACAACAGCTATCAACTCCTAGCTTTCTAAAATCCAGCTTTTTATTATTATTTTTAAACATACAAGACATATGGGCTTTTAGTTTCAAAATCAAACCTTTTTCTGGCATTTGTACTCTTTGTATTTGTCCAAATTGTTTTTGACCTTGTATTTCCACATTGTCACCATTGCTTCTGTATTATTCTTTGCACCTTGTATCATACAGAATAAGCTTTCTCTCAATCTTATTCTTCACCTCTTCATAAATTTTATCAAAATTACTTTTTTTTCCCCCCGCTTTTTCTTATTTTATTCCAGTATTATTTCATATGATACAAAATAAATAACACTGGTAAAATTTCCACAGTTAAAACTGTATTTATTTAGAGTCCTATGCTAATCAGCGTGTTTACCAAAGAAGCTGCTTTTGCCTTGAAAATTCTGTACTGCTACAGGTAGATAAGATAGTGTCTGTGGGTACCAAGCTTTTCACAGAATCACAGGATTGTAGGGGCTGAAAGGGACCTCCAGAGATCATCGGGTCCAAGCCTCCTGCCAAAGCAGGTTCCTTACAGCAGGTAGGTGTCCACATGGCCCTTGAATACCTCCAGAGAAGGAGACTCCACAACCTCCCTGGGCAGCCTGTCCCAGTGCTCCGTCACCCTCACTGTGAAGCTCTTTCTCACATTGGTGCAGAACTTCCTGTGCTCCATCATGTGGCCATTGCCCCTTGTCCTGTCCCCACAAACCACGGAAAAGAGGTTGGCCAAATCCCTGTCTCCCACAAACATTTTGCCATGCTGTTTTCCATCCTTGCTTATACTAATAGTGATACCATTTCAAAGTCAGTACTAGCAATAACATAGAAACACATTTGCATTTTCAGATCAAATAGGGACATGATTAAATGTACAGCCCTTCTTCCTATAATCCAATGACTGCTGCGGCAAGGCTCAATACTGTCTGTGGCCTGAGAAAAGCAAGATGACACTATTTCTCAAATGTGAGATCAAAGCTAAGAAACAAAGAACAAAGGATGCATACAAGTGATTTTTATTTTCTTTTGATAGAAATAGCATTGAAGTTACTGAATACATTTAAAAGAAAAGCAAGAGTTACCAACATATGTTTTTATATTATATTGAAAGGATGAGAGCTTCTGAATAAAGCAGAAAAATGTTTACATCACTTAAGATCAGAGAGATGTTTGTTATGTGACATTAGAAGAAGTCTGTGAAGCATTAATTTCATAAAATGAAGAAATTTAAAAAAAGTTCATAAGGATACTTTTTCAGGCTTTTAAACTTTTTCTTCTTTACATGATCAGTATCATACTGTGATTTCACTTAATACAAATGTAAACTGTGTACACATATTTCTTCTAATTGGTAAAGAATATTTAGAATCCAGTGGGAAACATGATTTGTTTGAAAAGATAAGATTGGCTCTTTGTAATTTGATTTCAAAGTTACCAATAAATTCACAGATTATGTTTGTCAGTATTGCAAAATGTGTAGTATAGCCATAAGGGTCTTATTGTTTTATTCATGTAGTCTTTAGTATGATCAACAGAAGAAAGATTTTACCAACTCCATAAAATCATTACCACCTTTGTTTTCCCTAAGTGTGATTGATTTCAGGACTGGAAGGTGTCATGTGGCAGTGTCACAGTCAACAGAGTTTCCATTTCAGATCCCAGCAGCTACGTTGATGTAGATCATCTTAAGGAAAAATTCCAGTCTGTAGATGAAGAATTTCAAGTGATCTACCTTGATTTCAACACATTATTTCAGGGTTCATTTATTTTATTACATTATTTTCAGGGTTCATTATTTACTGTTAAAGTAGTCTTATATTTAGCCTGAATGTGTCCTTCTTTAATTCCCCCCCCCCATATGACATGTGATCATGTCATACCTTAACTCTATTTTTCATAGGTAACTTCCTTTAAGTTTGGGAATAAGACTTGTTTTATAAGTCACTCGGTTTTTCTTCTGGCTCTCCCCTGAATCTTCTGCAGTCTGTTGAAACAATCCCTGAATTCTGGTTTTCAGAATATGATGACAGTGTAGCCAGGGAATATTCCAGTGCCCAGCATTAATTAAACAGGACCTGTACCCCTGCTTCCTATCTAGAGATCTTTAACTCCCAGTTTTATCAAATACGACTTTTATGAAGATGCTATTTTGAGGAGGTAACCCTCATGATTATAAACACAATTCAATTATAAGTTTTTTATGAATGTCTCTAACTAAAATCTAGTTATTGTCTTGTGTCCATTTGGTCCAGATGCTTGTCACCTTGCTGTTTGACCTGAGATAAAGGTCTATCGGAGACAACAAAGGGTAATCTTTTCATTCTTTCTCAAGTCACTGTTTAAAATTTATGATGAAAAAACAGTTCATTCTATCTCCTTCTGTTTTTACCTAACCTCTTACCATTGTTTTATAGGAAAAAATGGGGTGTGTCTTCCTATCCTCCATTTCTATTATTAGTTCAATCTTCTTCCCAACCTAGGCTGAAAAGAGTAATTTTCTCTGGTAGACCTAGAGTGGCAATTACCTGCTTTAAATTTTATGAAAAATAATCTTCTTTATAACATGCAGATTATGGCATCTAAAAAAGCCTCTGAGAGAAGCAAAGATTTTAGAGTATCCTGAGCCTTTGAAATTGTTATAGCAAAAGCTCCTGGTAGTTCTGCTGGTGTGCATGCCAGTGCATGATGTTCTCCTGCCTCTCTGTAGAGGAAACAGATAAATTTTACAGAACATTATTTTTTTTTTTTTTAACTGTTCTGTCTTTCTATGAATTCTTAGAGTTGTTTTCTAAATACTGATTGGTATACTGTTTGGGTTAAAAACTGGCTGGATGGCCGGGCCCAGAGGGTGGTGGTGAATGGAGTGAAATCCAGCTGTCGACCGGTCACCAGTGGTGTTCCCCAGGAGTTGATGTTGGGGTCCGTCCTCTTTAATATCTTTTTATTGGTGACTTGGATGAGGGAATTGAGTGCACCCTCAGTAAGTTTGCAGATGACACCAAGTTCGGAGGTAATGTTGATCTGCTGGAGGGTAAGGAGGCCCTGCAGAGGGACCTGGACAGGTTGGGTAGATGGGCAGAGGCCAATAGGATGAGGTACAACATGGCTAAGTGCTGCGTCCTGCACTTTGGCCACAATAACAAATAATAATAATAAAAAAGATTAAAACTGCACTGAATTCACCGTTTCTTGTCCTAATCTTTCTTCCAACCTCTTTGTTTCTGGAAAGCTTGATATAAGCCCAAAGTAAGGTTTCTATGCACTTTTAAGTGAGCTTTGAATGAGGTTCTGTCAGTGCTCCCATAGATCATCGCTGGAATACTGTACTAATTAACTTGCTGTTTGCCAGCATCCTTGCAGTTGCTTAGTTTGCAACTAGCTATGCTTCCTTTAAATCTGATTCTCCACTTCCAAAGTTCAGTTTCAGACTGTCTTATAGGCCTCTGCTGTGTCTCTGTGTGTAGGTTTGTGAGAATGTTCACCCTGCTGCCCTTCTCTCTGACAGTCAGCTCTCAAAGTGTCATCCTCAAACGACTTTATCTACAGGCAGCTAATACGTGGCATTGTTACCTCTTTGATTTATTTTCTTTAAATTGCTCAGAGAGGTACTTGAAACGCTGCCCAGATAAACTGTGTTGTGTGTTGACATTTCTTTCTTCAGCTTGTAAAATATTTGCTCCTTTTATGTAGTCTGTCTGCTAAGGTATATCAATAACTTTGAAAGACATCTTGATGACTTGAGCAAAAGGTGCCTCATCTGGACCGATTTTTCGCATTGTAGTCAAATTATGAAGAAAGAATTTGCAAGACCTAAGGTTTGGATCTGAGAATCAGTAAGATTATTCCTCTTAGGGAAAGGTAAGATGGTGATATTTTCTGTTATGGAAAAAATGCCATAGACTAAAGTGTAGGTTTCATGAGTCTTTATGAAATGATGAAAGTTAACAGTAAGAATTTATTAGAGGCAGACCAAACTTTAGTTTTCATAGGAAGATATTTGCCTGGTGTAGAGAAGCAGTTTCATGATTCATGGGGCTAGATATGGAAATTGATTTTGCATTAATGGATAATAATGCCTGGAGCTAAGGTGTAAGAGAAAGACAAGAAGGAGAACAACCATGAAGTCCTGTAGAGAAAGCGGTAGAATAAGGTGTTATTCTGAAGTCCTTTTGCAAATTAGATCATTTTAACTCTTTTGCAAATATGACAGAGAGCCCTGAAAAGCTGACTTTAATTTCATTAAAGACTATTATTATAATCATAGTTTATTTCTCCTGAAGAATGCCTCCAAAAAAATTTGTCTTCCGTGTAATTATTTTGTAGTGCTAAACAATGTCTGAGGGGTGAGTGTCTTCGCAGTTACTTTCCCACATGCCCAGTTATGAAGTTTCCCCAACATATTAGTTTTATGTGACGCTGTCTGTTATCAAGTGGCTCTGCAGATTTATAGAATAACTAATCTGGGTGTGCTGTAGTGCCCTGCTTTTCATGAACCAATTTAAGGGGGTTAGAGATGAATGGCTTGTGCCCTGTGCTGCATAAGCTACTAAGAACTAACAAAAGGGTTTGGGGGCAGGGGGGAGGGAGGGGGAATAGACTCTAAAATTTGCTTTTGAAACAAAGGTGATTATCTGACATAACCAGAATTACATATTTAATGTAGTGGCAGTCTTGAGGCTTTATGTTCTGTCTCTGTAATTTCCACTCATTTTTCACAGTAGCTTTTTGTATTTCATAAACCTTGTTTAGCTAGTTTTCAGCCTACTCCCCTGTGTGGTAGGTAAATAGCATATTTTACAGGAGAAAATCAGATGAGTCTTGTCAGGACAGAGCACTTCTGTGCTCCATTTACCTCCTGTTCCAAAATAGTCCTGGATAGACTTGGTAGAGTACATGACAAAATAGTCCAGCAATTAATGGAAACTGCAGTAGTTGTTTACTTCCATCGAAGTAGACAAAACTGACTTGATGCCTTTGGTTTATGTCTAACCTACTGAGTTGCTGTACTTAGAATTGCTAAATATCTGTACTTGGTGAGTCAGCCTTCTATAAAATTCATGATGGCTTTACGGGATAATTTTGGGATGGGAGATTTACCCATGGGTTGGGCTGGAGATGTCACATCTTATGCCACACAACTGTGATATAGCAATTTCTTACTTCATATATTATTGCACAGCACTTTTACAGGTACAAATATGTATTAAGAAAAAGGCTGGAGAGGACTGTTGGTCTTAATGGAGAAGAGGCTCACAATGTCTGTGAAAATGGATTGGACTTGTTAGACACTTGACCTTTTTTTCCCCCTGTGAATTTGGGATTAATGTACATAATTCTCCTGCATGCATGTGCATCAGATTTGAGGATATTAACACAGTATTCACTTACCTGACTCTGAAAGTTTAAGGTGGAGTTAATTTTTTTTTTTTTAATGGTCCTAGAAGCGATTCATTATCATTTGATTCTTGGAAACACTGTTAGAGTAATAGTGCTTTTTTACTGTTTCCTAAATCTGCTGCTGCATTTCACAGAATTCAAAGACAAAATGATCTTTATACAAGTATATAAAGAAGAAAAAAAAATACAATACCTGTTGCAAAAGGATTATTTACCTTTTTTTTTCTTCCCTGTGTGTGTAGAGTGAATAATTGTTTTAGAAGGAAAACTAAAGAAAATGCTTGAAAATGCTTGGTAAAACAGGAATGATGCATTTGGCTTGAATGTGGATTCAGACATTGAATTAATGCTAAAAAGAAACACTGTGATATACGTAAGGATAAACTATTAATGATCAGACCTGAAGAAGATGTTTGTTTATTTCAGCTGGTAACTTTTTTTTCCTGCCACATTTTATGGTTGTCTTATTAGTATGTCTGGAGTGACATTAGCCTTTTGAAGAAGTTAGTAGAGGGGACACTATGGTTTTATTCTTTACTAAATTAACCTTTATTTTTTTCTAAGGTGCTGTTTTTTAATCAGCACACTAACAAGACATCTCAGTTGCCCTGTAGCAGTAGCTCTGTTGCTGTTCCTTAACTAGTATTAAGTTTCATATTCGGAATTATACATGTTTAAGTGTTTGCATTTACTTTGTAAATATAGCAACAGTTTTCCATATACACATAGTAATTTACTTATTTGAAGATATATATATATATATTTTCCTCCAGTGGATTTTATTGCTACTGCTTTTATAGCTATAATCCTTCCTCTTTTTTGCAAGCTTTCCTTTTCTGTACTTCTGGACCTCTGTGTCCTGCGTGAATGACAACCAGGGAGAAGATTGCTATAATGACTCTACTGAAAGGCGGATCAACTTTGCAGTGATGTTGCTGCACGATAACACAAAAATGGCTTGTGCAAGCACAGTTTGGGAGGCATACATGTTAAAAAATGCTATTAAATGGCTTTGTCTGAAAGAATGGAGACAAATCAGCTGAACTCTTTTAGTAGCAGTGATTTGGATGAAGCTGTGAAATGTCAAAACCACACTGAAGTTAACCCAGGTTGATGCTAAATGTATATAAAGTCACTGTATGTATTAGTACAACCTTTATCTACAAATTATTGACTGTTTTTTTTAAATATATTTTTAAGAGCCAAATTCAAAAATAAACTATGGGCATTTAACCCAAATTTCTTGCTTTTAACAAAAACAATGACAAGAATTGCAGATAACATGAGACATTATTCTTTCTATGGGAGATAAGCAAAGGTATTACTTTGCTTCATTCATCAAAGTTCAAGTAAAGGAGCTTTATTAATTAATGGGCTGCCTTTCAACTGTAACATGGAAAAAATATTGAATGTAGTAACGACAACAGTCTGGATCAAAAAGTGTTGCTATCAGTAGCAAGAAGGATGTTTTCAGTCAGCCTGTGTGATTGGATCTATACGTGCCAATATCAAAGATGTCATCAAAGAAAGGTAATTGCATAATGGAATGGAGAGGGTCATTATTTGAAGAGATCTGGCAGGAGGACTATAATTTGAGAAAGAAATAATAGCTGTATAAGAATAATATTTGGCCTAAGGGACTGTGTAAATACACAGAGTGAACACATGAAATAACTTTTTCTGAAGTGTTTGAGTAGACTGTCCACAAATGAAATAAATTCACAGATGTGGTATGCATGCTAAACTGAAGCTTCACAGGAAAGGAAATTGCCAGGAGCCTATCTTAGTCTTCAGCTATGACTACTAATTAAAGGCACATGATGTTAGCTATACACCGCTCAGCATCAGTACATGTATCACATCAGTGCTGTCTGTGATGTAGTGACTAGGGATGCTTTTTAATTTTAAGTGAAATGATTCTATAATTCTGTTCTATAATTTAAAAAGAACTTACTCAGTAGCTCTAAGTTCCATGTTATAATCATGCAGAAAATCTTTGTTATTATTCTTTTGGTCTGGCTATCTTACAGATAAGCTGAGTAAACACAGTTAAGGACATGTTGTAATTTTCAAAGGGATGAAGGTTTTCTGGCGTATGGATTATACACACAAAACATATTTCTATTGTTCTGGACATGCTATGAATGTAGTTTTATGAAGGTTGTTAGTATTTTGGGATGGTTTTTAAAAAAAGATGTAGTGTTTATTTTTTTTTCTAACACTGCATGTTTTTAATAGATAGTAGAGACCCATGGAGTGTCAATTACCTACTTGTTATGCACAGAAGTTAAGTCTTAGTTGTTTATTTTCTCTCATAAACCAGAGTTGTCTTTCACAATTTTTAATGTTCTTCTGTTTTCGTCTAGCAGACCCATTAAAATCATTAAAGTGTGACCAGATATTTTACCCTAAGGTAAGAAAAATAAATAGTATTTTTATTCCCTTTCCACTACCAAAATACTTAGAGCTTGAAAATAAAACAATCCTGTCAAAAACAAGCAAGTAAAAACAAACTGAGAAGAAAAGTATTTTTGTGTTTGAATACTGTGCTTCTAGTCTGGGCTCAAATTTGAGAAAATCTGTGTAAGTGAGACTGAGAAAAACTGAGTATGTCAGGAAGTTACTCAGTATTACTGTGTTAAAGGAGACTATGTAAGGGAAGGCTTTGCAAACTTGCAAATTGGCCCAGTCTGTAAATAGAAAGGAAAATGATTTATCAAAAACTTTAAAACTGAAGGTGATGGTGATCATCTGTTTGCCATACCGCTCATTATTCTAAGAATAAATTCCAGCAGTTTTATTTCCCTGAAAATAATAAGTTGAGTTCTCACTTTCATGGGCAAAATGATCACACAAGTGAGAGAACACCGTACAGCAAAACTGTACCAAGCCTTGGCCTCTTCACAGAATAACAGTTAAAGATTACTTTTGATTTTTTCATATTGCTTAAAAATAATTGGCTATGGAATAAATTGAACTTGTTGAAATGACATTTGTTTTTCTCCTAATCCCCAATTACACATTGTGCTAGTAGCTGTAGTCACTTTTGCTTCTTACCATGTTGAGTAAGACCATCAGACCATTCTGACAGTGGTTTCCAGCATTCCTTCCAACAAATCTCTTCAGTCTCTCACAGCTGTCCCATGTTGTACTTCTCCTTTCATTTCTCTCTTCCATTTTAATCTGTTTCACCTAACCTGAAGCTTGAAGTCGTAAATCAGAGGTGTAATAAGCTGTGTTTTAAGTTGATGGATATTTTGTGGTTCTCACAGGTACTTGCAAGTGTAAGAGACTGATTGTAGAAGAAAAAGTAGGAAGCTTGGTGACACACAAGCCCTTCTTCAGGTCTGAGACAGGCAAGCAAATTTCAAAGCAGATTACAATGTGCAAACTATTGCTTTGGATGCAATTGTCTATGCTTCAAATCTTCTCAAATGAAAGGCAGCTGTTACCCATGGAGGGGAGAGAATGTTAATGAGAAAAAAGGATAGAAGGGATACAATGGTTATTTACTGGGGAAAAAGGAGACAGAACATGAAATTAATACAGAAGAGAAAGATTGAGTAACGTCATAAAAGCAGTCCCTGTATTGAGTCTATGACGTTTTGCATCCAATAGAGTTATAATTTTCAGCTTTTAGCTTCATTTTTGGAAGAAATCCTAATCCATTGAGGATCAGGATCAAGAGGTAAAAGAAGTAATTGGTCTATAAAAATACACCCCCAAGTGCTACTGGAAGTTTTTCTCTTATTGATTACCTGAGTTAGTTTATTCATGTTTGTGGAATGTGTTTTCTTAGTTGTGGGTTAGCAGTGGATTAAGTATACTACATTTCAAGAAATGCAAGACTGAAATCCTGGAAATTTGTCTGCTGTGTTTTGGGGAGTGTTTATCATGACTTTTTTCCTTTCTTGGAGTTCATGGGGAAGTGATTTAGCTCTCACTGTCAAGTTAAATAATTATGTACGTCTTTCTCTTTTGTGGCTGAATGACTGATACTGAGTAATTCTGATGTTGGTTATGTTGTAGAGATTCCACAAAGTTGGGTTTGCTCTCTGTTATTATTATTATTATTTGAAGTAAACATATAATTGGTTGTAAAATGGTTGTTAAATTCAGGCTGAATCTGTATTTTATAAACCTTGTTTCAGAAAAGAAGGTATATAAATAGTGAATCATACTTTTATATAACTGTGGCTTCTTAAAAATCTTAAGAAAATAATACTCATACACACATATGTTGGTGTATGTTTATCATATGCTTTTAGTTTGAGATATACATTTTATCTAAGAAACAGATCTTAAGAAGTGTGTTTTTAGTCCACTGAAGTTCTTAATGACTCTGCTTCTATTAACAGCAGCGGTACTGGGTCACCCAGTAATTTATTTATTTTGTTTTGAAAAACAAACAAACAATTGATATTTCTTTAAAATGCCAAATGCCAATTTATGTTACATGCTAAAATATGTAAGAGTAGTCCCGATGTATACCATTGTGATTCACAAGTGAGTCACCTTCCCTTTCTAAAAGGACTGACATTCAAAACTGGCTTTTTTTTTTTTTTTTTCTTCATCTTATATCCAGAGCTTAATCTTAATATTGACAAAGTATTTGGTATTGAGCAGCTTGTAGGTTTTAAGCAACTGGGAGGCATTACGTTAATTCCAGGCATCAACAGACCCTTTCCTTTGAAAAATACACCTTTTTAGTAGTGTTATGAATACTGTTGTTGGCAGATTTCAACAGCAGTGATAGCTGTTAAATAGCTATAGCCTTTCTAATGGTGTCACTGTATTCAAAAGGTTTTGTGGGAATATGGGATAATTTGATCAATGAAAAGGTCAAAGAAGAGGTGCATTGGGGGAAACTTTTTTTCTGTATCGCTTGAAAGGAAATTAACACACAATTTTAGAGATTGACTTGAGTGGTATGACTGGTATGAAGTTAAATATGCTGTAATTGCTTTTTACTGATGTGATTTTGATTTATTAGACCCATTAAGGAAATTTGCTTGTTCTCTTGTTCTTTTATTCTTTTAGTATCAGACATACAGAAGAATCAGAGGTAGGGATGGTTCAAAATTTGACTGAAAGCAATATTGGCAAATGCCTCATTTCTGAGGTGTTACTACGAAGCCATAAATTCCATCATTTGACAGTGAAACCATGTTTCTTAAAGTCCTTCTTAATCTACAGCAGCTACTGTGTTGGCTGTTCTATGCTAGAGCTAATCTGTAATTCAGGGTAAGATTGTTTGGAATTGCTAATGCAGCAAGATCCAGAAGCAGCACAGTGTCAATAAAATAAATTTGTTAGAAATTAAATTTTATTTAAGAAGTGAAGGATTAAAATAATGAGAAAAAATATATGCTTAAATAACATGATGAAATTGCTAAGTGAAGGTTTTCTTGTGGTGATGCTTACATCAAAAGCTTTTTCTAGTTTCACAGAAATAACATCGACATTCAGATCTTCTAAGTTACAGTGTAATTAGTAATTTCAGTGTAATTCAGTAATTTTAGTAGTTTTGTAGGTATCATTTCCCATAGATGAGTGGCCTGTTGCAGCTGAACAAGAGCATAGTTAGGGACTGCTGCAGTGGAAATGTTTGGATAAACCAGGCCAGGTTCAAACTTCAGAGCACCACTTTGGGCTGATGTTCATTAGCTATATACTTTGTGCTAATGGCTAGCTCTGACTCATTATCAGTCGTTGTCACTAAGTAATCAAACAGATGGTCCTTAAAGATCATATCCCACTTTAGCTGTGCGTGTACAGTCCCAGAGAGCAGATGCCATGTCATCAGCACTGGAAGCTGTGGTCTGCACCGGTCTCAGTTGCTGAGGCTGAGGGGACCAGCCTCCAGTCCCTCTGAGGGAAGCTGAAGCCATCAGGTGACCTTTTTCTTCTCAATTTTTAATGCTCATCCTTGTTGTTTCATGCTCCTCATCATGCATGAAAAATGAGAGGATTTCATCTGCTCCCGGTAGTTCATCTTGTCTTTTTTTTTTTTTTTTTGGATGGGGACCTGTTCTGACTTCTCCACAAATGTTCCCTTCATGTTTGAAACCCTACATTCAGGATTTTACTGCTTGCACATATTTTCCTATTCTCTTTTTTCCAACTACACCTTGAGTCTTCATTTGACATTTGACTTCATTTGACATATATAAACATGTTGTTTATATATGTATATTTGATTGTATGAGCAAGTGCTCTTAAGGTGATGCTGGTTACTCGCTAAATTGAGATTCAAGTCAAGCAAGTAACATCCTCTTCAGTTTACTTCTGTCTCTTAGGTGCAGCAAGCCTCTGCGTTGGCTACAACACACTGAGGTACTTTTGTCTTGGAACTGGGGCTCAGATGCTAGGGGGGAGAATTTTCTGCTGGATCAGGTTCCTAATTCAATGTAATAGACTTCCACAGCAAAAGAATTTTATTAAAATGATGTATTTAGAGAAGGGGGTTCTGGGTAGATGGTTGATAATCTGGAATAAAATAGATATTTTTGTTTTTCCAAAGATATCGTAGTACAGTGTCAAACTTTCTGTGCTTATCTGCACTTAAATGTAGTTTACATGGGAACGTCTTGTGGGAGGGAAAACAGTCATGGGCTTTGAGGACTGAGAGGAGCTGGTAGTTAGAATTCTGACATCTGAGCTGGCCATCAACTAGTCAAAGTTCCGAATGTAGGTTTTTGGCATTAAATGATTTCCTGCTTTACTTTGTGGAATTCACTGTATGTTTCAGTGGAGTTATCTAACTTTTTTACTTAGGTGAAACAAATTTTAGACTACTGACATTTTATAGGCAGGAAGGCAGGAAGTGGTAGCTTTTTTTTTTTTTTTTTAAATAAAAAAAAAAACACAACAGACACTGGATCAATTTTTATTTATTTTCAGCCATGAAAACAAGTTTTCTGTGTTTGTCTTATTTTTTGAAGAATTATATTCTTAGAATAATGATTAAAATCTTGAGTTTTTCCCAAGTTCTTATGTTCATTATTTTAAAAAAAGTTGGAATAGTTTAAAATTGCTTGTAGGAATATGAGCATAAAATTTCATTGTAGCATGATAATACACTTTCTTTCTAAGGAAACAGTATATTTACAATTAGCAAGTTGTTCTTAAGGAAGGATAAATGCATTTTATATAACAAATAAACATGGGAAATAATGTAGTATCATTTTTCATCTAAGTGCAGAACTCACCAATTCCCTTCTAGGCTTGAACAAATATTACATGGGTGAGGGCTCTTGTAAAATGTTATGTTTTGAAATAGATTTCATTAAGGGTTTCTAGTGATAATTTATTTCTTCCTTTATGCCTATGTTTTTTCTCATACTAATAATGGATAACTTATTTGCATATAAATAGATTTCAGTATTTGCTGAAGCAGAGACCTAATATGTTTCTCTTTTTTCCATGGGCGTTGTTAAATAAGATAGAACATTGCCCTGATCAGCAGTCATGAACTGTAATAATTTTCTTGGTCAAAACTCTTTAGAGTGCATCAACTGTGACACTTCTGTAAATACTTCAGAGTTTAGATATTAGTTATATCAAAAACATGAAAATAGTTTGTTTCTACAAAGATGTTTTTCATACTATTTCGGAAATACTTACTGATAGAAATAAAAACTGGTTGCTGCTATTCTTAATTAATTATTTTGGGGTGCTTTCTTTCAATTTCTAATCTAGTAGTTTGTGAATGTTTTTATGATGCAAACACAACTCTGCAAATGAATATGATTTAGTTGTCTTCTGTTCCTCTGGGTTATAATGATATTGTGGTTCTAACTGCTTTTCTTTAAATCAGAGGTGAGTATTTAACAGAAGAGTTTCATGTCATTATTCTGACATACTGTAAAATAAATAGATTTGATTTATACTCCATTAAGGATATGTAAAACCAGAGGTTTCTCTTAAAACTGATTTATATTAACCATGAACAATGTTTAAATAAGATTTGTTAGTTACTTGATCAATTTATGATCTCCAAAAAAACCCTCACAGAATGTGCAAGGCTGCGTTCCAGATGCAGATGTGTCTTCCAGAATAAGTGGAATAAGCTGTTTTGTACCACTTTATTACCCCAAATCCATATGGAAAAGAAATTTCTAGGCTTATAGTGCCACTAGTTATTCTTCAGCTTATTCAAATATGCTACCTCTAAAGTTCTAGCTGCATAGTTCTTTAAAGGACTCAGGGAGAAAGATAAACTTGGTGCATCAACACATAAATATAGTGTTGCTTTAACACTGAGCATGCAAATGCCTTAATTACATGTATATATCTACCTGATATAAGGAAAAATGAGTCTGAATGTACTTCTGTATGTGTGCATGTATGTACATGACTTAATGGTAAATGTGTCTTTAGTGGAATTTTAACTTGTCTAAGTTATTTTTACCAGCAGAGGTCACTCAGTGTAAAGTGAACAATGGCTTCATCTTCTGGGGAAGACACAAACTTCATTATATGCTGTGAGACACATGCTGAAAATCATTTGTGTTCAGAAGCACACAGAGTGGTTTGAACTTGCTTTTCCTTTTTTTTTTTTTTTTTTTTTTAAAAAAAAATATCTTTGCTGCTGCATAAGTTGCAACATTTATGGACAAAATGTCAAACATATTAAAACAAAAACAAACAAACAAACAAAAACTTGTGGCCTCACACTGCTGCATTGTAGCTTCACACTACTACACAAAGTAGTCGGTAAAATGTTGGACAGCAAGGCCACTTATTTTTTACTGCAGTTTATGAACCAACACAGTAACTTTGTAATGTTTTATTAAGCCTGTAAAAACTAACAGTTACCTGGAATTTATGATATTATGTATTACTTTCTCCTCTGTATGATGACTTTGTAAGTGGTGTTCTATTAACAACTTTTCTTAGTATACATATTTAATTATGGCTAACACTTTTAGTTACAAAACATTTTGTTCCTACTATCAATGCTGATTTAAAGCAACTTTTGATGTGAGAAATGATATATTCCCATGTAATTTCAATACAATGAGTTGTGCACGTGTTACTGAGAATGTAATGTGGCTTGCAGAATCTTTTTTTATATGATAATGATGCCAAAAGAGAAAATGTCCATCATGCTACCAGAGCTGAGACTGATAAATATCTTTGAACTGAACAGAAGTGGTTGAAAGGTGATAAAAGTAGAAGCTGATGTTGTAGTTACACTCACTTTTCTAGAAAGAATTTCCTTTAAAACCACCATCAAAATCAAAATAAGAATGAAGAATCAAAGTTATAATACATTACAGTTGTGAGAAAGGAAACTTGTTAAATATGACATGTCTGTACTGGTAAATGGATGGAAAAGATGGTTCCAGTTGTCAGTCCACCCACAGAAGCTCAGCTGAAGCTCAGCTATATCTGAAGAAAATATGTAGAGTTTTTAATGCAACTTTGTGACTAGTTAGAGGACTGTATAAGTCATTTTGGAAGGGTTTGTCAAACTACTTGACATCAGAGTATTCTACATTACCTAGGCCAAATGAGAAAGTAATTTATTTCAGTATTATTAATGCTATTTATTTTTTTCTTTTCTTTTATATTTGAATCCTTATGCCTGGAGTCTAGGGTGCTTGCTTTGGGACATTCATAGAAACATAGAATGGTTTGGGTTGGAAGGGACCTTAAAGATATGAGAAAAATCTCTATAATTTTCTTCAGACAGGACCTTCTGTGAAGCTTTTTTATTTGTGATTGCAATGGTGGGCATCCTGCCAATTAGGAGTGCATTTTAGTAAACAAATCATAACCTTTTATTCCCTACTACCCAACACCTGATCACCTCCCCTGTTTCCTCATTGGCTGAGTACTACAGGTTCACAAGCTACTCGATGCTCCTCTATACCATGTATGTACAATTTTTTGATCTACCCTTTAATTTCTCCTTTTTTTTTTTTTTTTTTTTTTTTTTTCTCCTTTCTTATGTTTTGAGAACTTGTGAGAACAGTAAAACAAAGATCACACTGCTCATCCTGCCTATTTTTTTTCCCCAAGCTTCTACCTTATTTTGGAACAGTGAGGCCTCCTACTGTCCACTTATCTACTTAGCATTTCTCTTTATGACTACACAACTACCTTTGACTATAGAAGGTTAGTTTTCTAGTGAAAAAACACAACTTAGTTTCCCACAAGATCATGCAATTCCAACCTCCCTGCCATGGGCACAGACACCTACTCAAAGCCCCATCCAAGCTGGCCTTGAACTCTTCCAGGGATGGGGCATCCATAGCATCTCTGGGCAACCTCTTCCACTGCTTCACCACCCTCAGAGTACAAAATTTCTTCCTTATATCTAATCTAAACCTACCCTCTTTTTGTTTAAAGACATTCCCCTTTTTCCTAACACTACACAGAACAGAGTCCTTCCCCAGCTTTCCTGTAGGCCCCACTTCTCCACCCTGTCTGTATTTGTACTTGAGATTGCCCTGACTCAGATGCAGGACTTGCACTTGGCCTTGTTGAAAGTTCTGAGGTTCTCACAGGCCCACCTTTCAAGCCTGGCCAGGTTCCTCTGGATAGCATCCCATCCCTCCAGAGTGTCAACTGTGCCACACAGCTTGGTGTCATTGTCAAACGCTCTGAAAGAGCACTCAGTGTCACTGTTCGTGTCACTGACAAAGATATTGACCAGCACTGACCTCGTTATTGACCGGTGAGGAATGCCACTCATTACTGATCCCCACCTGCATGTTGAGCTGTTGATCACAACTCTTTGTGACCATCCAGCAGATTCCTTACCTGCAGAGTGGTCCATCCATCAGCTCCATGTCTCTCCAATTCACAAAAGTCTGCAAAATTTAACATCATACACAACTGAGATGAAATAAATAAGGCGGAGTTAAGGAATAAATCTTACGAGCTTTTATCTGTATGTATGTCTTGTGGTTTTCTATGGCTTGCATCTTTACCCAGTGTAAAGCAACTTAAAAAAGCCAAATGAATCATCTGACTTTACAGGTACCTCCTATTTGGATTAAGTCATAAAATAGCTAAGAAATGTTTTATTACTAGCAAGATTACTTACTTTCCCTTTTATTTGTCCTATTAAATTTTTTTGCTTGCAATTCTTAGTCACGGTTCAAAATTGCTGAAGTTTCAAGCAATTGTAAAGAATAAAATTTTGAGAATCACATAAGTAAATACTTGTACTGCTTTGTATCTAATGAATGTATCTGATATTCCAAGAAGCAAGCGGTGTAGTTCTCAAGTGATTCAGTGTGAAATTTTAGGTATCAGCCCTTTTTGAAACCAGGCAAATACAAATGTATGCATGTATCTTATATAATACTTGACAGTTCAGGCACCCTAGAGAAAGGGAAAGGATACTATTCTAAGAAAACTATGGTCTAGAGACACATTCATACAAATATAATACTGCAATTACTGGTAAACTTGCATCTTTTGCCTTTTTCAGTAGATAATGCTAAGACTTCTTACATTCGTACTATAGAAACTACTCATTGAATAGTATGATAATTTCTTCATCTCTGCTCTGTGTTGGTGCAACATAACCTTGACTATGGTGTGCATTTTGAGTACCACAACATAAGAATCACAGAATGGTTGAGGTTGGAAGGGTTTTGAATGTCTCCAGAGAACGAGAATCCACAGTGTCTCTGGGCAACATGTTCCAGTGCTCTGTCACCCTCATAGTAAAGAAGTTCCCTTTTCTTATTCAGATGGAACTTCCTGTGCTTCAGAAGGACATAAAACTACTCGAGAGCATCCAAGAGATGATGAAGGGTCTGGAGGGGGAGTCATATGAGGAGCAGCTGAGGCCCCTCGGTTTGTTCAGCCCAGAGCAGAGCAGGCCGAGGGGAGGCCTCATGGCGGCCTGCAGCTCCCTCACGAGGGGAGCGGAGGGGCAGGCGCTGAGCTCTGCTCTCTGGGGACAGCGACAGGACCCGAGGGAACGGCATGGAGCTGGGACAGGGGAGGGTCAGGCTGGGGGTTAGGGAAAGGGTCTGCACCCAGAGGGTGGTCAGGTGCTGGGACAGGCTGCCCAGGGCAGCGGTAGCAGCACTGAGCCTGCCAGAGTTCAAGAAGCATTTGGACAATGCTCTCAGACACAGGGTCTTATTTTTGGGTAGACCTGTGTGGAGCCAGGAGGAGTTGGACACAGTGATTCTGTGTGGGTCCCTTTCAACTCAGGATATTCAGTGGTTCAATGACTCTATTGTACTGTACTAAATTCCTTTCTCAAGTATGTTTGTTGTTGAGCTAATATTTATGAATCAGAAACATGCAAATATTTTATATTAAAAGTAAAAAATCCTAATGTCCTTAATCAGATTAGCCCCATAAAATTATTCTAATTCATATATATCTGCTGATTAATTGTATCCAACTACAGGTTTTGAAATCCACAAACTGAAATGTAGTGTTACATAATGCATTTACATGCTCCAGACGCTAATATTAAAACAGAAAAATGTTTTATTTTCTTAGATTCAAGATCCTCTTGAGTTCTTAAGCCTCTGCCTTTGATTCCCTTACCCTTTCTGTGTCTGGACTTAGATCCATTATAACGGCACCCCAATGCATGTTTCAGTGGTTAAGAAATCAATGAGTTTCACTAGTTTATGAAGACGATACTGTAGTTTGGTGGATATTGCCTTTCAACTTCTGGAATCTTTCTTCTACTGCTTGCAAAATTGTGCCATGTGGGAAGCTGATCTTGCTGCTATGTTTACAGAAAACAGGGTATGAAATCTTCTGGCTACTGCTGTTTAGAAGCCTCCACCATGGAAATGTATTTTTATATCTGCATTTCCCCACTATTTGTATGTGTACATTTAGAGCTTAATGCGCCTCTCCTATGTATTAATAGTTACAACTTAACTGGAGTAACCGCAGCCCATAAATATATCCACTTTCACAACCTGAAGAGAGAATAGTAAAAGATGAGCTTTGCAGCCCTGTTAGAGGATTGACAAGTCCAGGCTTCAGAAAAACACTGTTCTTTCAGCAGCTTGTACTTATGCCTCAGATCTTCTTAACCTTAGGGTATTATGTCATAATCTACAAAACGATCCAATAGATAAACTTATTAAACTTTAACCTTGAATTAAGAAAGCTTACTGGTATATTCACAAATTACAGAATTCTCATTTGTAAAACATAACAGCTCATTTACTGCCTTCAGCTTCATCAATAGTAGAAAATCTCATAAAAATTTAATCTTAAAGTGTGAAAAATGCAAATAATTGTTGTAAAGCCCTTGTAGAAATGGAAAGAGAAAACATAATCATCCATTTTCACGGGAAAGGGGAGAGAAATACCTCCCCTACTGTCTTTAGGCATTTCATAAAGTCACAGAACCTGAGATTAGGACAGGGGTAGGGTCCCTCTTGTCTGTTGCTTTGGCCCTGTGTCCAATGCTCATTTTAGGAGGGACTTAGGCTGCTTTGCATATTGCTGCTCCATTGATAGGAAAGAGGGAAGGAGAGACCTGGAATAGAAGATAACATTGGTTATTTTATAGTCATTAAAGATAAAAAATTATCCCACCTAATGCAGCAAGGAACTTTCTTACTGAATTACACATTGTAAAAGACATAGACCATATGTGCAGATGTAGGAACTAAGGCAACTAGTGAGGAGAGAGGCTGCTTGAGTGGAGACATTGCCACACAATATCCACAATATCCATCTGTCCATATATATTTTTTTTTGATGGAGAAAAAGCTTTAAATGAAACAGAGCCTTCACCATCCTTGCTGTTTTGTATTTTTCTCCTTGTAACTACTGCAAACTCTGACTCTTTTGCTTGCTTGACTTAATCACATGCAGCTGAGACAAATTAAAAATCCTTGTAGATGTAAAAGCTGCTCCATTACAGTGACAATTTTCTTGAATGAGGAGAACATGGGTAACAGTTAACAGACTTTTCTCTAATACGGTGGTAGTTAAAATAAAGTAATCTTTAAATTCCCAAAGTGGATGTTTTTTTTTCACAGCTGAGCAGCATTTGTTCAGCTATGTAGGCTCTCATTTGAAAGGTGGGGAAAAACAATTACCGTCAGTGGTTAGGTGAGGAGGGTGACCTGGGAACATGGATCATAATAATTCTATTTACAGGTCCAAATTGAACTAGGAACCTGCTGTGTTATTTTCTGAACTGTTGTTCAAGGGATTCATTTCATTATTGTCCATTGATGTCTTGTTTGGAACAAATCATCTATGTAGATGAAGAGATTAATATAGACCAATTGTCTGCCTTATTTATTTATTTTTTAATATGTCAAAATGTGGAGGAGTCTCTATCTTTTTTTTTTTTTTAAAAAAAAAAAAAAAAAAGATTTTGGAGTTACTTCATATTCAACTTGCTTGAAATCTCCAGCAAATTTTCCTCTAGCACTGATTTTTAATAGCTCTGGAACAATTAATGTGACTTTCTTATTATAAACAAAGGTCAGATCACACAAATCCAGCAAAGTCCGATACAAAATCTTGTGTACATGCTCCTATGCAATATTTTTCTTTGCATATTCCATGTTTTGTTGAAGTGTAGATTAGTTAGTAATAAGTCATTGTTATTTTGTTTTCTTCTGTTTTTATCCAATACCTCTCTGACAGAATTATTGGAAGAATAATAAACCTCCTGCTTCTTAGATGGAATATATTATTTCCATTATACATACTCTTTCCCATTTCTTATTGCTACATCAGAGTTCAGGGAAAAGAAGATCAGGATATATCAGAAACTTTACAAAACTCCTATATGAAATTCCATTTTCCCCTCTATTATGTGTCCTCTAGTAAATTTTTTTATGCCTCAGCATTCATTCATGGTAGTTTTTTCTAGGTTTTATGAAATATTGCAAAAGCAACAGTAAAGTAGAAGAACAAGTGAATAATGTGTGGATGACAATTTCTTTCCTCATTGCAAAGACAAATGCATGCTTCTAATCTAGGTTGGATTTAAAATCTTTTACTTGCAAAGAGCAGTTCTCCAGACCTCTTCTAATGTGGTAGAATGCTCAGACGGAGAAGCCAGAAGCAGATTTTCATTTTAAATTACCCATTCCTCATGTTCTCTGCTGTTTTTGCCCTGTAGCATTGGTTGACATTTCATGGAGAGTGAGCTACCGTATGGCTGGAAAATATAGAATTATAAGAATCACCTGCTTTTGATTTTTCCCATTATATACCAATTGGGATGCAGACATACTTTTCATAGGTATTTGATTTCTAATGAGAAGTTTTTATTCTTCATTGACCTGTGATTAAAGTGTGGCATTTTAGTAAATAAACTGAAGATACTTTCTACATAATGCAGCTCGCAAGTTATGCCTGAGAGGCTATGCAGGTCTCTGACCTGTATCTTGTGAATGGCAGCATACATAATAGAGAATGTATTCTTAAACAAAAACTGCAGAGTACAGAAACGTTATAATGCTTAATGTTTTAAAGCAACTATAATGGAGGAAGAGAAAAAGATAACGTCAAGCAGCTTGTCAGATGATATCTTTTTTATCACCCAATACAGAGTAATCTAAAATATAAAGTGAAATCTAGAAAATAATTCTTTATATACATGCTTTGAGAAAGTTTTTTTTGTTTTTGTTTTTTTTTTTTTTTTTATTTAACAGTATGCTCACGACAAATTCTAAGAGCAGAAAACCTGTTAGGTATCAAACTACAGCTAAATTATTTTGGCAAGTGATTCACTAGAAAATGAGTATTCATGTTCTATGAACTTAAGTAGATCTTGATCACAAGATGATGTGTATTTGTCTTTCCATTCAGATTAACCTTGGTCTAGACACAGTTCCTAGGCAAATATGATTCTGATCCTGTTCTGATAATTTGGTTTTTGATTGAGCCCTACATCTATTCATTTCTTGGCCACTGTCTAGGAAAATTACTCTGTTTTCTATTTTTTTAATGTTATTTTTTAATTGCAGCATTGCCTGGGAGCAGTGATCAAGGCTCTGTTGTGCTAGTTGCTGTACACAAGATCACTGAGAACACAGATGTGGTTCATCTGGGCTTGGGTAAAGATAAGAGAATAAAAAGGAAAATACATTCACACTGAAAGTCCAGAGAGATACTGCAAAGTCAAAATTAGAGAAGGATGATTTCCCATCTAGTGTTCCTTATGTAGCCATCTTCCAGTGTTATGGTTAAAATTAAATTAATCCACGAAGCTGCTGTCTTCCATTAACTGCTGTGTCACTGTAAGAGAATCTACTCATGCCACAGTAAAGGCAGAAACAGTTACAAAGAAATGTAGCATGAGCTGTCTAGCATTTATGCTAGGCAACATAGTATTAGAGTGGGAAAGGGAGCTTATGACTCAGCTTCTATCCAGACCTACTCATAAACAGATTGAATATTTCTCAGAAGCTGGAAGGCAACAGAGTGCAGGCACTAAACCGAGTATGAGAACAGACTAGAATAGTTCAGTTGGAAGGTAGCTACAAAGATCAAGTCCAACTGCCCAACCGCTTCAGGACTAACTAAAAGTTAAAACACATTAATGAGGGCATTGTCCAAGTGCCTCTTGATCACCGACATGCATGGTGGCAACAGCCACCTCTCTAGGAAGGCTGTTCCAGTGTTTGACCACCCTCTCAATAAAGAATTTTTTCCTAATGTCCAGCCTGAACATCCATTGTCGTTCAGCTTTGTGTTCCTGCATGTCCTGTAATCGGTTATCAGGGAGAAGAGACCAGCACCTGCTTCATTGTTTCCTCGTCTCAGGAAGTTGCAGAGAGCAATGAAGTTGCCTCTCAGCCTCTTTTTCTCCAGACTGGGTAACCCAAGAGTCCTCAGCCTTCCCTGAGGAAGAGAAACTTCCTGAGAAAATTGGTGTTGTTTAGCTTCCAGATAAGAAGAGGCTAAGGTGGTGGTGATATGCATTTTTATTTATTTTTTATTATTTATTTTAAAGGGAAAATGAATCTATATGCAGAAGTTTTCCCTAATGATATGATAATAATAGAAAAATTTTCTGAGGTATTCAAAGCATTTTGGACAAAGTAGCAATAAAATCACAAATACAAAGTAAGGAAATATTCCAACTCTCAGCAGTGGTGCTTTCCAAAGTCACTGTAGGCACATACAGATGCTGTGCTTATTTTCATATATTCATTTTATCATACATTCTGAAGCCTTGTGTAACCTAATAAACCAGTATGATTAAGCAGGGAGAAATTTAATGAGGGTAAAATGGCAGAAATTCTCCATAGACAAGGCTTGGAGGCTTCACTGATCTAAGATTAGGTGCTGTTAAAACAGTCTGTCTTGCTCAGATGTGCAATGCTGGATTATTCTATAAGGATGGAGCTGCATTTGTATTGATTTCCTTTTTTAAGTGAAGAGAAACCAGGAAGAAAAAAAATGTATTAGTTTCCAGTGTGATTCTCCAAACTCATCACACCTAATGCCCTATCTAGATATTGCCTGGTTGCTGCTGTTTTATTATAGTCAAATTTGGTCCCACCTATGGTAGCTAATTTGTTGCTAGAAATACAAAAGCCCCTGTAGAATGGAGACTGGGTGAGCACTTCCCATGTCATAATTCTTCTAAAACAGAGCTAAGCCATTTTGCCAAGATGGTGGAAATATGTTGGTACTACATCACAGTAGCCTCTTCTAGAAGATTTAAATGCATGATCTTTTGGTACTATTGCAAACATTTTTAAAAGGTCAAATATCCTACTAACTCATTTCCCCCCCAAAATATAGTAAGAAGTGTGTCTGCATACAGAATTGGATGAAGAAATGATTCAGTCCTTTTTTTAAAAAAATGGTATTCATTTAATAATTTAATTGTTCCTCCTCTCTAATTTTGTAGGTCCTGGAGCATACAATCCCGTGATGAAGTCAGTTTCCCACATCTCTACATTTGATTCCAAAGTGGAGTGTTTTAACGAACCAAAAGAGACCATCCCTGGCCCTGGAGCATACCAGGTATGTAAGTACTGTCAAATTTAGGAATGTGTTAGGTCTGACTTTATGCGAACACAAGTAGGCTGATAGTTCTGTCCTCCGAATTTTCCTGATACAAATGTAAGCCAACACCATGGGCTCAGTCAATGTGTAGATGCAATACCAAGGAGTTTGTTATAAGTAATGGTTTATATAATGATGCATCCTGAAAAAAGCACATAGGATGTTATGATCTGTAGAAACCTAGGTCTTCAGTGACCTTTACTTTAAAAAAAAACAACTCTGTAGCTACAGACATTTGAAACACTTCAGAATATAAGGCTGTTTGCAGTTCTATGAAATGCTTTTAAAACATACAACTTGAGAAATATTCTATAGGTATGAAAAATACAACATTTCTTTCAGCTAGAGATAATGGATTTTAGGATTTTTTATTTTATTTTGCAAACTTATTTATAAAATAAAATTCCTTAACTTGCCTGTGCTCTATTGGATACTTTAATTTAAAGTGTAATTAAAAATAATGAGCAGATAGGCATTTGCTTCATTTTAAAAGCTGGTTCTTTTTAACCAGGCAGTATGGGAGTGAGACTTTCAGTCCCTTTGTTAGCAGATCTGTGTGAAATTTGTTTATGCTCCAGATGGCAATTTTGTTCATTGTCTTGAATGTGGAAAAATTCTAGCCTTCAGTAGTGGCAGCACTAATCTGATCTTAGTTTTGTCATCTGATTTTGCTGAAGTGGTAGAATTTGGAGATGTTTCACAAACATGGAAACCAGTGTGCTAAGCTGCATGTAGTCGAGCAAGACTATGATATAAAATACTTCTATTTTTCTTATAAATATTATTGCTATGTATAATGTATTTATAGACACAGTCAGAACTGCTGGGTCCCCATTGTGAGAAGATTAGAAATACACTTCTTTCTAGCCTTGCTGATTAATGTAGTAGCTTTCACATGTGGAAATGAGACTTATATTAGGCAAATGTTCCAGCTAAATTGGTATAGTGTTTGCGGTTAATTTGAGAGTAAAAGAGGAAGCCTACTTCTTTGGGAAATTTTATTGAGTGATTTGTAAACCTAAAAACAAATGTGTAAGAACTGTTCTGGCCTTTCCATTTATTAAGTGTCTGCTTTTCATGTGAAATAATATAAGTGACAGAAATTTTTGGATGAGTTAATCTCAGTTGACTTGAAATTATACCTTAATCTTAAATTGCATATAGTTTTACATCCTATGTTCACCAGAGCATAGTAAGATTGATGCTGATTAATACAAGATTGCAGATAATACAAAAGTCATTTATACCTTCTGTCACAGAAAGCAACATGGTTCATAAAACTCAGTATCATAATTACTATTGCTAGATCTAAATAGTGCAACATCAAACTTCCTGGGGTCCTATTTCCTTTTCAAGTATAATGGCAAAGGTCACTTATTATACTATTTTTTTTTTTTACTTGTACAGTTTATAAATTACATTTGTGGGTAAGTTTATTTTTTTAAGAATAATTTACATATTAAATTATATTTACATATTAAATTATATTTGTAGGCAAGATGATAGGTAGCATGCACATCATCTCCTTGTTGTTCTAACTCCTATTTGTTTTCACTAAGAATACTGCTATATTTGGTAGTAGAGCCTCGGAGAAAGGCTAGATTTCTTTAGGGAACTTTCTCTTTACTGTACAAGGTTACACTCAGCTTGCAAGACCTGAGAAAATTCACAGATGCACAAGAAAAATGTATGAACAAAGAATCTCTCAGGTCATACAGCGTGTATGTTTTTTTTTCTCAAAAAGTCCATAGGCAGTAAGAAAGGGTGAGATATCCCTTTGGGAGAAACAGTTAAACTTCAGTAAGTGGAGATTAATCTAGCATTCTTTTCATCCAAATACTAAATATGAAAATTAAGTGTTTATGGTAGTTTACCTATCTTACTGTAAACATCATCCAGAAGATGTCTGAGCAGTTTGTCCTTATAGGAGAAAGGAGCAGTATGTTACCTGTTAACGTTGCTCACATCGTCCTTGCAATTCAGGCATCACTTCTTTGCTGGGTTAAACCAGCAGACGATCTGGGATTCCAGTAGGCATGCTGGGCTCTCAGAGTGGGTCCAATATGTACTTTTGTATATGTCACCAATCCCCCTTGAGCTTGAAAGCCATGCTTAACTTTGTACTCTTCTCTTTTCGTGGCTTGTATGTTGCATTGTCCTGTGTATCTGTATTCTTACGATCTTGCTCAGGTATTTATTGTACAGGTGGCAGGAACAGCTGCTTAAGGAAGACTGACAGTCACAACTGTCAGAGTAAGAGCTCTCGAAGTGAGGGCATTTGAGACGGGAAACTGGCATAACTGACTAAGAGAGACTGAGTGTTTCAGATTACTAAAAGGAAAAACAAAACAAAACAACAAAAAACAACCCACTACATGTGTTTACATGTTGCCTTAATAAGCTTCCAAGGGATGAATTGCAGGCTGAATGACTATTTGTTTTAATGCAGAATGGGGTGATCCATTCAACATCTTTCATCATGCTGGATTCCTGGCAGAACAAGCTTTTTGTCTGTTCCAGGGCTTTCTTAGTTCACAATGAATAAATGTTATTTTTCAGCTGCTTCAAAGGCTTTCTGCTAACAGAAAAACACTTTTTACTAATTTTAAAGAACAGTGGATGTAAATAGAGAATTTAATAAGAAGCTTTTTAACTCAAATCAATACTGTAGCACTGTTGACTTCAGCAAAGCTATCTTGTTTTAGGCTAACTGGATGCTTGATGTTATATTTCTGTTTTAAACTTTTCTGAGGTTATCTACACATTCGTTCTGTTATTATTTTTCTATCTAAGTGCTCTTCCCTTTGCCATGTCAAAAAATTAATGACATATGCAGAATACACACAGATTCTTTGGCAAGTCTTTCATCCTAATTTGTAAACATTTTTATGTTTTATTAAAAAAGCCTTCAAAACTCCTCATGGCAATTTAAATGAAATAGTTTGTTTCCTCCATCTAAATTACCCAGTAATTAGCCTTAGTACCTTCATCCAGATTACAAGTCCGCTGGAGTTCATCAAGATCTTCTGATTGATTTCTCTGCATTGATTGGTTAGGATCACTGACTTCAAGGATATGTAATGACATGCAATGCTGTAAACCAGAAGTATTCAACATGTATGCTCTGTTCATCATATGTTTTCTGTAGTGTAGACAGTTAAAAATAGCAATAACTGTAGTAATTGTAATGCAGAATTACACATATTATAGAGTACAATATGAGAGCAGAACGAAATTGTTTGTGGAGTTGCTAGCCATTACTTAGTTTTAAGTGTACAGAGCCTCTTATTCAAAACTGCTAGAATTTAACATACTCTAAAAGATTCATTGGTCCTATAATTCTCTGCGATAACTCTGTTGGGAGAAAAAGCATCAGAAAGACAGAAAAACCTCATGCAAGCCACTTCTTAGTTCTGTGGCTGAAGAAGGCAAATGGAGCCTGTCGTATGTGCGTAGAGCTCAGTGTAAATCTGCATCTTTCATTGCATGTGAATATCATGGATGGGACATCGCTCATGATTAAGGTGTAAGAGGACATCTGGAATGAAACAGAATTGAAATTCCTATGCAACTTTATTTAATAATTTCCTATTCTTTCCTCTTGTAATCTTCAAACCTTACATGTAATAATTTGAAGCGGAAGACCATGTTATGTACTATGCATAAAGAAAGATTTTTTTACAGATTTATCAATAACTTTAACAGTGACCTTTTCACAAGTAGAGGGTACTCTTTGACAAAGTAAGCAAATAAAGTAGATGTTCCTATCTTTGAGAGAGAGAGAGAGAGAAAAGGAAGGGGGGAGGTATGTGTTCAGTTGCTCATTGGAAATATGGGAAGCATTTTTTGTTGACCCGAGGGAAGCATACGTGTAGCTTAATTATGTGCTGCACATAACATTAATATTCTTTGTGCAAATCAGAGAACTCTTAAACTTTTACAGCGGCATCCATAATGTTTACAGAGCTAACCAGCAGCAGTAATACCATCACTCTGTATACGCTCGTATTTTCAGAACCAAGAGTGCCCTCCTTTTATTTAAACAAGAGAAATCAACATCAGTTTTCCCCACTTTAAGGGGAGAATCGCATTGAGTAAGTTTTCAAAGACCTATGCAGGGTTGGGGAGGTGTTCTTTTATGTTCTGTTTTAATGGAAATTCCATAGTAGTTCCGTTTAATTTGATAGCATACACAGGACTTTTATCCTGTTCTAAGAAATCCAACTATTTGTATCTTGTCCTTAATAAATGTTTGCATTTATGTGACACTTCTGGAAAAAAAAAAACAGAATCACAGAATTTCTAGGTTGGAAGAGACCTCAAGATCATCGAGTCCAACCTCTAACCTAACCCTAACAGTCCCCACTAAACCATATCCCTAAGCTCTACATCTAAACAGAAAAAAGTGTATTGACTTAAGTGCCCATGTTTAGATTTATCAAATTGTATTTATGCACAATTTAAACAAGGCAAATGCAAAAACCCCAAACAACAAAGCAGAGGTGTATTACAATTTCTCTATCCTTTATTAACTATTTTACATAATGATTGTAAAGAACGTAATTGAATATGCTTGATAAACCTGATATTAATTATTCTACTGATTACCATTGGGATAACCTTTGGCTCATAAAAATACTTCTGGAGAAGCAATAGTTGTCATTCTGAATGCATGAAATTTGATTACATGTGAGCAATTTCTAGTAATATTCAGAGGAATGAATACACTGAAATAATTGATGAGGATTCCCTTTTTGTGTTTGTTGATATGTATTGCAAAAAAGTACAAGCATAAACATTATAGTGCTCAAAATTAAGATTGGCTCATTGAAATTCTAGGATAACAGGAGAATTAATAGGGAAAGCAAACAATCAAGACACAGGTCTTTGGGGAAAAAAAAAAAGCATGTACCACATTGAAAATACATTTAATAATTTGAACACGGGGGAGGAGTAAAATGTATATAATATGAAGGAAATAATTGTTTTTTAAAAAAGTATGACTCTTCTAGTAATGCAGATTTGCAGATTTAAAAATTATACATGATGAGTCAAATGTTTGGAAGCTATTTTATTTTTATTTTATTTTATTATTTTATTTTTGCCTGGGTGAAAATTAGTGCTATTACACAAAGCATGTTTTTAAGAAACCATCTGTGATTGGGTCCTGGAGAAAGAGAGAAGTGGGAAACACAGAGATATCTGTTGTTATAGGCTTAGGTTTTAGTAAAACACATTTGAATTGATCAATTAATGTAGGAATGAGATAGAGACAGTAAGGACTGATGGAGAACCTACCTTGGAGAGCTGAGAGGAAAGAACATCTTGATAACTGCTGTGAAAGAGCACAGCAAAGATGCAAAGTACCTGATTGTTTATTTCACTAAAAAGAGTCCAGAAGTCAGGAGACTGCAACCCAAATTGATACAAAAATAGTTTCTAAAACCACCTTTTTTAATTTCTAGTAATTTAAAATTTACAAATAGCTTATTTTAGAAAACTATCTGTTTCTAAAAGAAACTATTTGCAATTCATCTATATACAATACCTATATCTAGTTTGAAACCTCATTAATATTTCTGTATAGAATATCCATATGAGTATAAAGTATTATCTGGTTTATGGTAGATAAATGATTCTTGAAAACATTAAAAAAAAACAGAAATTTTTGAAAAGTACATAGAGCCATTTTATTCTTGTGACCATGATGGGGCTTGTATCAGGAACAGTGTGGCCAGCAGGAGCAGGGAGGTGATCGTCCCCCTGTGCTCTGCTCTGGTGAGGCCGCACCTCGAGTGCTGTGTTCAGCTTTGGGCCCCTCACTACGAGAAGGACATCGAGGCCCTGGAACATGTCCAGAGAAGGGCTACGAAGCTGGTGAATGTTCTGGAACACAAGTCCTGTGAGGAATGGCTGAGATAACTGGGATTGTTTAGTCTGGAGAAGAGGAAGCTCAGGGGAGACCTCATTGCTCTCTGCAACTACCTGAAAGGAAGGTGTGGGGAGCTGGGGGTCGGCCTCTTCTCACAGGTAACGAGAAATAGGATAAAAGGAAACAGCCTCAAGTTGTGCCAGGGGAGGTTTAGGTTGGAAATCAGGGGACATTCCTTCTCAGAAAGAGTGGTTATTCATTGGCTCAGGTTGCCAAGGGAGGTGGTGGAGTCACCGTCCCTGGGGGTGTTTAAGAAAAAGTTGGACGTGGTACTTAGGGACATGGTTTAGTGAGTAACATTGGTGGCTGGGGGATGGATGGAACAGATGATCTTGAAGGTCTCTTCCAACCATAATGATTTTATGATATATGTATTTCATCTATACCTGTTAAAAATGCCACCACCACCAAGCCAACAAAACCCACCAAAACCCCTAAAGACTGAGAAGTTTCAGGGTGGTAGAATCTCTACATCTTGCTTGTTAAGTGGTTAATAAAATACAGGCTAGGCGGCAGCAAGTGGGTTGTGACAACAAAATGTGGATGATGTTTCAGCCAGTAGGGATAAATGGCCATACTGGTTCAGACCAGTGGTCCATGCTGCTGAGTGTCCTTTCTCTGGCAAGGATAAAATACAAAGACACCTTTGACTTAGCTTTAAAGGCATGGGGTGAGCTCCTTAGCTTTCTCTCTCTGTAACTCTGATTTGGTGCCAGAAATGGAAGTAACCTGGGAAGGGGGAAACAATGGTCTGAGGAGAATCAAGGGAAGCACTGGATAGATATGGAAAGAAACTATATGGCACGAAAGACCCGGTTGCATAGTTATAGCGTGAAGCCTGAAAGAGAGTGTCCTTACAGAACTGGAACTGTATGCGTGAAGAATATCCATATATATTATATGGGTATCAGAGTTAACTTTAGTTTTTAAAAGTGCAGGTCTCCTATGTGTTATTTTAGTATTAGTTGTCCATGTAAAAATACTTGATCTGTGATATTATTTATAGTTGAATATTACTTTAAATGCTGTAGTGCTTTTTAAAAAAGACTCTTTAAATAATAATACCTAGAGGCTTTTACTCTGTTGTCTTTAGTTTCCTTGGTAGCTGGACATTTTTAGTTATTTACATGTTTTCTCCTGTTACTTAAGCAGGCTTTTGTACTTTTACTTTTGTATTGCAGAATAGCAAAAAAAGAAGGCAATCAGCAAAAGCATCACATTAGCATTATTTTTCATTAGAAAAGAACCTTTACTTTTTTTGACATACTACAATAGAGTTTCAGGATGTATATAAAACAAGACCACAAAATAAGATCTTACATAAATAAAAACTTGTTCATTTATGCAGAAAACTTCTAAATGCTTTAAATATTCTTTGAGAATAAAAGGATTTTATTTATAGCACATCATCCAACACTGAAGTACTGTTGTTTCTTTTGCACAGAACATGTATGCCTTTAACAAATACATTAGAAGTGGTATACATTAACTATGTGGTATAGAACAATAAAACACATTAACTAAATGTGGTTTATTCACTGCAACCGCAAGGATAATTCAGAGGAAATATATTGCTGGCTGCTTAACATGGAATTTATTTGGGATATCAGGGTGCAAATCTTAACTCTTACTCAAGAGACAGTCTTTTTTTGTAGTCTAACAGAATAAGAAATATATCTCAAGCTACCACTGGAATATGAATGCATATTGTGGGGTACCTGATTTTGCTTTTTATTTGACTTCCAATGTGGCATAGTAAATCTGATCCTAGTACTTTACTCTTCATCTTGTTGGAACCAAAAGCTGTGTAGTGTATCTCTCAGTACTGTGCTCTGCTTTAGGCTGATTCAGAAAGAGAAAAAAAAATTGATATGAAATATTTCGTCTTGCAGCACTTGGCTGAAAGTGCCAGTTTTTACCTAAAGCTTGTATTCCTGCAGAATTACATTACAAAGTTGTTAGCTGCAGATACAAAGAAGCATAGTCTTAAAAGTTTTATTTTCTACTCTCTTTGGTATGAAACTGTTAAAGTTATACAGTTTTGGAAAATGCATGCTTTCACATTAGAGCCAGGTTCCTGTGAATGCTGTATTGTGTACTTACTGTCACCTGCAAAGGGCAGGCTGTGAGGTCAGATTGTTCTGGGACTAATGATTATGGAGGAGTTGCACTTTGTGGATGGCCAGCAAATTTTAATGGCATTCAGTGCATAATCTCTACATTTTAAATAAATTCAAAATAGCATTTCCAGTCCATCATTATGCTTAATTAGATTCACGACAGACGGTTTTCCACAGCAGATAAACTCCATAATCCGGTGACATTTTAGCTTTTGTACTGTTGGGAGATTAGATTGCTCCAGCGAAGGGCTGTGATTTCCTCAATAGAAATTATGTAATCAATTGATTTTGGCCTCAAATTACTTTGAATAAGGACTAAAAGAATGACTATATTGTGCTGTATTGAGATTTTAAAGATGTGGGGTAGTTGCTGAGACTCAGCAGAATAAGACAACTGGCAGATCACCTACACCAGCTGAAAGTCCATGTGTCGTGCAAAGTAATATGTAATGTGACTCAATGTTATACTGGATATGCAGCGGAGGGTATAAATGAACTGACGTGGTGATTGGCGCTGCCTTGTGTTATTCATGGAGCTAAAACTCCAACAGTGCTTTGCTAATGTCTGCACTCCTGTTTGCCCTGCAGGAATAGATGTACTGGGTTAGATTCTGGGTTTGTAGCCCAGAATCCCTTCTCCAGTAGTTGTTAAATGCAAGTAATCTAAGGAAATGTGTAAACTTGTGACAAGTAACGAGCAACACTGGTATAAATGACTCTCCTGGCATACAATCATTTGCATCTCAAGGAGATTAGAAGTCTCTTTCTATGCACTTCTTGAAGTAAAACTCTCATGAGGTTGTCTAACGTTGCTTTAAACGTGCATGAACTTCTTGCAACTGTGACATCTAGCAGCAGGGAGTTCTGCAGGTTAATCATGTTACGTGAACAGTTTCCTTTTTTAGTCCCTTTGAAATTAGCTTTATTTGCTGCTACTTTTTTATATATAAAAAATCCTTTATTATTAAAAAGCAGTAATTGCTGCTCCCTACCTTGTCTCTGCATGCCTCTCATAATTTATAGACCTCTGTTACAGCACTACCCCTCATATATGTGTATATGTTTTTCTTTACATAGATGAGTCCTACCAACTACCACACTTAACTATGCTTGTTACATGCCTCTGGTCACCTTTGGTGTGCTCCTGAAATTCTTCCAGTTCTGTGTCTCAGTAATTCTGAAATACAATGGACCAAAGTTAGTCCTGCTGTAGAGCGTGCTCATAAATTTAATTTAATCTTCTAGGCCATGTGGTATTGCAGTTGGCAGGATGTGCTTGGGAAGCTTTGTGGACATCTATCTCTGTAGTGCTAACCTGTTTCAGTACTAGCTTCAGAGCTGCACGTGATTTTCAGAGCTGAGACTCTATCATTGCAAAACTTTCCTGGATCTGCTGTCACAAAAGAAGTGGGAGGACTGCTTTGCAAATCTGAGGTCTTTATCCATGAGTTTGGAATGGGACATAGTGCAGTTCCTGTTGATAATGTGATAAAAAAACCTTAACACCAAATCCACTTGGTTTCTAATCCACAATATAACAATACAAAAGAGAAATCAGTGGGCTGGAGAAATATGTACAGAATACACGTTTATTTTTTTGAGATACTGAATTACCATATTTCTCACCATCTTTTCTATGGCAAAAGCACTGCTTATAACAATACACTGAAATTATACTGTGACTTATAAATGGGACAAAATTAACCATAGTATTATTATACTCCAGTCATCATTTGTTGTTTTTCATGATTAAATTGGTCTCATAACTATAACTTGTTCTGCATCATCTACTAAGAAAGCAGTAGAGTTATTAAAAGCAATAAAAGCCCTGCTACTTTGTCCAATAGTTTAGCACATTTAGTGTTTTAGGTTTTAAATGATCTTAGGAGGAATTCTCAATCTTCAGTTAAAAAAAAAAAAATATATATATATATATACTCAGTGATTAGTGATTTATGCAACATACCTAATCAAAATTTAAAACATTCCTTTGGAGAATAGGCAACTCATTTTAGATATTTCCTGAGGTGGTGATGCTTTATATAGCACATAATAAATATACTGTTTTTATCATTGCATGGTGAACATTTAATTTTTCCTCTTAAGTTGTAGTAAATCCCTGCTTATGTGAGGCTCTGTATTCTAAATGGAAATGATCAGTGTGCTGCATAAAAAAAAATACCAGGTACTGTTGTATTAGTTAGTAATTACTGTTGATTTAGACATTCCTCTGTTCTGTATTGTCAAGACTACTGCTATATACCACTGGCTCATTGTGTCTAGTCTTAAGACCTCACTGTATTGAATATAAGCACTAACAGCTATTGTTGTGTGGAATTTTGATAAATTTTGATAATCAATTTTTGATTGTTGCATGAAATTAATGTTAATAATTTTGAATATTTACTGTATGCATGTATGGGCAGTATGTATGGGTTTTATCCAGTCTTTAGTCCATGATAACTCTTTACTTACCCATGTGTTCTGTTTTTCCTTGATAATCTCATAAAAATGATGGTGTTAAAAGCTTTTTAAAGATGCAGATAAATTGTGTCCACTGATTCTCCTTAATACATGTTTTGGTTTGGTATCCTCAGAGCAGTCTAGTAGAAGACATAAAAAACCCCACACTGTCCGATTACAGAACTCATGTTGCATTGTTGCATTTTATCATTTTTCTTTGTTCACTTTCAATTTATGTTTTAACTCTTCTGAACCAATAAACCTAATACTGAAGTTGGATTTTACAGTCTCTAATTCTCAGGCTAATCTTAGTGCCTAAAAAAAAAAAAAAAGAAAAAAAGAATGAAGGAAAAAGTGGCCCATCCGTTCCTCCAGTAGAACTAGAGACTGGGAGCAAAAACCTTTTATGTTTTGAATAATTTTAGTACTTGCACTCTAATTTGATATTTCTCCTGTGACGATAAGTGAGGGCAGGAAAATAAGCAAATGAAAAGATCTTGAGAGAAAGCATTTACCTAGCACTAAATCTATGCTCAAACATAATATAATATATGTTTGTTTAACTGAATTGATATTGCCAACTTTCTAGTGGTCTATATGGTCTTAAAAGGGCATGCCCTACATTTTAGGCATGGACAAAGTGAAAACATGCACAGGTAAACAGACCTAGGGAAGGGCATAGAGGAATATCAGTATCAGTGGAAAGGATGCATCTGACTCTTGCTCAGGTCATTATCAAAGTTCCTATTGATTTCCAAGTGAGTAATGTATTACTGTTTCCTTGGCAGGATGACTCTTCTCTTAATGGAAGTGTAAGGTCAGAGTCAGCAACCAGAGCCTCAGCAGCTGTTGCAGCTTGGGTTGTGGGTCTTGTCTTGTGTATAAGTAAACCTGTCCTGGAGAGAATGCTTCTTGGGCTTGCAGGGCTTTGTCAGTTGTGTTTAGTGACTGGGTGAGTGACACTTAGGCGTCCTTCTGTAAGAATCCACTGATGCTCTTTGTTTTCCAATGACAGTCAAACCTACACGTCAAACTTACGTTTTGGCATCTGATCCAATCTGATTTGACCTTTTAGGCTTTGTACAAATCAGCTGAGTTACAGAAGTACCTAAGAGACCAATCCATCTGAAATGTGATTTTATTTTAGTTGGGATGGGGCATCCATTGCAGTGGCAAAAGTGTCTCTGTTGCCTGCAGGGCCAGCGTAGGTGGCTGGTTTGGACTAGCCATCTGATTTATTTTTGCATAGGTGAGATTAGATGAGATAATTACACTCAGCATACCTGAGTAATTCCTGAAAAGTGTTGTTTTCAATTTTATAAAAATTGTAAGCTACTCTTATTTACATAAGCTGTGTGATCTCTGATATAATTAAAATTAAAATATGCATAGACATTTATAGTACTTGCATATTAAAACTCCCTAAATGTAGGGGCTGACAAATATGCACGCCAAAACGGTAAGTTTATGGGTTTTGTATGGAATGTGTGTGTTTTGCTGGAATGTGGGAAGTGCCTGCATTAAATTTTACAGAGAATAAAGCTCGTGTCACTTCAGCAGAGGTTTCCCTGAGTACAAATTCAGGACCTAAACCTAAATTCTTTACATCTGTAATCAATGTCCTTTTTAAATGTGAAAGCTGAACAACCAGCAGCTATGTCCTTACACAGGTAAAAGGTGACCAACAGAGTCAGCAGTTTTTAAATTGCTGTCATTGATGGAAGTGCAAAGATAGAGATTCAGCATAAGCTTGAGTGAGCAGGCTGGACAGTAGAAATGTCATATCAGTTTTGAGGGTGCCCTCAGTGCTGGTGAGCTCTGTGACAGAACACTGGCCTTGGCAGACTAAAATTCAGGATTTTCCTGCAAAAGCTAAACCTCTTCTTTTTGAGGTAAGTGCTTAACTTTCAAGCAGTTAAATCCAGTAGGCTTGCTCTTTGTTGTTGGATACAGCCAATATTACAGCTGAAGGCTGCAAGGACTGTGAGAAATGTTATGGCATTAAATTTCAGATAAAGAGCTCCAATGGATCTGAAAAAAAAATATCTGCTTCAAAATAGATTTTTACATGACAAGTAAGGCTCTGCTGAAATAATTTCCTTGTTTAAATGGAAACATAACAACACACTACTTGTTTACATCTTACCTTGGATATTTGACTCTTGGCAGATTAAAGCAACTTCTAGGGTATGAACAGGGTGAACAGTGAACCCCTGGCCTTCCAGAAATGTTTGGTTTAATTGGCTGGAAGGTCCACATTCAGATGTGACATTAACTTCCTCAATTCCAGGTCACTTCCTACGTGATGTAGTAGTTCCATACCCTATATAGAAAACTGGAATTTTAAATGATCCCTGCAGGGATTAAAATACATACAAATGCAACTACAAGACTTAATTAAAATCCTTCTTCAACTACTCATAAACACTGTTAAATTAGATTTAGACAGATGGGACAAATTATTATTATCATTATGGGGAAAAGACACTATCATGAAAATTAACATTCTCCCTTGTCTCATCTCCATTTGTAAAACCCCATGCCAATAGAAATCCCCAAGCAAAACTTCTCTGTAATAAATAACTTGTCAGTGGGATTTTATGGGATTGCAACAACACAACAAAAATCTATTACTTAAAAATATGCACAAAGAAAGGAGAATTAAATTTCCTAAATCTTAACAAAACTTTTCATATAATTCACATTACAATGATCACTAGAAAGGCCTTCAAAAATTATGGGAAAACTTAGCAATTGAATTAATTGAGAAAGAGTCTATGCGGAAGTGTTGCTCCTTTCTTATTAAAAAAATACTAGCATCAATTATTTTGGTACAGATTTCACAGCTGACAGTGATTCTTTTCAGTGTTGGTAGCCCAAGGCAGACCTAGTTGTTGTTTTGCTTTTCTAGATTGTGAACCTGTAGTAGAACAAAAAATCTTTGTGATTGCCCTACATTTTAGGCATGGACAAAGTGAAAACAGGCATAATCCTGAAAATGAGTTTGCAATCTGACAGCAATCAGGTGTAAAGTTCCTTAAACTGAAGCAGTCACAACCTTAGAATACTGGAAAATCAAATTTTTCCCACAGTAATTTCTGTCTGTATTGTTTTGAGGGTTGTTTGCAACAAGAGCTGTCCTGCTACTACGTGTTACTACAAGGGGAATAAGGTTGCAGAGATTTACAGATTGATTAGGGCAGTGCAAATACATTTAAAACACACACACAGGCATCTACATTCTTGAATAAAGTGAGTGTTAAGATGCTTTATCTTTTACTTAGAGCTTTGGATGTATTCAGTGCTTCTCTGTGAATTCTGTATCATAACAAAGAAACCTGTACATGTGTGGAAAGAGGAGGTAGTAGCTTGCTGTTGTTTAGTCATTAGCTGTAGTCAAGGTGCCTTTCATGAAGAAGGGATGACAGATAGGTAACGTCCCCACTATCAGATCCACTGTCAGGGGATGTACTTGTCAGGGACAGCAGGAGACAAAGTGCATGGGGATACAGGTGCACCTTTCCTCGCACAGGAGTAAGATAAATGCACCTATTGTCACCGCTCCCCTGCCTTTCCATAGCCATTAGTATGACAATGCTATAATTGATTACCTGACATAAGACCTGCTTTGAAATTTTTCTCTTTTGGAAGCTGTCCTTTCAGCTTTTCAGCAGTGTATGGCTATCTGCTGTGTCAATACATGGGTCTTTCTAGTTCAAGCCATGCTATCCTTGTAGTGGCAGAAAATTATAGGTACGTGTAACAAAAGGAGGAAATATTTATGTTTGGTAGCCATGTTAGCAGCTGTGCTTGGCAATGGTCTGCTGTGGAATAATAGTGGAGGTTAGGAAGGTATTTTTCAGGGAAAGGAGAATTGTCAATATAATTTAACTCACCAATTTACTGTAGCAACATACTTTGAATGCTAAAGCTCTTTATTTTGCTTGTGTTTTCTCCTGGATGCACTATCCAAATTGAAAGAGTTTTTCTAGTTCTGCTCGAGACGATTATGTATATCATAGGTAATCGCTATGCATTAACCAAATTAAGTGCACTGGACTTGAGACCAATCCATAGCAGAATGTGCACATTACGAAAAACTCATTTTGCTTCCATTCTAATAACTGCCTGAAAAGTACTGAATCCTACAGAATTTAATTACGTTTATAGGATTTACTTTGTAATTACTCATCAGCTTATCAATAAAACACATCTAGGAAAATACCAAGAGATAAACCATAAAACATTTTGGCAGTGCTCACAAAATATTGCCATATTTCCAATACAAACCCTTTTTGTCATTCCACAGTGTATTCTCCTACTTTGACAAGTCTTAATGGAAGCTGCAAGTATTTATGAAAATATGTATGGCTTTTGATTCGAGACTCATTTTATTTATAGCTCTTTTTAATATGATGTTTCCATTTTAGGACAAGCTGGAAAGTAAATGTTTTCTTACCTCACTTTGATAGCCACCTGTTTTATATGGGAAGATGACCGTTTAAACCATGTTGAGACTTGTTTAGAGGCTTGCACTCAGCAAACCAGTATCTGAATGTATTAAGGAATTTTGTGTATTTACGTTCCTGGGACATTCTCCAGCTAATATAAAGGTGGGTGGTGTAGATTTAGCTTTAAGACTTTTTGCTTCTAGTTTAAACTGGCTAAACAAATGAAAAAATCCTACATACAGGTAGAAGGCAGCTTTTAAAATGATTGCATACTGTATAGACTCTAGATTCTTATCTTTTAAATCTATATTTATGATTTCATGAAAATGTTCATATGCTAAAATTACTCAAGGTTTTCAATTCTTTTCTATCCCTTGAATAATACAGAGAGGAACATATCTTTAAGAAATAGATAACTGCTGCCACAAAACCCAGAAGCAATCAATATGAGAAACAGAATGATGTAAGGTTTAGATGAACTTTTACCACAACTATAATAACACCATGATAATTTCCTATTTTCAGAAATAACAAAAATCAGCTAAAGAGTTGTTACGTTAAGTCTTTTACGTTGTCTGTATTCCCAAGCATGATAGTTGATGAAATTTTAAGAGGAAGACAAAGTTCTTAATTGTGCTCTTAATGAAATTCCTAGCATTGGTAATGATACTGTCTTTTTATATTTTTCCAAAGAGCTGCATGAACCCTGGTCATGGATAGCTGTGATTTATGAAAATGATCATATTTATAGTGCTTGTTAGTCATTCAGAATTGTTTGTTTGGGCAAACTGTTAATGTCAAACTAGTATAATTTTATTGATGTAATTATTTCTTTCATTATAGCAGTGCCTGCAAGCATTGCTATAGAGTTATATTAGCATTCTGTTCTAAAACCCTTATTTCCAGGATTTATAAATTAGCAGTAAAAGTTTGCTCCAAGCTAAATCTTGATATATAAAGTGTGAAGCATGTGTACAGTTTTGGAAAAGTTTCATAGGATGCAGTAAAACTCTTATTTTTAATTCTATTGTTTCTGAGAGGTGGCCAGAAAGCCTTGGAGAAAGATACCAGCTCAAGTAGGTTTGTATATGTAGAATAAAGAAAATGGTTTTCAATTTTGCAAGAAGGGAATATTATCTTGATTGGAATCCCTAATTTAGGCCTTCATAATATTTGCTTTTACTTGTGTGTTGAAGCAGATCATGCTAGCTGATGAGTTTACTCCTGATGGTGGTAACTCAAAAAGGTTTGTGGTAGGCTTAGGGTTGTTTTCATCCATGCGCTGCCATCTGAAAAGGTGGCTGTAAAGACATGAAGGTGTCCTTTCATTCAAAAGATTCGAGGTCTGCATAAAACTGCTATTGATGACCATGGTGTTGTGGTTTAACCTGGCTGGCAGCTAAACACCACACAGCTGTTCGCTCACCCTCCCCTCTCCCTCTCTGGGATGGGGGAGAGAAACGGGAAAGTGAAGACTGTGGGTTGAGATAAAGACAGTTTATTAAGATAGAAAATAATAATAATAATAATAATAATAATAATATGTACAAACAAGTGATGCACAATGCAATTGCTCACCACCTGCTGACCGATGCCCAGCCCAACCCCGTGAGCCGGCCCCCACCCTGGCTAGCCACCCCTATATATTGTTCAGCATGACCCCAGATGGGATGGAATACCCCTTTGGCCAGTTGGGGTCAGCTGTCCTGGGGCTGTCCCCTCCCAGCTCCTGCTGCCCCCCCAGCCTGCCCGCTGGCAGGACAGAGCGAGGAGCTGAAAAGTCCTTGGCTTGGTGTAAGCACTGCTCTGCAGCAATTAAAACATCAGCATGTTATCAGCACTCTTCTCATCCTAATCCAAAACATAGCACTCTACCAGCTACTAGGGGGAAAAGTAACTCTGTCCTAACTGAAACCAGGACACATGGGAAGAAATACGTGTGGATAAACTCTAATGGAATGCCATGTTCTGCTGCCCTAATGCACATTCTTGAGTTTCCTACAGCAAAGTAAGGAGAAAATACCCCATTGAGTTAAGTTTTGCATTTTTTTAAAGTTAAATCCTGTTTCTGAAGCATGTAACATACCTCAGGTGACATTAGTTCAGGAAACACAGTAAATATTACACATACACATTTCATTTGTATGTGTAATTTTGTGGCTCATCAGATTTACACTTGATAGTATCTTTTTTCATACTGTACATTTTATTATGAGGAAATCAATATGTTGGGGATTGCTTTGCAAAATGAATAATTCTGCATCCTTTCCTTGTTCAGGATCCTGCTTCTGTGGCTACGACACCTGTGATGTTTCTTTCTGATCTCTCTGTGTTACTTGACTGCTCTCTGTTGATTTGGCTCATTCTGAAAAGTGATTGACAACAGCACCCTATGGCCTATATCGTTGTTTCTCCATGATTTCCATAGTGAATATGCCGCACAGTATAAAAATATGGTGGTTGCTTTTTACTTTGCTATCCCTTCCAGTTATCTCCAGCGTGAGAGACAAGTTGTCTTCTTTCCATCTCTGTTGCTCTTGTCAGCAGTGGAAGTTCTGCAGGCCAGATTTCGCATCTGCTTTATCTCCTCTGTACTGCGGGTGAGGCACAGTATTGTCACTCATTGTCACTTGCAGCCTGACATTTTGTTCTGAACATCAGCCAAAAGCTGTGGTGACGTGGCACAGTGTGTCCAGTAACTCTGCTGGTAAATATGGTCAGCAAAGTCCAATTCCTAATTTTGCTTCCAGTGTGATCCAACCCTTCACATGTCTTCCAGGCATACGAGCTTGTTTGCAGGCTTGTACATTTTGCTGCAAATCTTTTTAAGTTTTTGCATGACTGTCACAATTCCCATTATTGCTTGTGTTATTCCCTTGTTTCTTTTGGCTTTGAATGGTGTCGAATTGTTTTAAAAAGTAAGGTTTGGGCTGCTCTGGGAAAACTCTGTAGCAGTTATCATTCTGATGCTGAGAATGGCACATGAGGTAACTGCTGATTTTTGCTTAAAGGGAAAATTTTGTGTGGGTGATTCAAAATAACTGTCCTGTGATGTTTTCCACAATTTCTTGCAATACTCAATTTATAAAGGTCCATGGAGACTGCTAGCTAATGTATCCCAGTGTTACGATGAGCTTCATCTTCCCTAATAGCTTTCTGGGGATACAAGAAAGTACCAAGATCGTGGTGGGTATGTGGTTGGAAACAAGAGTGGTGTAAAACTGTTTTCCCACTGCCACTGGGACTTGTTCCTTCAGTCTTCATATCTACTGACTACTTCTGTCAGAGCTGAGGCTGGACCAGAAACACCGGTATTCCTGCTGGAACTTAAGACAATAGCATTAATATGCATAGCAGATTGGTTAAATGGTTGCTTTGATTCCTTGCTAAAAAGGCAATAGCAACTCCTGAGAAAAAAAGATATGCATCATGTTGAGAAAGTTTCTTTCCTGTTTTGTTATTGTCTATTCCGCCTGCTGTTTGGAATGTGTAAAATGATTCTGACAAGCTTGATATGTGCCAAAACCCAGCATGCCCACTGGTGGGAAGATTATCATCACCCAGATATAATAAAAAGCTTCTAGAAAAGTGCCTCTAATGATGGGCTGCCTTTCTGGCACTGACAGGGATTTCTATTTATTTTAGCAGCAGCCGCTAGCACCGCTGTAGCTAAAGGCCTGTTAGCATTTTCATTAGAAATTCATTTCAGGACTTTATAACTCAGCTGGAAAATTTGCTTTGAACTTGAGAGCAGCAGAGAAGACTTTCATAGAGACTTTCTTATGTTCTTGGTTTGAGCAAAAGTAAGATATTTAGTCAATAATAAGCAGATGGGGAAAATGCAAACATGTTAACTACGAAGAATTCCACTCAGACAAACATGGGAGTGTGTGTTTGATACCACCACCTCTAAACAAGAACCACATATAAGTCCTTGCTAAAGCTAGGATGAGTGCTGCAGTGTTTTACTCCACGGAAATTATCTTCCTCAGGAGCAGCAGATATACGCTATGAGGCACAAATATAGGGCATTTGCCTATTTTTCCAGCTTTTCCACCTCAAAAGTGCACGACTGTGAGTTTAGAACTTAACACTTCTGATTTTTCTGCTCATAAGTAATGAACGCATATTATTTGAGATCATTACCAACTACTTTGTTCTCATTGATCAAACATTTTCTCAAGTGTTTTGTTATTTTTTTGTTCATCCTTGTACTCACTGGGAAGTAAATAGACACTTGCTTTGGGAAGTCTTAATATTGCTTATATAATTACTGTTATACTTCTACAAAATTTTGAAATAATAGTCAGATACATTTTATTATTGAAAGGAATTTAAATTGATACAGCTTTCTTAATACTAAAGAAAAAAATTGTATATGATTATTTTAATATATAGTTTATATCCGTTTGGGTATGCACAGTAAACTCAGATAGCTTAAATAATAAATAAAAAACATTTGTAGGGTTCAGTGAAAAATTAATTTAGATTTAATATAGGGATAAACTCAGCAAAAATATATTCCTATGGAAAGTCTTTCTATACATAAATAGAACCCTGGCACTCTATTGAAAACAAATAAACAGAAAAGCCCAGCATCAACAACAACAATAAACAATCAAAAGCAAAAAAAAAAAAATGCAATATGATGATATTTTCAGATTGTCTAACTTGCTTCGTGAACAAATATATACAGCCTCTAACTAATATTTTAAGTTTCTTAAGCATACAGACATTTTAATATATATATTTTCCACCAGAATACCTCGTTGTGGACTTTGGTTGACAGTATTACTGATTATTATGACAAGAATCTGTGGCATGCTTGCAGTATTTATATGATACCTACAGTGAGAACAGCCATATCAAAGTCTGGTTAGAATGGGTGAAGACCAAATATATTTATTGCTGTTGTTGATGATGTTGATAAAGGCAATTCACACGATAATGTTTAAAAAACTGTTTTTACATATACCAGATGCAATTACCTTGGTTTTACGGTGGAGATACTGAAAAGACTTCTTCATTCAGACATGCAATCAGGGCGCAGCTGGAGCTTTCTGCTGTGTTTAGCTAAGCAGCAATACTGTATGCATTTTATTCATGTCCATGGAAGAATTTCTTGATTTCTGCCAAAACTGAGCCTGGCATTTCAAACAGGTGCAAGCACGTGGCATTATCACTGTGTAGAAGAGCATGTTTAAGCACTGTGTGTCTTAACGTGAGCCTCTACTCTCTTTTGGGGCCAGTAAGAGAATGCTCACGAATGAATTTTGCTTTTGCAGAAGGATAGACTGGAAATAAAATCAATAGCAGTCATTAAAAGAAAATAACCCCCCCAGCTATTTCTCAAGATGGTATTTGCTGATGCATTATCCAGGTTATTCAGTCAGTGAAAATGACAGTTACATAAAGAGGATTTTAGTAAATACTTTTCCATACATGTTTACTGCATTAAGTGGGATTTATTTTGTATGTGCTATTGAAAGTTGCAATAACACCAATAGCTCAAAAATCTTGTAGTTAAGTAGTGCCTCTTGACAGCTTCTTGAAATGTTATCCATTAAAACCTTTTAACTGAAGGAAAAAATATTGCTATCATGTTGCCACCATCTAAGCATAGCACAAATAATATTAAACAAAAGGTCATTAGAAGAAGTAAAAAAACTTAGGAACAATTTAAGAGAGCACTCCAAAGTGCTGAAATTTTTTAATGTTTAAACAAACATGTTTCTCAAATAGACAGAGGACAAGGTTAAAAAAAAGGTAGATTGGTAAGTGGTTTTTCTCCCAGTTTTTAACTCTGTTCTACAGCCTGTACTGAAAAGGTTGGGCATTGATGGGTCCCACTGTGCTGCAAACCTCCTAAGTGAGAACACCTTTTTAAAGTGATTGGGCTGTATGTCACATTCAAGTTGTTGCCATTCAATTTTGGAAAATGGCTACCACTTCTGACATTGTGTTTTCTCTGTGGAGGTATTGTGCTTTCTTACAAAGGAAAGAAATGAAGACAATATTTGGAAGAAGACACTGGAGAGTGGGTTCTCTTATATGGGCATGACATGGGAATGAAAAATCCTCATATGGATCCAGAGCTGGGAGAGTTTGCTAATGACTTCGCTGAGAGTAAGCAGGGCTCTTGAATTCTCACCTTCCCCACCCACTGGTCTTCAAAGAGTGTATATTTCATGCTTTCTGAGGAATGAGGACACTTCATGTGTTTCCATAACAGAGCTCTCAAGATATATTCCTGGAAGGCACACTCTTCAGCTTTAATCAGAGCATGGAGAGATTAATCAGTTCCAGGAGGAGCCAATATAATGGCGTCCATTGACCTCTTATATAACCCAGGCCACAGAGCTTTGCAATAATTCTCACTTCCTGCTATTTCTTTCTGGCTGAGGAAAATGTACATCTCAATTTGAAGTCTGCTGATGATGAACAGTTCACATAGATCTTCAGATGAACTGTTCTAGTTGGTCATTATTGTCACTGTTAATTCATTTCCCATCTCATCTGTTTGGTTTATTTCTGGCCTTTAGACCTTACCATGTCTTCACCTACTCATACCAGAAATTTGGTTCCTGATAAAATGCTTGCAGGCCTTGATGAAATCAGCTCTAAGACTCTTCACTTTGAAGAATGAAATCGAATTTACTAAGTTTCTGATTGAGAGATATATACTTAGTGGATTTTGTGTGTGTGTGTGTGTGTGGTTTGCACAAAACCAAATTCAGATTCTTCACATAACCTAAACATTTTGTTTGGAATTTGATAAATCAATAAATCCTAAGATTTATATATTGTAAATATAATTTGTTTTCCTGACTGTCAAATACATTTTCTCTGGAAGTGTTTGTGTGTGAGGAGGAAAACAGATATAACAAAATGGTATATATTTTTTAATTATTATTATTATTTTTAAAGTTAGTCCCATCTCTGCTTTGAAACTTAGGACCTTTTAATATTATAAATGAAGACTGCACAATGCCTTCAGGCAGAAGGTGAAGAAAGACATGGAGCTCAGCTCTGAGGTGCTAAAGATGACCGGGAAGCTGGCTATATGATCACAGATTGATTTTTAAACGCTTTTCAGATTAAAGAAAACAAAACAGAAATCCTACCCCCCAAAACAAACAAACAACAACAAACCCACAACCCAACCCAAGCAACCAACCAAGGAAACAAACAAACAAACAAACAAAAAAACACGCCAAGAAACAAATTATCAAACAAATGCTTGAAATTATTTGCTTCATAATATCTATTTTCATGTTCTTTCCTCCCCTTTTACACTGAACAGACCTAATTTGGAAGCTGAGACCTAGGAAAGCTTTCAAATGCAGCACATTTGTCAAAAATGTTCTGAGCAGTCCTAGTGGATGGGACACAAATACTTGAACATAAAATTAACCATACACAGGGGCTAACATTGCTAACATCTGACAAATGCTTTTGGGAACTGTAATAATCCAAAATGAATGCCATGTTTCTGTCTGTTCCTACAATAACTTTTCTCCCAGCACCTAAACTCATTGAAAAGATGGGTCCAGCAATAATTTACATTGCTTTCTTTTGAGTTAGAAACCTTTATTGCTTCAGGCAGAAGAATTTTGTCTGTCATTTTAAACATTGTAGAAAATACACCTTATAGCAACTTACAAATTTGACGTACTGTAGGATGAAAGCCTTGGTTTGGCACTGGCTGGTCCTGAGCCTTAAAATTTTATTTGTGTCCTAGGAGATGGGTGTCTTTCTCCATGAATTCAGTAAATAAAAATTTAATTTGAAATCACAGAGATCAAATGCGGTTAAATTAAATTGGCTTGGTTTTATGAAAATAACCTTCTTCTATGTTCTTGCTCTGACACTTTTTTTAATTAAAAAATTGAAAAATATTTCTTCTAAAAAGCAATCAGAATTTCTATTAGCTCTTAAAAAGACATGGGTTGTTTTTACAGATAACTCCTAATGTTTCGAATGATTCAAATTTTAAAAGTACTCACGGGAGTTTAACTATAATGTCCTTTGTCAGTTTTCATGGCCACAGACATCCTACTGAAGCAGTCGTCTGTATGCATGTTTGGTGTGAATTTGTTTTATGCATCAGGACTTTGCTATTAGCATTTTTTTTCTGTAATGGAGCAGTCAATATTCTGTACGTATTTACATGTGCCATTTTATTTATCATACATATAAAAAAATTCCTCTGCTTTCCCTGTTATTACCTCCTTGACTTGTCTTCAAAGCAATTCATGCAAATAAAAAGTCTATCAAAATTTCACTTACAAAGACAAAAGCTGTTTCTTAATATGTATGTTTTAATGTGATACATTTGATTCATATGCCATCCATACATGCTAGAAGCTACTGAACTGAAGAAGCATGGTTTCAAACTCAAAAATCTCATCTTCAAATCTGGCATGTTAAAAAATACAAACAGGTGATGCATGAAAAGGAGAAAACAGAAGGTAAGAAACAGTCTAGTAATAATCCTGGTTGAATAACTCTGAAGGTTGTATCACTTCTGGGTATTCTTAAGGAGGAAATAACAGATTTTTTTCATATAAGACTTTAGCCTTCTCCCTTAGCACAGTCCTTCTTTTTCCCTTTGAGTAGAATACTTGGACCTCAGAAAAGGTTTCTCTGACAAAAAGTTTCCACCATATTGAATATCACTGTTAAATGAATTCGGAGAAACTTGCAACTTCAGCCCAGAACTCGAGGTAACTTGTATATTTCTCCTTTAAAACCTGCAGAGTAAGGTTTGCAAGAATTTTGTCCCTGGTAATGGCAAACAATTTTGTTGATGCTCAAAATGATAGAGTGCAATTTGTTCAGTCCTGATTTTGTTGATATGCAGTTCTAGCACTAATAAAGAGAGTGGCTTAATTTTGTCAATAGAGGAAGCACATATAAGCTTTGATAAACAAACAGACAACATCTTTTGACATAAAAAAAAGGCACAATGATTATGCAGCCCTTTTTGCAGTGGAAAGGCAGTTTGGTGTTGTCTCTGTAATTAAGCTCAAAGTACTGGTATACCTACAGATTTCTACTCAATCATCTTTATGAACAGAGCTGTCATGCGAAATAGAGAGATACGTGCTAGACCTCCCTGGAGTTTGAAGGTTTTTTTTTTCTTTTTTTCTTTTTTTCCCTCACTCACTGCAGCAGAATCTGAAATAACTGATGTGAAGAGCTTTCATTATTTTACTTTTTTTTTGCCTTAATGGTAATTGGAGTACAGCTGTTTTGCACATGCTATGGCATTTGAATAACAAATTAACCACTTTATTGTCTCACATTCTGAGATGGTTTTTTTTTTAAACCTTCTTTTCCTTCAACCCTCAATATTATTTCAGCTTTTTAAGGAATATAAATCATTATAAAGCTATTATCAGTTGAAAAACATTCATCATGAACCTACAGTACCATGTGCCATTGTATCCTATTGAGTGGTTATTTATAATATAATATAGAATTAGAATAGAATTCATCTTGGAATATATTTAATTTCATGATAGGTAATTCATAGGATTCAGAAGGTTAGTCCTTATAAATGTCAATGCTTTTTGCAGTGACAAATATCTTTGATGCTTCATTTTTCAATGTAATATAATTGAAAATATTCACTTGGTCCACAGGATTTTCCAAATATTAAAAAAATCAAATGCTGCTAACAAAATCTGAAGAGTAACTCCAGGAAAATTCTCCCTGTTTAGTTCCACTTGTGTTACATGTAAGTTGTATTATGTCCTTTATACAGATGCATAAACTTCAAATCCAAATGATCTGCTGACAATTATGTAAATGTTTAATGAAAGATTTAAGCACAAAAATCATTTTTCAGCTCTGATCAGAAATGATTTTTTTTCCCTCTGTAAATGAGGCCATTTCATACTATGTCCTCCAGTTCTTTTGAACCAGAATTTTAAATTCTGTAGAAACTTACTGTGTGAATGTTTTAGAATGTAATGAAATTGTGCATTGTTAACCATACCTACCATCTTTGTAGCTTTTGCTTTGTTGCATACATTCAATCCTATTCATCTCTATGTTAATCTGACATCCAGTTATGCTGGACTGTTTTTTTATTATTATTATTTTATGGATAATGCAGGCTATCGTTTGTGTTTTGGTTCCTACTCTTAAAACAGAGGTATAGCGTGAAAAGGTCCTTAACAGTAAATGCTCTCTTACTAAATTTCTGGCATCCTGATTTCTAGGACTGCTTAGTTGCTTTAAGCCTCATAGTTCATTCCTGGTAAAAGAAAATACCTTAATAAAGCCCTCCATTCAGAAAAAATAAAAATAAAAAATAAGCTTGTACTTACCTTTAAGCACCAGTTGTTTCAGTGTCTTTTTGTCACAGCTGTAAGCAGATGAGCTCTCTAGCTCTGCTTATGCCTTGGCTAGTTCAGTTGCCATCTGAACCTGCTGCCAGCTTAGCCCCCAGAAGATGCAGTAATACCCTACAGCAATTGCTAGCAACTGGCTGTAGGCTTTGCACTGAGTTTGCAAGGTCTGAGCACTGAGACTTGTCAGACTTTCTCTCTCTGAACTTTTCTCGACCTCCTCACAGCTTTACTGTCTTTGGTTTAGCTGTTGCAGCTATTTCTCTGATAGATCTGGCTAATTTGTTCTTTTTTTTTTAAAAAAAAAAAAAATCTATGTGCATTGCAATAATAGTTTCTTATAGATAGCGGCAACAAGCAATTGTTCTATGTAGAAAAAGATATTAGTTATCTAACACGATGGAGTGTTGAGAAATACTGGCCTGGTATCATAGCAGAGGCCTGGAAAACAATTCACTGTAAAGGAGTGCAGGATGGGTTGTAGAGGAGTACAGGTGTGGGATAATAAGAGCTCTGAAAGAGACGTTCATGGTGAATCAAAGACCTAGAACTGGGCAAAAGTGGTTTTAGGGGTAACAAAGAGAACAAACAGTATCTCACATATGTAAAAGCCACCATATATGTAAATTCAGACATATCGTGGAGCTGCAGCTCAGTGAAGAGGAAAATAGGATGCAAAACCCTGTTAGCAAGTATATAAAAATGACCCCAAATAGGTTCTAGACAGATAAGGAAGCCATCAACAGGTGATGACAAGACATTGTAGCACACTTACCACTAACATCAGAATGACATCACTTGCTGTAGGCCCCTTAGGAAGGGTATGTATACTGTCAGGAAAAGTAATCAAGAATTCAGAGTGTAATATTTTAAACTATACTATTATTATTGTTATTATTATTATTACTTTTCATAGAAGCTCTTTTTTTCTCTTTCCCTAATAATAATTACATCTGTGGTAATAACAATGCTTTAATCAGACTTTCAAAATTTAAATACTTATGATAGATTAGATTATTATACTAATGATAAAATTCTGGTTTTATATACGACACATCCCTATAAAGAAGATTTTGAAAATAATGCTCTACAGTAGTCAACATTGATTTGTATCTCAGACCTTGACTGACTTCAGAAACCCTTAGCTTCAAAGTTTGGAGAGGCAAAACTCCACAGTGTGTATCTGGCTTACAGAAGAGGTTTGATCAAAGTGAATAAATAGTCAATTCTTAGATGAGCTTTTAAGGAGGAAAAGTTCAGCAAATATGCTTCATTATTTATTCTTCTTAGACTGTAGTCATTAACCTCCTGATGTTATTTCTGAATTTTCCTGATTATGTCAACTTGTTTGGTTTCCTTAAAGGCAACAAAAGATTTCAAAAGTCCATGCTACTCACATACTTAAATTTGAATTTTACAAGCATCCACTCTGAGTGTGTTTTTTTTCCACTAGCAGCAAACTGTCTGCATGAAGACAATCAGTCCTATTCTTACATTTAGACGGGAGCTTGGTCACTTAGTAAAATTTTAATATAGTTTGGTTTGTTCTTAAGTAATATTATGAAGCTGTTGGATCAGCTTGTATCTGATGTTTGTTTAAAAAAGATTTATATGGAGCTTCAGCAGGTGCCTGATCATATCGTACTTTGGACAGGATGGCTACTCCCAGAATATGATTTTATTTTTTGGACAAGTATATTGTAGGTGAGGCCAATGCAGTCCCTTTGTGGAAGGATCGTCACTGAGTCTGCACAACTGAAGTGTACTTCTAAGTATTCCTCTTGTGGGAATATATATTGATACATATTGATCTGTGTCAGTATGGAAGACCGTGACCAAGGTTTACGAAAGTGAAATCTAAAGTTAGCTGAGATGATACTTAGCACCAGATAAGTGGTCTGAATTTCTCCATCTGTTTTGGCTTGAAAAATCATGTTAACTATGATAAGAGCTCCTTGACCATTAAAGTTGTGGTTCAAGTAATATACAGACCTAGAGACACATATATATATTTTTTTTTTAAATGAAGAAAATGACTATTTTGTTAACTTTGTTCCATATTTATAGTTGGTTGGGTTTGTTGTCACTTCCGTTATCTGTGGGATAGATAGTCTGAACTTACTAGAAACTGAAATAAATAACTGTAAAAGCCACCTACAAGAATGAACGATAGTTTGCTCTTAATGTCTGTGATTCTGTTGGAGTCAGATAATGAAAGCAGATATAGTATTTTCATATGCATGTAGATCCTCACTTCTTTATATTTTCCTTCTTTTCCTGAAATTGTGACTTGAAAATAATTGAGAATTCTACAATCCCGAAAAACTTGATAGATACAGAGATAGTTTTTTTTTTTTTTTTTTTTTTTTTTTTTTTTTTTCCCCTTGTAATACTTTTCAAGAAGTTATTCTATTCTTCTGTAAATAATAACCTGTGCCTTAAAAGTGGATGACAAATGATTTCCTTTTGGTGCAAGTCCATGTTGTTTTGTACTAGAAGATAAAACCAAGTCACTTTCAGTACTTATCATTTTTAATTTTTGAGGTTGGAAGAAGTGGACACGTTCCATTGGTTATATCTGACCAAAGCCAGAGAAGAATCAATGAGTGAAGGAGAGGTTTGTGTATCATCTGGTGAACTTAATTTCTGTTAAAGAAGTCTGTAACTTCTCAGTACCATGTCAGCTTCCACATTTTGATGAAAGTCAACCATGAAATAAAAGGATAAAGGAGAGGAGCATTCAATATCCGTGACATTCCCTGACAAATATTTTTTCCACCCCTATTAATATATAGGAGAAAATGTAGAAGAAAAAAGGCAATTGACTGGCAGATTGAAAGGCTTGAAAGACACAGATTCTTACCTCTTTGACACAACACTGCATTTTATACAAAGCATTCAGGAAAATAACTTTTGCTTTTGTTTTTCATTTTAGGAGGCCTGGTTGAAGGCTATGTAATCTTTTGAAAGCTGACTTTCATTTGTTTGCAATATTACTCTGCTGACTTTTCCCATGATCAGTTATATCCCAAAATATAAAGGGTCATGTAGTGAAAGGGATAATGAAATGGAAAATAACAAGAATGCCTTAAACTCTTTCCTTAGAAGGAAAATGTAAGGCACATGTTGGGTAAAAATCATGCCTTTAAGGAGGAAAACAGAGTGAGTGATAGCACTTATACAGTATTTTCCCTTTATGTTTTCTGTTTGTGGGTGAATATTAAACAGTAAGATACAGATGGAATGTGGATCTCAGTGTGAGTTTGTAGAAAAGTGGTGTCATGTGGAATACTTTAAATGCATTGAATTTGCAGATAGCTCTAGTTCCAGTTCATGGTAACAGGACCTTTTCAAAAGGTTCATGAGATGTATCAGCGCTTTCACTTAAGTCTGTGCCAGTGTCCTCTTCCTATTTTTGTATTGTTCCATATTTCATTCATCTTTATTACAAAGCGTATTCGCATGAAAATATTTGTTTTGCAGTTTATGCTGCTTAGCCCCTCTCTGAAGGGACATGTCTGTATATCCTAACAATTTCCACACCAGTAATTTGAAACATCCAAAGAAAAGATACTAGATTAATTTGAGAGAGAAATCAGCACAGACATTCCTAAGAAGGTACTCCACACTTCTGCTCAAAAAATACTTTTCAAATTCCTGTATTTTCTACCAGAAAGTCAATGATCTGATGCTAAAACAAATTTAAAATAATGCTTTGACCCAGAAAAGGACTCTTCCACTTCTCAGGCTTCTAGTGCAAAAAGAGTTTTTTGTTTATTTTGCCATGCTCTCTTTTCATAAAATGAGTAGCTCATTTTGCGTAGTCATGGGTCTTCCTCTTCCTTCTGCATAGTCCATGTGATTTTTTTTTTTTCCTGTTAGCAGCAATGATTCTACAAGTGGTTGCCCATGAAGTCTTTGCCAGTCTTACTCCTCTGTGTGTAGTAGTATAGTAGTGCTCTAAATTATGTTTCTGAAGTAAGAAAGCAAATGTGGCTTTTGTTTCAGAGGGTTTGTAGCTTTTCTGCAGTTGAGAGGGATATAAGCTGCTTTTGTGGTCTGCCAATCCAAGCACATTTCTAAAAATAAATAAATAAATAAATAAAATCTCATTTTCATAGAGATGAAAGCAAAAAAAACCAAACAGCAACATCAAAAAAAAAAAAAAAAAAAAAAATGATATAATGTACAAAACAAGTGCACTAACTACTGCCTTTAGAGAGACATTGAGGCCGGAAAATAAGTGCTATCTGCTGAAATTCTCAATTAAAAAGAAAGCATCTTTCTTGTTAATATCTGATGGTTGCTTGTGAAAAAGTAAACTATGTTGTATTTTACAAAAAGAAGTTGAGGACATTCTTACTCATGTCTGGTAATTTCTCTCAGGATTAATCATGCATTAATTTAACTACTATTTTTAATTCTTGGGATTAAAAAAGGCTGTCATTTTAATACAGTCTCACTTTCAGTTTTGGATAATTTTTTAGACAAGATAATGTAGTTCATCTTATAACTAAATCTAGATGAGCTCTGTTTGGTTCTGTTCTGTCTGTCAGGATTAGTCTTGGCAAAAGTCATCTTTACAATCAATACTGATTTTTGCAAGGTGCTCACCTGGGAAAAGGATCCATCTCTTTTTTGGGGGGGTTGAGTGATGTTCTGTCTTTAGTATGTTTATTTTCACACATTCATGCTTTTCACCGTCCTTCAGTGAAATGTGTGGATTTTCATTCAAGTATTTGCCCGTGTGCCCATTGCACTGCTGATGTGCATGTGCAGCTGTCTACCTGAGCTCAGAGTCTCTGCCCTGCAAACTTGTGCTGAGAGATTATTTGTGCTTTCTAGGGCAAAATACTTAGCTTGGTCTTGACTATCTGTTGCCTCAAAATGTTTCTTGCTGTCTGAATTTAGGAAACTTGCTCTTTGGAGCTTTAGTAAACGATCACTAGATACTGTTGCCATGTTGAAGTCTCTTGCCTTTCAAAACTGGCTCATGGCTTACAGGTACCAGTGCAACTGCTTGTGTCTTGCAACCAAAGCATCCTGAACAGCTCATAATGCCTAGATAAATCCCATATTCCTGGGTTTGCTATATCCTCATCTCCAAGAAGAAGCTCAGTTTCAAGTTTAGCTCTAGGGTATGTTTACGGGGGGAATGTTGATGTCAGAAGTCGTGGGATTATTTAAGTGGTCTTCAAAACTTCCAATTGTACAAGCAGAACAGTTTTTCAGAGCACCAGCTTTGTGCTCCAAACATAGCTACCCCCTCCTGCTTGGACCAAGTAGAGGGCAGGGGAAATTCCCCTTCCACACTGGTGGTACTGATGTCAGTGACAGAGGAGCCTCTCCCCTTCTCTCAGGTCTCCGTTCCATGAGCCTTTATGGAGGTCTTCTGAGCTCTTGACTTGTGCTTCAGCGATGATGTGGCCTTCAAGAAAGTTGTGTTATCTATCTGATTGAAGAAAATACAGCCTTGCTGGGATAAATAGAAAATGTCAATCTTACATTCTGAAGTTGTGCTGGACACACGGCAGTTTTTGACCCTCAGTTCATCCACGGATGTTGTAGTTCTCCCAGCTCCCAGCAAACCAATCTCTTTGAGAGTGACCAGAGCACCCAAGTTTTTCAAAGGGTTAGTAGTTCAAATAATGAGTTTATCCACCCTCTATCATTGTAAAATGTCACTCTAGTTACACCACCAATCATTTTCAATCTTCGGATTTCTCTGTTCACTGAACTGAGGTGACTTGGTTTGCTACCTTACATCCCAGTACCTCAAATCACTGTAACTGAGCCACTGAATCCTTAGATTTCCCTTTCATAAGATATTATTTATGGTAGAACATATATTTTTTTCTATTTTATTGCTAGCAGAAATAATAATATTCCATGGGTTTAGAATTTTCAAGGAGTTTGAGAGAATGTAACGCAGTATTACCAGCTATGAGCTATGCTTTTGGCTCTTTTGAAAATTGTTAGTCTTACTGGACTAAGTTGTACTGGAAATCAAAATAGGAATATATGGATAATGTAAATTCCTAACTGCAGTTATTTTCTGCTGATACAGAAGGTGCTTACTCTCAGGATAGGATTTTTTAGGGAGATTAGGGGAGATGTCACAAACTCCGATGTTTTTGCCATCATGCATTAAATGCCATCATGCATTAAAGATGGAAAAGCTGATAAGATTATTAACAAGAAGCAAAGAACACTTGACTTGTGTTCATCCTAATGGAACCGGATCCAGGATCTACCACTGATGATAGCAGTGATGGTGTTTATTGTGTAACTACAATAGATCTTTTTATTTCTATAAAGTCTATTCAAAGAAATCAGTAAAAATTTGTAATCCTTATAGATACTGTAGCCTTCAGTGCTTTGTCCCATGTAAAGCTCCATGAAAAGAAATTTAAAGATCTTGCCTTTTTTAGATGAGGTAATGAAATAAAGCAAATGTTTCCAGAAATTTAAAAGAAAAAAGTTAAAATCATTCTTAAATACATAGCAACCTGTGCCAATTTTGTATTTACCATAAGACGTTCACCCATACCTCAAAGGATACCTAGATAAACTAGAACTATTCAGTTCTCTTTCATTGGAAAGACAGTGCTGTTAAATAAAACTTTGAATTCACTAGAAGAACGCTGAAAGAGATTTCTAATCATCAGCCAGCTAAAATGTTTTTCACAATGTATTCCCTTGCTTTTTAGTGTGTTTTAACTTGTAGAATAGGAACACATTGCTTTTACAGTATAGGAATTAAGTTGAATTGTTTCTAAATACATTTAAAAAAATAATAAGTAAGATATTACTTATTCTTAAGGAAGAACTGTTGCAATATATAATGCTAAAAATGAAATCTAAAATTGCTAATATAATGATTGACTATGTTGTCTTAAGCATAGTGATTGTCATTTTATAATAATTCATTCCTTTTTCTCTTTCTGGTTACTTAAACTTAGCTTGAGAGAAGTGTAAATCAAATAGTCAGTATGGAGGTTATAATTTGTAGTTCCTAAAATGTCAAGATTTATGAAAAAATACCATGATGGTCTAACTTCAAATACGATGTATTATGCTTACTTGGTGTATTTTAACTTTTGTATCCTATAATGGAATATTTTTGTAGAGTATATAGCTCTCTTCATTTGAATTCTTATGTTTTTGAGGGGTGCAGAAAGAATGTTTTTGTCATTTTCTTCCTATGTTACACCATTCTATCTTTTTTCTTAGTTCTATTACTAACTGAGGGGGAAGAAGTCAAAGGATACATATTCTGCTTTTCTCACAGTGCATAGCCTTGCACTGTCAAAAATGTCACAGGTTAATGGTACAACTGAGCTCCATTTATCTTATTCTGACAGCTTGCCCAACCTCCTACATCTAGCAACATCATCCTTCCTAAAGTAGGTGACATTTTTAGCCTTTGTTCTCTTCAGATGGGCCCGTTAAAAGGATTTACAGTAATTCTACAGAGAGTTTATAATACATTGTTTCTCTTACAGAATTACAATGGAAAAACTTTAGGTTAATTTAGTTCTATAGAATAATTAACACAGTATTGAAAATCAAAGTCTCACCTTAGAAATATAAAATTGTTGGAATGGTACAGTGCCAGGGATTTTGTGAAAAATGATGGTATGTATTTTTAATTTTACAACCTTTCTATTACATTTGTTTAATTATTTATGTAAGCTAAAAAGACCAGCATGTGGTAGTGAGCAACTAATTTTATCCTCAAAAGAAGTATGATTCCTCATCAGTAGTTACTACATGACTTATAAAATGTATCCTAATATTTTTGCTGGATTGAGTTCCATAGAACCAGGTCTGACTAAAATCTTAATATTTCATGTTTAAAAATCTGAGGTTGTTTCATTAAATGTTAAAACTGACCTATTTTGTCTTTACAGGCAATAAGTGTATGAAAGCAAAGTGAAAACCCTCCCAAACTTTTAACATTTTCAGACATGCTTGATTAAATTTAATAGACTTTGGCATCATTGTTCATTTTGGATGGCAGAAGACATTTGAAAATTTTACTCTTGACTTAGAAGTAGCAGTAGCTGAAATCATGTAGTGTTTCAAATGCTTTTTTCTTAGTTTGGATAAGTTTGCCATTTGATACAGAGGGATGTTTGTTTTTTATGACCTGGGTACAGTGCAGCTTTTTTGAATCCCATGGAAGACCAATCTTTTGAGTATGCATAGGCAAGAGTTCTAAATACCTCTTTGTTTTGTGCAAGTCCATTCCCCCTTTTCTAAATTAAATTCTTCATTCATAGGTTTGAAATAGGAATGGTTTCCTTCATGAAAGATCTGAAATCTCATTAAAAGCATTTCTGATTATAATATATATATTTTTTACTATCCCCATATTTACAATAAAGCAGAATGCATAATCTTCTTCCCTGAGGAAGCAATCTTGGCAAAACTGTACTATGACAAAGTTGACAAATACAAGGATATTCCTCTCTTCATATGTACAATACCTGGACCAAGCTCTCTACAATGTCTTTCAAGTCAATCTGTTTTTATTTGAAAGTATTTATCATTACACTAACTGCTATGTTTAAGTAGCTCATATTGGAAAGTGTAATTGGTAGGTTAAGTGTTTCTCAGCCTTTCAGATAAAGGCCCCAGAATACTAAAGACAACAACTTAAGCAAGTTCATTTCTTTCCTAGCATATAACCAATGAAGTTTTTGAAAAGATTACCAGATGCCAGTACTTGGGGACTTGAAAATCATAATAGCTACCTTTTAAGAAGACATGATTTTTCTGCTAAACTGGAGGGTGGGAAAAAAAAAAAAGAACGTGGTATACACATCAGAAGTCAGGAGATGATAGTTTCTGGCTTTCCTAGCATCTGCAAATACATCTTCTGATAAGAAAATGTTAGAATACATAGCAGCAACATAAATATAAGCATAAATAAAACCAATAGCATCTCTTGGATGCAGTTTATTCCCTATAATTAACAGTGATAGATGAAGGAAGATAACACTAGTCTTCAAGGTAGTGTCATCTTTTCAATGTATTCTAAAATAATTTATGTTGTTTGATAAAAATTGAGCTACTTTTTCTTCAGTCAATTCTTGCTAATAGATTTCTAATGTAATGGGACTTATACAACAATGAGTCAAGTTGCTGCAGGTATAATGTAGCAGATTGACATATAGTAATAATAACCCAAATTATTTCATTTCAGCATTAATACTAACTCTGAGAGATTAACAAATCAAATGAAATAGGATCTTCAGGTTGTTGCATTTTATAGAAGGGTATCTGTTACAAATCGTGCTTCTGTACCATCCATATATTTCATAGGAAGTTACGGTGAAGATATTTTGCATATACTGAAACTCATGATCTACAATTTTCTTCATTCATGATTTAAGTTTATAGTATATAACAACAATTATTTTATATTAATTTCTGTGGATGATGAGGTCCTGTCAACTGTAGTTAATACAGGGATAATCTGAGTACAGTTCATGTTCGCCATGTAAGTATTAGCAGGGCACTTTTATATAAAGTGACTAGATAAACTCAATATAAACACTAATTTTAGTAAGCAATATATGTATTTTTTCAGTAGCTCTGGAGGATATTTTTTTCCCCTTCTCAAAAGTTTTTTCTTGGTTATCCTTATTACACAGCCATCTGTCAACATAATTTTGTGAACATTTCTTTATTTTGTTTTTCTTTTAATTGCTTGAATGACATCACCTGCAACTAGCTGTCAAATTGAGTGAGTAGATTACTTCCAGATTGGGTATTTATACTCCATCAGTGTCAAGCTGCCCTAGGTAGACTCTTATCATATAGAATCAGAAGGAGCTTAACTATATTGCTATGCAAGTTTAACTGGCATGTAGAGTACTTTAAGTATTATTATTTTAATTATAGGTTTTCAGTCACAAGTTGATTTAATATATATGTTTAACATCTGACACAATATAAAATAACCATGAAAATAACATCTGAGGCAATTGCATTTAAAAAGCATTTATCAGACAATGGTTAAAACTATGCGTGTATAAATGTTTCCATTGTGTTGTAGATAATCATTGTAATGCTTTACTGCTTATTTTTAAAATAAAAACCTCTCTGTAATTTTAGATGATTTTGACCTCTTTGTAATTTGATGCTGGGGAGGCTTTGGGGGTAAGTGCTGTGTTGAGTTCTGGGCTCCCTAGGACAAGAGACGTGGGCATATTGTAGTAGAGAGTCAATCAACAGCCCATGATGATGATGAAGGGACTGGAGCATCTCTCCTATAAGGAAAGGCCGAGTGAGCTGGGACTGCTCAGCCTAGAGAAGAGAAGGCTCAGGGAGAATTTTACATGCAAATATCTGAAGAGAGAATGCAAAGAGGACAGAGTCAGGCTGTTTTCACAGGTGTCCAGTGACAGGACAGTAGGCAATGGGCACAAACTGCAACACGGGATGCTTCATTTGAACATCACAAAACACTTTTTAACTGTGTGGGTGATGGGGCACTGGCACAAGTTGCCACGAGTGGTTGTGGAGTCTCCCTCTGTGGAGTTCTTCAGTAGCTGCCTGGGCGTGGAGCTGAGCAGCCCGCTGTAGGTGCCCCTGCTTAGCAGGGGATTGGACCGGATGATCTCCAGAGGTCCCCTCTGACCCCAGCCATTCTGTGGTTCTAAGATTTCATAGAGAAGCAAGATGTGCTGTTTAAAATGCTCAGTATGAAACCAGTGGATCTGATTTTATCCTGAAACAAACAAATCTACAATAGTGAGCTACTCTACTTCAGTGTAACTGAGACTGGAGTGATGTGCCCACATTTGACAAGCCAGTGGCACAGCTAAAATAAAATCAAGGTCTTCATAGCTCCCCCTGTTTTCTTTTAAAAATAAATAAATAAAATCAATAAAGGAAGTGCATGAAATACACTGCTTTCATTCTTTAATGACCTAAGTTTTCTCCAGAATGATGATAAGATTTGAATGTGAATGATTCTTTCTTATTCCCTGGAAACTTATATGTTTGGATTTTTTTTTTTTTTTTTTTTTTTTTTTTTTTTTTTGTCCTGTATAGCTTGAAGTCATTCCTATTTCTTCCCTGAGCTTCCATTGTTGTGGATTTATTCTGTCCCAAAAAAGCAGTTTGAAGGGCAGAGTATCTTGGAGAAGGAATGAAGGACAGTGGGTCTGAGGTAGATCGATGGACCTTTCAGAAATGCTGCATTGACTAATTGCTCTTTGTAACAATTTCACACAATCTAATTATTTTCTCTACATAATACATACAGTAGATGAAGAAGATTTGCAGGTAGCAAGATGCTGGCATTTCTCACTCAGTGCTAGGACTGACTACCTTAGTCATTACAGAAGCACTACAGAATGCCAAAGCTGTAGATGAGAACATCGCCATTACTCAGTGCTGGAATTTAGCCAAGAAACTTGAATAAACAGTGCTATTCCTGGAAGAAAACTGAGATCCAATTACTCAGAAAAATCAGATTTACTTCTCCTTCAGAACACTTCAAGTTGTTTACTTCTTTTTAGCATAATAGACCAAGCATGTGAACACTGTATAGAATGATCAGTTTGGTACCAACTGAGGAAGAAGAATATTTCTGAAATGAAGTGCCAATGAATTATAGTTTATGCTAATCTCTCATGGCTACACAAAGCCAAATTTTCTATTTTATTTTTATTTTTATTTTTATTTTTTCAAATGGAATTGGGTGAGTTTGTTTGCATGTGCAGTAAGTCATTTGTTACAGTACTCTGCTTTTCCTTTCTCATTTTCCTGTGGAACATACTTCTATTATTACAGAACATAAATCTCCACAGAAATTTCCCATGTGTTTTTATTTTATTTTGCAGAGTTGAGCTTTTGCTATGGTGTCATGTCACAAATAAGCATTTTTACTGGTGTTTTAGCTCTCTATTAAAAGCACAGTAGTGTGCTACTTTATACTTCATTTTATCCTGAGAAGCAGAGGGATCATATTGCACTTTGCACATATTGCAAAGGACACTAAATGTTTGAGCTCCATGTTTTGTTTGATATTGTGCCACTTTAAAAGTATTCCTTGAAGATATATTTCACAGGTCAATCCACCCAGACCCATGACCATTCAAAGTGATTGATATTGTTATTGTGTCTGATCTTAATCGCCAGTAATCTGTAGTGACAAGGGATTTCTATAGTAATAGAAATATTTCTATTTCTATAGTAATAGAAATCCTTTGTAGATATTTATACCAAAATAGTTTCTTAATGTATGCAAGCATAAATTCATATAAAGTGTAGGTGAATGGAGGAACTAATTTAACTACTGCATCTTCAAGGAAGGGTGGGAGAGAGGAGCTAAGTCAAACTGTTTTCATGGGCATGTTTGCGGAAGGTAGGTTTGCACAGAGGGAGGCTGAATGCTATTGGGATTTCTGGAGAATCCTTCCTAAAGGGTATAAAATCGTGTTCATGGATCAGGAAGGGGTTTCCTCTGTGGTATGAATGGGAGGTGTATGACATGCAGGAAGACACAGTTCTGGGTTGTGGGTTGCAGGGGAAAAAAAAAAGAACAAACAACTGAATCAGGCGGGGATTTCTTGGTGCAAATAAACTAACCCTGATTTTTCATTTGCTTCTTCACTTACTTATTTATAAAGAATTTTTAACTATGCACTCTATTCTGGATGTTGAAAGGAAGTATTTTTACTTTCATCTAGTTTTATATTATGTAATTTCAGTGTACACTACATTGGTGTATTCCCCAGACAATTAATGAAATTAAACATTGGGCTAGTGGAATGCTGTAAGAAGGACCCAGCTCCTCAACCCATTACTCACAGGCACCTGGAAGATAGGAGAGCATGCCTAACGTTTCACAGGTCAGTTTGATTGCAGGTACTGTAGGGATTAAGTAAGGAAAAGCTAGTGTTGAAGCATAAGTAGTCTGAGGAAGTGTTTGACAACTCCTGAAAGCACAGTTTCAAGAAAGACAAACTCTGACAATAATGTTGATTTTCAAAAGCTGTGTGCAGTTGCTGAACATCGCTACAGAGTGACTGAGCTGAGAAATTCTGGTTTGGGAAATGTGTAAGAGGTAAGTGATCTTGTCACTATTTAACATCGAGTTTCACCGTGTTTCACATCACAGTTTTTCTAAGTACTTCATCAGTAAACTTATCCAGGCTCATCTTGGGCAAGCTACAGTGTCTTAAAACAACGTTGCTGGGAACCATCACAGCATCACATTAGAGGACAGTAACACTGGCAGGAATGGAAAGAAAAAATGCTTTTTAGGAAAAATGGGCTGAGATTTGGGGCTGATGTAGGCATGCATGTGCTGAGAGGATAGCTAATTTGCAGCTGTCTTCTTTCTGTGGCTTTTCATTCCTCGTGGTGTGACAAGTGCATCCAGGGCTGTTAAAAGTGAACATTCACTTTGTGGGAAACAGCTGTGGCTTATGCTTAATGAGGTTGGTTTTGGTTTCCAGCTCTGTATGACAGTACTTGGAATAATAACAGTTTTGTCCACTATTGTTTGCCAGTGGAACAGCCTAGCAAAACATATTTAAATTGCTATCGGCTCAATTTGCTCACTCTTCCTCTGTTGATTTGGCATAGGTGAGCAAGGAAAAGAATGCTGTTGTCTTTTTAACTGATTAAGAAGATCCCTCCATGTAGGCATCTGGAGGTGGAATAGAGGTTTCTACCTAAGCGTGAGCATCCAGGGGGCTGTGCACAGTCTTGCTGTGGTCATCTTTTGCGTGGGAGTGTAATGCTTGGAGAGGACACTCACCCAGAAGCAAGTAACCCACATTTCCTAGTGCCCAGGGGAGGCAAGAAGGGGATGGCAGACTTCCTTAAAGCAAGCCACTGTACTGAGAGGGCTGCCAGACTAACAGGATATAGATTAAGTAGGAGGGCAGGACAATGCTCTTTTCTTTCTTTTCTTTTCTTTCTTTTCTTTTCTTTTCTTTCTTTTCTTTCTTTTCTTTCTTTTCTTTCTTTTCTT
>JAACYQ010025432.1:0-120476 GCA_011075105.1 Heteronetta atricapilla | reverse complement strand
TGTAAAAGACAATTTCCTACAAGTTGGTTTCCTGACTGCTGGTTCACATGGCTATCTGTCCAGAGGAATAAGCGTGAATTCAGTCAGTCCAACAACAATTATGATAAAAGGGAAGAGGAACAATTTTTAAAATTACGACCCTGTTTTTCCAAGGGGCTAGGTACTTAATTTCTAGGTAAAAATTCAGCAATATGATGAATGTGAAGGGTGTAAAAATATCTCTCTATAAAATACGTATAATTACGATTAATAAATTAAGATATATACTTTATTGATATTGCTTGATATCACAAACATTCTCTTGTTTCTTTTCCCTTCTGTGGGCGTTCAAGTGTGTGTGTGTGAGTCTGTTTCCCTAACCATAGGATGGTTTGGGTTGGAAGGGACTTAAAGCACATCCAGTTCCAACTCCCCTGCCACGGGCAGGAACATCTCCCTCGAGACCAGGCTGCCCAAAGCCCCATCCAGCCTGGCTTTAAACACCTCCAGGGAAGGGGCATCCACAGCTTCTCTGGGCAGCCTGTTTCAGTGTTGCAGTCTGACTCCATCTCTTTTCATCCTGTAATGCCTGAGAGGACCTGTGTCCATTGCAGGGCCGCTGCTTGCCATGCATACAGCAGTGGCCTCCTGACTGGTTTTGGTGTCCCGCCTTAAAAATCCTTCTGTTGGAGTGAGCGCTGGGGCTGGCACAAGACGGCAGAACCAAATACGTTGGTGCAGCCTCAGTGGGCTCGGAGCAGTCAGTTACCACGACTGAGAGCTTCTCTCACCTGGGTCAGCTCCTACTGGCTTGCAGTTTGGCTGCAAGAATGAAGCATGGGAAGATCTCATCTCCTCCTGTACAGATCAATTTAAAGTGATTATGCAAGCGGGGCCTGCCTCAGCTCTAAGTTAAGTGGTTTTGGACTGGAATACACAGAGGCATTGGGCATGATGCTTTGTTAATAATTAGCTCAGTCCAGTGACAACTGTTACGCAGGCATACGTAATGCTTGGGGTGCTTGTCCAGCACACTTGGATCTTCTCTACTAGTAAGATTTATTGTTGTTAACTCTTTTCTCCTAATTGCTTGTTGATGTTGGATAAAGAAAAGAGGCAGTGAGGATCTACCAAATTTGTTGTAATGTGAACTTAATCTGAACTTCAGTTTAAGCACACAACTACATCATATACTTCTCTGGTTCCTTTTCCTTCCCACAAACATTATTCCAAACACCCTGCCACTCTGTAATAAGGTACTTCACTGGAGTGGTCTCCTGGAAGGGGTGGCAAATGATGTGCTCTCTGAAGAGCAGGGAGTGTTAATCATGATTATCCATTGCCAAGTGTCCTTTTTGATGGCTTCATTGCAAACAAAGGTTAGTAAGCATTTGGTGGTAGGAAACGTGTTTATATGTAGTGAGCAAGTAGCAAGATGAATATATACATATGCACACGTTCTTTATATAAATAGGGAGAATAACACTGTTTATCTATATATAGGGAGGGAAAAAAAAAGGTGGGGAGAATCTTGGCTTGCAAGCAGAAGTTTATTGACCTGTGTGCCTGAAGGCAGGACTTGGAGAGAGTGGAAACCCATCTAACTGCTGGTACAGGGAAAGAAGGCCTTTTAGCACTGCTCTTCTGCTGGCTGTGTTCCGCTCTGCTGCTGCTGCTGGGAGCTCTGGCATGGTCATCGGAGGTGTTCCTGCTTCAGCTGTGCAGGGCTGAGTGTGGTTTAAAAACACTGCTTTCTTTTCTATGTAAGCAGTCTCAATTCTCTTCAAGTATGTCCTGTTGTTTTGGAGGTAGGTAACACCCTTGCCTGGGTAGTCTAGAGCTTCATAGTTATATCTGAATTAAGACTTTATGATGCATTTTTTTTCTATGCTAGTAACTACTGTGTTTGACTTCAGGACATAAACCAGTTACATTTTTATGTAGTTTACATCCTTGCTGGACTCTGTTTTTTTTTTTTCCCTTTTCCTAAACCTCTCTCATCCATGTGCAAAAAAGTAGCCCTGAACAGATGCTGTTAACAACTTTGCAAATTAAAGAAAATCAATACTGATTTTGATGTGAGAGATACCGGAGGGTTCTTGCTGCAGTGCTAGGTGAACAAGTTGCAGCTCCCCTCTGACCCTTCTGTCTTCTGCTGAAGTGTTCTGCTGTCCCCCAGAGATGTATCACCCCATCAGCTGTGCTGTGGTTGTGCTGTGAGCCACTGCAGCTTTTGCCTCTGACTTTCCCTATCCCAGAACTTGGTGGGTAGGTGGGATTTCCAGGAGACTTATCCAGTATTTCCCAGATTTTTTAAATGTCATACCTAGTAAATGACAGTGATGATATACTCAACTCTACCATTGCTTATTGATAGCAGCTGATTAATGCCTGTATAAATCACTAAGCCTCTCCTGAATACCTGATCTTTGTTATTTTTGGCCTCCTTTCAGTTTCTGCTCCACTCCAGCTTGCGGTCAGAGGCTGTTCTCTCTGTTGCATTCTCCAAGGTAGCCCTTTTTGTGGCTTGCTGTCTGCCTGTGCCTGTTCTTACTCCCTTCTGGAACTGAAAGCCCTGCTGCGTTCTGTGCTCTGTTAGCCCACATGGCCCTGCACGGTCACTGCAGTGCTCTGAGAGACCTTTTTGCTGGCTCTGTCACTTGGGTCCAGCCAGCAATCCACAGGAAAGAGGCAAGGAGAAGTAACAAGCACTGGCTTTTTTATTTTTTTTTTATATAAAACATATTCCTACGTGACAAACATCTTATTTTGATAAAGGTACCTTTTTTCAATGTAATGCACAAGCATCTCATTTTGAAACAGCACGCCTTGGTGCTGGTGGAAGACCTCCCAAATAGCATTAGCATGGGTAGTATTTCCTCAGCTGATGTGTCAGCCTATAAGCCTGATGAATATCAAAACCATACACGCCACTCTGGCTTGGATGTAAGAATCTGATGTTTTAGCTTTGTGAGCAATTGCTGTAGGAGCGAGACAGGTAGAATCAGGTGGGGTGGAATGGATGGAGCTGTGGCAGAGATCAGGGCCTCAGCAACGTTACTTGAGGCTGGGGCGAAGGACTGAAATGAAGAGGCTGTTTGCTGCTGCTCTGCTTCTTAGAAGTGTTGTGTAAAGTCCAAAGTATTTTGAGAGTTGGTGTGGCTTTTTTATGTCTATAGAGACCTGTCAGCCTCAGTGAGTAGTGTTTAATAGTATGTATTTAGATCTTCGTGGTGTATGAGGGTCAGATTATCATTTATTACTAAAGGCTGCTGTGTACCAATCTGGCAATGTACCCTGTCTTTACAACGGCTGCAGACTACATTTATTGAGCAGGGCAGAGCAATTTTGGTGCAGCTGTGGTGTCAAATTTTTCTGCAAGTAAGCTGAGACTTGAAATTTCAGGAGTTTGAAGGTGTTTATAAGCTGGAAGGGTGGGCTGGTCTTTGCCGTGGGGTGGGATTGGATGTCTGTATATGTGGTGGAGAGGAGAAACCCGTCACTTTTTACAGGAAGTGCAGCTCTTGTTCGTAAAGCAAGGGGTATTTAACTTTAGAGATTATCTTCTGGAAGTCATGAGGTAGTCATATTCTGACTGAATACAACCTGTCTTGTTCTCTATTCCATCTCCATGTTGCCTTCTGGGTAGCTGTTTTTCTGCAGTTACTGGTATCACAGTGCCGCTTAGGGAGCTCTCTCTCACTATTTCCCTCTGTTTTGTTAATAGGACTTTCTTCTAGTTTAAAAACTCTCTAGCTTGGAAGAAAAAACACACAAAAAGGCAAACCAAAACAAACATGTACATAAAGACATTTCAGAATTCACAGCAAACAAACTGTGGATCAATTATTAAGTGCCTTCCCTTTCCCTCATCCACTTCCTGATGTAGTATTAATTTTGAATGAGCCCCCTGCATAGCTTGCCTTCATCCACTTAGGGTGTAGAGCACAAAGGCTTTCAGCACTGTAAATACTTGGGGCCTTGTTACAGGCTGCAGCATAAGAGCAGTTCCCGTGGACTTCAATAGGAATCACTTGGTGGCAGCTGCATAATTAGACCCTTGGTTTTCATGCAATGTCTTTAAAAAAAAGAAAAAGAGAGAGAGGAGGAGGAGAGGAAGAAAGAGGGGAAAAGAGAAAGGGAGAGATGGGAAAGCCCAAAGAGGTCCCCAAACAAAACACTGAAAAGACTGTCAAAAGAGCTAGAGCCATTACTTTAGTCTGCTTAAGAAGCTAAGAGCTTGCAAAATGGGTAATACACTACTCTAACCCAAAAACTCTGTCGAGAACAGTGGAGCCTATCAGCCATTGTTTCTGCTGGTTGCGTTTCACAGTATCCCTTCTGACTGTTTGACCTTTTAAATGAAAGCTTCCCCTCAATAACAAGAGCTACACGTGAACTACTTGCAGCACTGAGAGCATTTAGCTGTTGAAGCATGCGTCTGCAACAGATAGTAGTGATTGTGTTCTCTAGTTCTAAAGCAGTGAGGTGCTTGCATGAAATAGCTTTGCACGTGCTGAACCATCACTTAGCGCTGGTTTCTGCAGGCTGTGATCTTCCCACCAGTCTAGACAGCAAGCTGGTCATGACTGTTTTTTGTAACTAGCAATTCAGAGTACGGTATCATGTACCGAGTCCTGCTTTTGCCAGGCATGCGTGGAATAGCAGCAACTTCATGGTAAATGTGGCCAACGGAGCTACTAACGCCCATCTGTTAAGTACCACTACTTATGTGGTCTGCCATTAGCCACATAAGAAATCACCACGTTTTATTAATGGCTTCTGAACTTTAACAACATCTTAGGCTAAAGATAATGGCTTCTGCATGAAATATGTTCCATTACTGCTAATGGTGTCTTACTGAGTAAGCCAGCGTGGAAGATAAAAGAATTTCTGTAAACAAAGCATAAAAGTAGCTGTGTGTATAAATCACGGCTGAAAACCAGTTTATAGTTGAATGGAAACTGAACACCTCAGACTAGTTTTGTTTATGCTTTGGTGATTGATTGAGAAAAGGAAAAAACAGCCTATCTAAGTGTAGAACTGGGTGAATAATGAATTTAACTTCTACTATTAGATTGTCCAGTTGTTTGTGGCAGCACAGTGTGAGTAGGTAGTTGGTCTGTGCTAACACCAATAGTTTCAATGCTTTTTATTAAAAAAAAAAAAAAAGTAGAAAAAGAAGAGGAAAACCAGCCTTTCAACTTGCATTTGAGAAAGACTTTAAAGAAATATAAAGCTGATTCTTATTGATAGCTTAAAAAAAAAAATAGGGCAAGATTAACATTCCCTCCTTTTAAACTGATCGTACCACCAAGGGAGATCAAGAACTTCTTTTAGCTGCTGCATTGAATCCTTAATCTGCCGGTGTCAGGCATCTTCAAATGTAACATTAACCTGCAGATCCCAAAATTGCTTCAAGGTTTTAGAGGAGATGTGCTGAGCCTTGCCTTTTGACTAGGTTAGGAGCAAGGGAGTTCCCTGAGGGAAAGAATCCCGCTCCTCTCTCTGGAGTGCGAAGAAACAATAAAGCAATGCACTGATGACTCTATTAAATAAGCTGCAGAAAAGATTTAACCAGTAGGAATTGAAAAAAAATGTTTCTTTGCAGATGAATTGTGTGGTCTTGATTTCTGTAAACTTCATGTACGTTGACAACTTAAAAAAAAAAAGTGTACTAAGTATTTAAGTATTAATGAACTGTGTTCTGAATGCTAAGAAAGACGTGATGAAAAGGCATCTTTTTGAATATTTAATTTCCAGCTGGGGTCCCATGCAATTTAAAGGTAATTTGGAGGTTTTACATTTTTGTTGGAAAGGGCGGTGTGAGATGGTGTCTGTGCCAGCAAAAACAGCTTACAGAGTTTGTGTGAGAGTGCAGAGTAAGATATGGCTTCATAAACCAGCTGAGGGGCTGGCAAAGAGTGAGACAGGAGGAAAATGGGCCCGCTCAGGTGGGGATGGGGCCTTGGGGACTCACTAACCATTTTGCTGCTGAAACCACCAACTGGTTTAACTGCCTTGAGTTATAGCTGTGCGGTTTTATGTGAATGCTTTTCATGTTAAACACTGACCCTGCAATTTAGGATAATCGGTCATTTCTATGGGCAGACCAACCTCTGAAAAAAGGTGTGATAGAACTGAACAATCACAGAATGGTTTGGGTTGGAAGGGACCTTAAAGACCATCCAGTTCCAACCTCTCTCCAATGGGCAGGGACACCTCCCACCAGACCAGGTTGCCCAAAGCCCCATCCAGCCTGGCCTTGAACACTTCCAGGGATGGGGCATCCACAGCTTCTCTGGGCAGCCCGTGCCAGTGTCTCAACACCCCCAGAGTAAAAAAAATTATTCTTAATATCTAATAAGTCTACCCTCTTTCCGTTTAAAACCATTACCCCTTGCCCTATTGCTACAATCCTTGAAAAACAATGTGTTGTCCCTTGAAAACAGTTCACCCTAATTAGCTCTTAAGGCTGCAGATATGTTGTCATTTCCCTGTTGTTCTCAAGGTCTTTAACCTTGAAGTCTTGAATTTATGGATAACACCTTTGATCTCTTCCAGGCTGAGTTAGGAAAGCCTCAGCAGTGAAAGGTATGTTGAAATCTGAAAAGCTACAGTTACTACAGAAGTTACTGGTCTGGAAACTAAGCCATTAATACAGATCAAGATACCTGGCATGACCCAGTATGAGTTTGCCTGGAATGGCATTTCCAGTGCACTTTACTGAAGCGGTTTTCATTCTCCCTGGAGCTTTGGGGTGAATGTACAAGTGTCTAATACAAATTCGTCTTTCTGATTTAACCTGAGATAATGCTGGCAGTTTAGGCTTCATGGTGTCTGTAAGCTGTTATGAAATTTCAAAATGAGTTCTTGGTGTTCAAAATGAGAACGGGGTGAAGTTATGAAAGTGTTGTTTGTGAAATGTTCGTAGCAGACTATCATCATCAATAAAGGAACTGGGCAGAGGAAGTAATAGCTGAAGTTTCAAAGTGAGTACTGGGAGTCATTCTGTGTGCTTTATTAAAGATTGCTTTGAAATTTTCAAGCTTGTGCTACTTCAGTCAGAATATATAGAAGAAAGAAAACGTTTAAATTCAGATATAGTTGCAATTATGAATCAGTGAAATTAATTAATGAAAATCTGCTTGGGGCTAGATAGTGCGGTTGTTTTGAAGCTTTTATGGGTGATCTGCTGTGAGAAGTCCTAGTCAAGCTCCCCTTCTTCTCTCCCTGTGCTCTACATTTACAATAGGTGAAAGCATTTCCTGATGCAAAAAGGAACTAAAACGAGGTGACGTTATCAAGACAGTCCTCAAAGAACCTTTTCAAAATGTGACTGAGAGAACAATTCCAGTGATGGTGCTGGAACAGACAGAATGTCCCTTTAGGTAAATATCTTTTGAAGAGTGGCCAATGGTAGAAGCCTGGTGAAAAGCGTTAGAACAAGGCTGGTAAGTGGTGATAATTCCTAGGGAATATGCTGTGAATCCTCAGCCTTTCACAGACAGAGTTAGGATGCTTGTATTCGTTATCCCTAGATTGACTTTAATTTGTGAATTTGTCTAGTTGCACTTTGAATTTCTTAGCTTTCTGAGATGCGTGACATCCAGTTATTATTTGTACCTTTTCCCTGATAACTTTGGCTTTCTTTTGGGAGAGGTGGAGTTCCAACGAACATGTAATAAAGCATTCTGCAGTTTGGAGTCTATTAACTTGCATGTTCATCTGCCTAGCTTCTTTGAAACTGCAGTGGAAATCTTGCATCTGAAAAATGTAACTTGAAACACCTTTTATCCCAGCCCCGACTTATCCGCACAATATCACTGAGAAAATAATTTTGGATGCTTTCCTTTTCAGTAGTTCAGATGGTTGAATTACAAATGTTGGAGGCGTGTAAAGCCAAGTAAGTGTACCAGTCCAAGGAAACTGCAGCTGGATGTCTCAGACCAAAAAGCTTGCTGCTGGGAAGAAGGGCGGTAAGTCCCCAGATGGTGACCTAGTTGGATCTTTACACAGCTCCAGTTAGGAATTAACCGTTTCCAGCCCAGGCCACCTTTAACAGCGAGGTAGGTAGTACCTGCTCTTATGCCTTGGTAATAAAGAGTTTTTCCATTGGCAGTTTTTAATGTAGGATTGCAGTTGGCCCCAGTTCTGTCCCTTTTCATCCTCTTGTTGCCTTAACCCCCCAAAGGAGGAAGTAAGTGAGCTTACACCCCCTAAATTATTTTATTCCGTCATTAGTTATGGTGGCTTCTTATTTAATAATAAAACAGTACGTGAGGGATGAGGATTTTGTGGTGTACAGGTGGATTTGAAAGGTGTTCTCAGGCAGGCACCAGATTATTCCTTTCTTTGATTGCTGTTTTGGAAGATTGTAGTAGTAACGTGTTAAAGCTCAATTGTAGCACCTATCCATTATTTTGGAAGGTAAGCTAATACCCGGCAGTCAGTTTAGTTAAGCGCTGTGGCTGTTTTGCAGATTTGTGTTTGTGTTTGCAGATTTGCATTTGTGTTGCAGTCTGTTCAGGTAGTACAATTTCCCTTCAGCACTGTTTCAAACTTGGCTGTTCTTAATATCTGGTTTAATCTGCACATTATAATCCTTTATCGTCTGTTTAAGTCTTCCTTTCTGAAGCAGGAGCTTTAGGTACAAGCTATTTTTAAGTGTCTTTTTGGGTAGAGGGAGTTATGTGCAATGGAGTCATCAGCAATTGTGTAAGTGTGACATCCCAATGTCTGCAAGGTTGTATTGTAGTCCCAGCATATTCCTCAATCAAGACAAAATGATAAAAGTCATTACACCACAGCATTTGACATCTAGTATAAGTGAGATTTTTCTTGTTTACTTGCATAATATTTGTGGGAGGGGAGGAAGAACAAAAATGGCATAGATGACTACTTCTAACTGACTGAACAAAGAGAAGATGAGATAGGCAAGGACTAACCTGGTCGTATGCTTCTGGACAAAAAAAAATATCAGATCCGTTAAAGTCAGATGACTGCAGAGGAAGAGGATGAACTTCAGATTTAAGCTAGTTTACTAGCCTTCGAAAAAATAAATAAGCTTATAGAGTTCTAAGACTTCTTTGCTTTACTGAGAAATAATGAGTGCTGCTGAGCACCTTTGTAAGTCCTTGTTCCCAAGTCTGTGGTCTGATCCCAGTGGGAATTGAATTTCCAGCTAAACAACTTTGTAACCTAAATTCCTGTTCCTATAGGAAGTCTTTACTTAAAAGCATAAGCCTGAGAAAACAGTTTGGTAGGTGTTCATCCAGGAATCCGTTTTATTTGCTGTATGGGGATCTATTTTTGAAGTACTTCAATGAAAATTTGGACAATGGAACAAAACACTTTAAGGCTTAGTGTTTTAAAAGCACGTTGTTTAGTTTGGCTGGCAGGTTGTGTTTTTTTTTTTTTTTTTTTTTTTTTTGTCGGATTTTTTTTTCCTCCCTCTCCAATCCCACCTTTGGAGTTTGGTGTGTAACTGTGTTCTGCATCGTGTCTGACTCTCGAATATGATAGGTTCTGTTGAATGAGAAACAATCCCATGCTGCAAGCTGGATTTAATGCTTGCGACTAGGTGTAATCCCAAAGTTGCAATTGCTAGAATATGTGGATCTGAGTAGCATTAATAAAATCCAATGTGAGCGGTATACTTCAGGATGTTATATATACATTTATTATTTTCTCCTGGCTCTGATTTTCCACTTGTGCTCCACACCAGTACTGCTGAGGCATGCCAAAGAGGACAGCTTTTGCTCTTGCCAGCCGGAGTCTGTTTTTGCAGTGAGGGGTCCCTGCTGGGGAAATCTTTTCCTGCTATCTTTCTTCTCTTCGCAGGGTAGCGGGCGTAAGGACTGCCCTCTTGTCTGCTCTGCTGACAGCCATGCCTTCTCTGCTGCTCCCTGCAGCAGCTGCTGCTCCTCAGCCTGGCTGAGAGAGCATAAATTAAAATACAAAGGTCTCCTGTGGCCACTCTTGGCTGACACTGCAATGGCAAATCAGACCTTCTACATCATCTTCACTTGACTTTCTTATTTTTTCTCCTTGAGAATTTCCTCTGCATTTGTATCAGTCACTGTCTTTTACCGCTGGGCTGAATAGGTGCAGCAATCCAGTCACTCCAGATGTTTTATGTACTTGAGGGACCGAGCAGTTCCTAGAGAAAAGAATTATCAACGTGGGTTTCAGAAGCTGAAATCTTTTTTCCTTTTTGTAATGCCTGGAGAAAGAGGGACTATTTTTCTTTTCTTTTTTTTTTTTTTTTTTTTTTTGGGCTGCTGAAGATAGAGGGCAAATTTCTGTCCCCTTCTTCCCATGGGGGCACACAGAGCATCAGAAACAGCAGAGCCATTGTATTGTAACCGAAGGCACAGCAGTGAGTGGAGTGTTTTTGCTGATTGGGTCGTGTTTGCTTAAAGCTTGGTCTTACAGTGTTCAAATCATCTTGGTCTCCAGCTCCCAGAGGGCAGAAGGGGAGCTGCTCGCTGGTGGGCTGGAAGGTCACCAAATTGACTCTGTAGACATCCTGACCAACCTGTGTGTGGGTTATTGGCAGTGGGTGGCCTTCTTTTTAGATGTGTTTTTGCCCTGTGTGCCCTTGCCATGCCAGATGATCTTTGGTTTGGCATGCTTGTGTGTCAGGGCACTTTCTTGTGGGTGATATATGAAGGGAGTAACTTGATGACGTTTTCCTGAACACTCTTAAGTGAAGCTAAGCATTGGCCATCAAATTATTATTTGTAAATAGTTATTTAGGCCTCAGCTGGACAAAGGTAGACTTCAAGTGCATAGAAAGCCTTATTTAAAGTCACTGGCACTGCCTTTGTGCACTGCAGAAAAAGGGGCCTCATTTGCAAAGGCTTAGGTTAGAGGAAAAAGAACTAGATAAAACTTTCAAAAGCAACATAAGCTATGGCTGTCATCAAAAGGGACTTCAGACTGAGGGAAGCTAATAAGAATTTCTCATGCGCAGCACACTGAATTCCATGTTGAATGTTAATCATAGGCTTCTAAATCATGTAAGAGCTCTTTGAAAACTTTCCCTGTTCTTAATTTTTTCTTTAACGGTATCGCAGTAGTTATAGAAGCTGTATAAGCATGTGGCAGCATTTGGAAATTGCTGTTCTGCCTACCAATTTGACTTAACAGGAACAAAATGCCATTAGTACCTTCATAATCAGATTTATTTTAATGTCTTTGAACAAAATACCTCTGGAATCAACTGCTGAGTGCTTTAACTGCTTCCTCGCTGCTTAATGAAACGGTGGCCTTGCCAGGCAGCCTGCTAATGGGGTAGCTGCTTCTTGGGGCTTGGGTTTCCATCTCCCACGTGTCTTTGGGTAGCTGGAACATCTTCAGTGATGCCTAATGCAGATGTGTGCAGTGCTCAGGTGCATGCAAAAAGAAATGTGCTTTAGCATCTACATTTTATTATTTAGTTGTCGTATGCCATGCTGGTGATGGTAGACAGAGGGTCAGAAAGTCCTGTTTTTTTAAACTTGACACTGAGATGAATAGTTTCTCAAGACTGATGAGAAAAATGCTCCTTTTTCCACACCTACTCCATTGGGTGAACTGTGTAGTTAATAATAAAAGAAGTGGTAAGTGGAGGAGGGGGAGTAAAGAAAAAAGCCTTCCCAGTACCTTCTCGAGTCTTTGGCTGTTCACAAATGACATACTCTTGCAGCAGTTTGCACGTGATATGGTAAATGATTTTTTTTAATCAGTAACCACTGGTCAGAGTGGAACTGCCCTGCTGCGAGGTTAGGCAGGGAGGGCTGCCATGGAGCTGGTGACTCCTGGTGCCTTCAGGATCAAGCTGCTGCTGTGTTTCCTCGTGTCTATTTCTCCTAATCTGGAAGCAATGAACAAATGCCTGTAATTCAAATAACTCTCCTGAATGAATACATAGGTTATTCCATTTTGTCATCCTTAATAATATACTGCATTGTGAAAGCCTAAAAATAAAACACGAAGCTTAGAACCTTTTTTTATCCACATTTGTGTGGCATTAAAATTTCATTTTCTTTTTTTCTTCTTTTAACAATTGATTTTGTAGCTTTGGAGAGGGAAGGAGCAGGACTGGGGCTTGCTGATGCTGCTCCTTTTATCATGCTGATAAGGCTACTGAGAGTTACCTTGGCAGAGAGGCAAGAGGACAACATTGTGCAAGTAAACTGCTACGTGAAACCAAGCAAACATACGTTTTTCACCATGTAAATGTTTTCATTTTTCTCTTCAGTAAACTTAGTGCTATTTGCTGGTGCCAGATAGTTGTGCAAGCTGACATCCTCTATCTCTGTGTCACGTACAGCAGGATATGTGGGAGAGGAAGTGTCCATGCAGCATCCTTGCTGAGGAGCAGAGGCAGGGTACGTCTGTAGTCCTTGGTAGCTCTTTGCTGTTATAACCCTGCCCCAACCATTACGAACCGTGCCACATCCCTGAGGTGAACTTGCCAGCAAGCTTCTGGGTTGAGTCAGTTAGTCCAAGTATAAATCCGATGAATATTGAGATAGAAAAAGCATTATGGGCGGTGAGACACCCAAAAAGATTGCTGAGGAGTCATAAATGTAGTTGTAGGAATTGGTAGCATTCCTGTCAGCTGATGCTGCTAACTTCTTCTTTGGTTCTGAAGTTGTATCATCCTCGCATGCATTTTTGTGAACCAGTTTTGCTGGACTTTGGTGAGGATTCAGAAGACTGGCTTTTGTATAAAGTTCCTTCCTGTCCTTCCCTGGCTGATTAAATAAATAACATTTCCCTGAAGTTTTGACATACCTTTGTTTTTGTTATCCTTTAAAGGTGAGGAAGAGGAGCAGCAAATCTGCATCCTCTTTCTACGTAATGCCGTATCTAACAAAACAGATGTCAGGAGGTCATGAGGGCACCAACCTTTGATGTTCATGCTATGTCTCTTTTACAGGCTAGAAAATCGAGAGCAGAATCAACACCTGAAATACGTGGTGGCCTGCACTTGCCCGCCGTCACACTATGATCTGCAAAGGCTGTAGGTGCCATACAAGCAGCTTTCTTTTTCTGGCTGTATTCATTCTGCCCTCGGTTGTGACCGGAGCACTTTTGTTACAGCTTGCTGTCTAATATGAGCTGAAGAGACTCTGTTAGCAGTAGCTCAGTGTCAGAGAGGGAGTGCATAACTTGGTGTAGAATTCATTATTCTGTAAAATGATACTGGTATGATCCAGCTGACAGTTTTTAGACTTGCTGGCATGAGCCTTCCACAACATAAGACGCTTTGTTCATTGTATATTGTGCAAGGAGATTGCCATGCTTTCAGACAGGCATGCTGTGAGATTTTGATTTTTTGTGATGCTTTATTTTGGTTAGTGGCACTAGCCTGTGTTGCCTGTGGGTACTGGTGCAGGTGTTATAAATAATAAATAAATGTGCTTCTCTTTCTGACCTAAGAATACTCCTGTAGTGTCATTCCAAGTGTAATAATGAAGAGTAAATTATTAAAAAAAACTCGCTTGTGCTTGAGCAGCTTGGTTTTCTTCTCTGAAATAAGAATTCCCTTGAAGCCAGGGGGATTTGGAGTTTTTTTTTGGTTTTGTTTTTGGTTTTTTTTGAGAAAGAAAAAGACACACAAGTGTTTTTTTCTTTGAGACTGACCTGCTCACCCTTGCCTGGACCCTGTCCATTTCTCAAGGAAACCTGGGAAACAACCGTTTATGTATTACCTTCAGGACATTGAAAAGCATTGTTCAAAAGGGTCGTTTTCTCTGTTCTGTTTCCTCAACATCCTCTTGCAGTGAGGCTTGGCTTGGTCTGCGTGTTAAGAAGCCAGTTACTCTGCCTGGAGCTCGCCTACAGGCCATAAATGATCACAGTGGAACCTTGCCTAGTATTTGGTAAGGTTTTTGGCCTGGAACAATAGGCTTTGCTCTGGTGTGACTTGCAGTTGGCGATGCTTTGCTCGGAATTTGGTAGGCTTGGTGGATCTGTCTGGTTAGAATACACTTGAATTTTTTTTCTTTGCATTAAATCAACATGTATTTGCACGCTGTAACTGGAGCTCTTCCTTGCTTGTCTTGCATTTATTCCTAAAAAGCGGTGTACTTAGAGGTGCCTGTGGAAAAATAAAGCTTAGTTTTGAGCAGCTATGGGAAAACTAATCCTGTGCTCCAAAACATGAGTTGTGAATTCTTCGCTCCATTGAGTGAAATATGACGGGTGTGTCCTAGTTTATTTGCATATTTAGCATACTAGATACTTTTTGTCCCTTTTTTTTTTCTTGTTTCCTAGGAAACAAATGCCCTGGTATAGAAGAGAACAGCTATTGTATGGAGGCTGCTGCCTGCCTGAAGCATTGTTCTTTTGTGGGTGGAAGGCTTTAAAGGGGAAAGAGCTGGAGTTTTCGTCAACATCTTTATTGACCAGAATGGCACCAGGGTGCGTTTCACACTGCTGTGCTACACCCAAATGTATTTATATTTTCTTCGGTAGTGGTATCTATGTCGTAATAGCTTCCCTAGTGAAACTAGTATGTCTGCTCCTGGTCAAGGCTACTAAAGAAACAGATTGAGTAATTAATAATTGTTTGTTTCAGTCATCCTCACTGAGCACCATGCTGATGCATATTCATAAAAGTGAATTATCTTATTTTGAATTATTATCTTATTTTAAAAGTGAATTATTTTGAATTATCTGGAATGGCAACAGAAATGCAGGTTTTGGGGTGTGAGTGAGGTTCTGGAAATGGTATTTATGGTAATGGAGTGGCTCAAGGGGGGAATGACAACCTTTTTTATAAACTAAAGATTACTGTCTTCAATTTGTTGTGCTGCTGGTGTTTTTGTTTTAGCCCAGTGTTTATTGTTGGCACGTTAACAGGCGTAGGTATAACTGGTACAGTGTTAGTTTTGATGCTGTGAGAGTGGGAACGGTTTTGGGACTGGTAATCCTCAATTTTACCCTGAGCAGCACAAAAAGCTGCCAGCAGCTGGTGCACTGTTTGAACTGGCTGGTCCCCCACAAGAATAGTGGGGGCAGTGATGCTGGGTTGGAGAACATTGAGCAAATTGGAGAAGGAATTGGGCACCTGTAAGCTCTGGGAAGTTTGTGACAGAGGGGTGAGTTCTTAGCTTTGAGAGAGCTGTGCAGTTTCTTTCTGTGCTGCGGCTTCAAAAACCCCCATGGAGGGACCGCTGATCTATGGTGCAGGCTCCATAAAGCTGTGTATCTTGTAATTTGTGACTTATTCCGTCAATTCTGAACTGTTTGAAGAAGTGAGTGTGTAACAGTGCTGACAGTCTCTTGATGACGTACACCGCAGATGCCTGGGTTGTGTGCTGCAGGCTGTGTGTGGGGCTTGTGTGGTGCTGGGGTTGCTGTGGGTGTGTGATCCTTCCCCCATGTAAATGCAGGTGCGTAAGGTGACGAATAGCTTGTTTGCATCTTTACATCTTGATGCTGCATTTATTTCTTGCTGTGGTGCCAGGTCTTAATGGCTGTTCTTCTGATCTTTTTCCTTTTCTCTTAGCCCACAGTGCCTCAGGAAGGGAATGGTTGAGGGAGGAGGTAAATCCTTGTAGCTCCATGATTCCCTGTATTCTGTAGCACTTTATTCAGCCCCCGTCCTGAGGTAAGGACAGGTAGCTAACAGTAGCAGAGTCTGATCATGAGCCTCCTAGAAAGATGAGCATAAGGGGATGTGGTGGGGAATGGAGCTTGTTTTGTTATTGCTTTTGGGGTTGGAATCCAGCAGAGCTAATTCTTTAACCAGCTTTGTGAGTGGTACGCATACTGCTACTGAGTAGTATTAGCGTGCTCACTGCCTTCCCCAGGGGTTATATCTTTCAAATTTCTAAACACCTTTTTGATAATAAAATGCACTGAAAGCAGATATAAGACTTTGAAAATCTTATGGATGATTTTAAGATAAAAACATGAAGTTCTGAAATAACCGGGCTGTGTAGTAAGACTGTGCCTTCAGTGCAAGAACTGGGGGTGAAGGGAAAGCGAAGCAGGGTGGCAGAGCAAAGACCCAGCCGAGTGCATCCCAGTCTGGAGCTGCATCTACCTGGCTGTGACAAGGCTTGCTAAACCACCAGGCCACCGGGCTGCTGCTGGAGCCCGAGGAGAACTCCTCTGAGCCCTGCCAGGCGGGGGAGTTGCCCTTCAGTAGCTGCTGCCTCAGCTATTACCGGCGACTGCAGTTGCACAGAATTAAACCGTGGTGAACCACAGAGCTTTCGGCCCTGCTCTGAGCGAGTACAGTCACAGCTGGGGAAAGGTCGCTGTTGGCAGTACGTGTGACGTGAGTCTGTGTTCGTGTGACCTGGTGACGTTCTGACCACTTCTGTATTTCACTCCAGACACTTAAGCACATTCCTACATTTTATTCCCAAGTTTTCCTATTTAGTTTTGGGGAAGTGGCAGTATGGTCATCACCGTGGTGCCTTACAAGGCCAAGATACTCAAAGTGACCGATTTTGGAAGTTTCCTATGACAGAACATCTTTTGTGAAGGAAAGGAAATTAGGGTTTCTCTTAAGCAAAAGCTCTTCATGGGGGGGCAAGGGTTGGGTCTGGTTTCTGCGTGATAAGTTTTGTAAATGTAGTGTGGTGAGCTCCCTGCGTGGTCATGTTGATTTATCAAGTGGTTTTACCTCATGGAAAGAAAATAGGTTACCGACATTGCTCTGGACACTCAACACCACCATCAGCTGCTGTTCATGAGTACCTGTGTCTACTCCTTGACCAAAAAGATGGCTGAATGCTAGCAATAAAAGGCATTTCAACTCTTTGAGCTCTTTCACGTGTGAACTTTTCTGTGTTGAGGTGTTATTGAGACACCATGTGGATAGACTGTCTTACGCCATTGCACCTCTTCACTGGGTACCAGCAAATGTGGTTGAATTGAAAACAAATTTGAAGACACAAGTGTTATTTTTAGAATTCCTTCAAGTGACTGATTCAGGTTTTTGTAAAAGCAGCTGCACTCGATGTGATCTTGACCTCTTGTGAGAGCTGTGTGCTGGTGGAACTCTTGATGTTGTTGGCTGATGCCGTGCACATCAAATAAAGCTTTCTCAACAGCTAGACTCGATAGCAGGCAAACAACTGTAGGTTTCAACACAACATAAGAAGTTCCTGGTTCTCACACGGTTATGACATCGAAAGGAGTTTCTCAGCCTAAAGGACTGAAGAGAGGGAGAGAAAAAACAGATCTGTTTGTCAGGACTCTTTAAATAGCAAAACAAAACTAGATTATATGACCCAGGCCAGTTTGCTGTTGCTGAACTGTCCCTTTGCATAGTAACTACTCAGCATGTGAGTGAATAAACCATTCATGAGAAGCTGCTGATGAGCTCGCTGTTCCCCAGGGATTGTTGGAGAGTACTGGAGAGAACTCTGTGCCTTGACTACTCATGGGTGCATTGACTAAATCAGCAAAAATGGAGAGGCCAAGCATGTGTGTCCTGCTGTTCCAGCCAGGATAAGTTAAAGCCTTTGAGCAGTGACCGTGGCAAACTCTGCAGCAGGCCACATGAACAATGAGAGTCTCTGTCCCATAGGTACTTCAGTTAACACCGTTGCGAGCCATTTTCTTTTAAAATGCTTAATGCCCTTCCCTGCCTCAAATCCTGGGCTCACTTCTATTGTCTGTCTTCTCAAAAATGACCAGAGGAGATGGAAGGAGACTGTGATGCTCGTAAATATGGCTGTCACTTCTGTCTGCGCATTAACAGTCCCATCTGTTGGATCTTCAAGGCTTTATTTCTTGATTTCACTTACTTGATGTGGGTTTTCTTTTATTAATAGTGCATGCAATGCACATCCAGTGCTGCTCTCAGAGCATTTGTATGCGAGTATAAAAACTCCATAGTTTAGTTTATTTGAGGTGCTTGTGTAAAGCAGTATTTGATTGTGTACGTGAATACAAAGCGCAGGCACTCCGCTGTGGAACATCCAAAAGCGGCACTTAGAGTGAGATCTGTACCATGGTAGGAAATATGCAAGGAAGCATCTTAAGAGTTCATTACGTTACATGAGAGCATCTGGTTATTGTTATTTGAATCAATTCTTCTATAAAAGTCAAACCTGCAGAGGAGTTGTTGCTTTGTGTGTTAGTCATCTTAGCTGTTCCACAGCGCTGCGTACATCTCAGAGCAGCTCTGCAGCATTAGGATACTTCACACTTATATGAAAGCTACAATTGAATCTAGTTTTAGTATGCTTTTCATCATATATTTGATAACGTGAGCGGAGGAAACTATCCAAATACTTTTTTTTTTTTTTTTTTCTATTTTAAAGTTGTTCCACTTTGAAGATCTGGGCTGCATCTCTGAGTAGGAAGGGGCAGATCTGTACATAAAGAAGCAGTCGCTCCAAATGTCATTCCACCCTGGTGGTTATATCACAGCATGATTTCTGTTTGCTTCCCGTTCCCTTTGTTAGTTACCTGCTGCAGCTTTATTAGGAAAACCAAAATGTGCTTCTGTAGGCTATTTCTGTGAGCTCTATTCCTAGCCCGCTCCTCAGGGACCATGGGGAGAGCGACCTGGACGTCAGGAAATGTGGAAGAGGGTGTTGTGGCACAAGCACGGGGAGTTCCTGAAACCTGCAGAAACTTCTTATCACTGCTAAAATCGCCGTCCTCTGGTCTGCTTGAAACCAGGTACTCTGAGGAAATGAAACTGCTGGTCAGCTAAAAGAGCCAAGTGTCAGGCCGTGGCTTGACAAGTTGAGGTGAACTGGCAATGATGATATGGGAACTTATTCTCACAATAGCTGTGGTGTTGGTGGGCTCTGATGGCACAGAGGGAATTGCACGTGGCACTGCATACCAGATTGCTTTTCTCGCTGTGGTTCCCTCTGGGGTGCTGAAGAGCTCTGAGACGTGGTGGTGGTGTGAGAAGCTGAAAATCAGGACTCCTCCCAAGTGTGCTGATTCTTTATTGCCCTCAGCACCGAGGACCGTAATCTGCTGGTCAAAACTTGAGTTAGGCTAAGTGCTGCGTGTGCATCTGGATCATTGTCAAGTATGTTCGAGTCCCTGTAGAACAGATAGGCAAGAAAGCAATGAGGTGTGGATGACACGTCTGCTGTTTTATTCTGAAGTACTTGGTTGTTAGGGCTCTTTACTTGCAAATCTTCACGCAGTGATACTGTGTTTTGTGGTGCTTCAGGGGATCCTGGAATTACAGTCGGTAACTCCTTGCAGTGTAAAATAGAAAATCATGCCCCTTTTAATGATCCTCAATGCGCCGGTTTTGAGGAGCCTCTTTACTTTCAGGAAAATCTCAGCGAGTTTCAGCTGGGTGTAATACGAAGCGACTGGCTGTCTTGGTGGCAGATCTGGTAGAAATTATTATCCCTGTCTTTGCTGTGCTCATTCACCATCTGCTGGTAGGTGGTGACACTGTTAATTGTACTGACATAAATGTTTGTTTGGCAGCTCTCTAAACTGAAACGGTGAAATGGTATAGGTTGCAAACAGATACATAAAGCTTTTTGCTTGCATTTCTTTCATTTCCTTTAAAAACAAAACGTAGTTCATGGTTCCAGTTTAGAGAGCAGTTTACAAAAGATGTGCCCATGCTTAGAGGAAGAAGCAGCCTCTGCCCCAGGGTGGGGCAGGAATGAGCAATAGAGGGAAGATCTGAGGCTTAAGATCTGCTGCTGATGAAAAATTATTTGCATAACCACAGACTAAACCCTGCACAGAGAGGGCATGGGTATGTGCCCACATGTAACCTTTGAAAGGAAGATGAAGATCGGCCGTGGAAGAGTGCAGTGGCACTGCTCTGTATTGTTGTCAGGGTTTTCTGCTTGCAAGCTAAATGCAATGGTGCGGTGAATTTGAAATGCTAAAAACTTAAAAAAAAAAAAAAAAAAAAAAAAGGCTCTCTTTTTGCAAGCAGATGTGATAATTGGTGGATGTTTGACAAGTCTATTGAAGATTGTGGTTTTTAATGGGAGTACTCAATCTGTTTTGCTTCAGCTGCTTTTTAGCTACCTGAACTGTAGTTCCTGCGTGTCCTCAGCTGTTCCCCCTGCCTCCATTTAATGGAAGTTGCTTGCTGCAGGACTACATAATCCATCTTCCTCTCAAGTAAATTGCCATATATTAGTATAATTATACAATGAGCTTTCATTTTGTTGCCTGCTTCATTTTAGTAGATCAGCAGTTCTCCATACTGTGTAAATCTCTGCGCTTCAGCATTGTTTTGCAACCTGCTTTGAGCTTTTTCAGATGTGACCTGCATTTTTACTTTGTACCTTAGAAATAATGAGGAGACTTGAGTGAGTGACCTGCAGAGCAACCTCTGTGGTTTGGGTTACTTTGACCTGAAATTTCTGGTGATTTTTTTTTTTTAAGGATTGCATTAGTACTTGATTTTTCTTTCTTTTGCCTTGGTTGCACAGTGACTAATGCATGTATACTGAAAGGGATAGGGCAGGAAGGTCCTTCGTACCTCTGAACGAGTTTGTATTTAGGTAGCAGAGCTACTGGGGAGAGAGAAGTGGTGCTTTGAATTTACCAAAGTGCGGATGGCATTACTGACACGTGTTCATGAAGAACAACAGCTTGGTAATAGTAAGGAAGAGATTGATGGAGCAGTAGAGAACAATGTGCCCTGCGTTCTCGCAAAAAGTGTAAGAGTGCACCCTGAGAGAAGCAAATGGGAGATGGGCTTGGTGGTGTGAACACACCCAGGCAGTGTTCAGCAGGCACTTTCTGACAGCCAAGTGGGGCAGCGTGGGCTCTGCCAGTGACTTGGGAGGTTAGTGCTGGCCCTTGAGCAGAACCACTGTTTTTACCTCGTTGCCTGTTCTGGTAAAGCACGTAGTACATGAATTAACTGTGTGAACATTGCCAAGAGAAATTTTATGTACCTGGCGCACAACTCTGGCACCGCTTTTGTTAGCTCTTTGGGATGGGGACACTCAAACCTACCAATGATGGTATTCAACCTGTCTTCTGCCTGTACCTTAAGCATAAGATGGCTGGTGTTTATTTGTGCTCATTCATGAGTTGTTCACTTTCAGAGCTTTCTTGATCAGCTTCACGTGCTGCCATCCTGCCCTGTCCTTAGCGATGTGTCCTGCAAGGACGTGGCATGAAGTATGACCCTACGCTCTTGAGGAAGCAAGTGGAAAGCTGCTCGTGGCAACACTTCTCTTGCCAGTTCATCAATGATCTTGCATTCCTCTCCAGGTTCGGTTCGGTGTGCTTTTCTTTACCTGCAAAGCTCTCCTGTCACCCTTGCTGACCACTCCTAGCTGCTCATGCCTTTGGCAGACCTCAAGAAACAGCACAGCTGGGAGGGATGTGTGGGGAATCTTGTTTTTCTGACACAAGAGCAGCTACCTGCATGTGGAAAGGCTGGTACTCTTGTTCTTCTAGTGCATAGGTTGCTTTAATCAGGTGGAGTGAGACCTTCTTATCTCAATGTTTGCTCCTGGAAGCTGTACTTCTGAGTCTGCTGAAAGTTGCTTTATAGTGGGAGACTACTGAAAGCCTGTTTCACATGACAGCATAAAAGTAAATTTAGGTGAATGCTTTTAAAACCTCTTCCAAGAGCTGAGATTCAAAGGTGAAATTTTTCCTTAGGTTCTGTTTCAAAGAAATTTTCTACCCTCTTTGAGTACTCTGTAGGGGAAGCACAGCAATTTGAAGATCAACAAATGGGTGTGCTAATCAAAATACATTAATAGAAACTAGTGACAAAGAAATAGTCCTTTTCTAACAATGGATTTGTTGGCGAATCTAAGTAATGTTTCCTGGCATTCATTTACTTGAGTTGATTTTATTCATGCGTTGGAAATGTTGCTGTGCTCCAGTCCTTTGCTTATTGATCAAGCTGGAGTGTATGTATCAGCACTGAAGATTGATTTTTAAAGTGTATACTAGATGTATGTCCGTTCCTGATTAAAAAATCCTGCAGCAGAGTGCCTTACCCTAGATTAGACAAAGCCTTACTAAAATGATACATTTGCTAAAGTTGCAGTTTTAATTATCCAGTGACTTCTTGGGGGGGGAGTTCCCGGATAGAAACCACGTACTTGTAAATCATCTTATTTTGGAAAGGTAGCTTTCTTCTGCATTCGCAGTAGGGTGTATGGGATTGATAAGAAGGGTGAATTCAGAGTCAGAGTCCAACTCCTTGCTTTGTACACTGTGTAAGGAAAGCATGTTGGCAGTTTTACAGTCCTTATTGTACTGTAATAGATGTGGATGCAATGTAGAGTGGGCTACGAGGATGTACTTTGACAAGAAAGTCCTTTTGTAGGAGGCAGCATGATGAAGTGGCAGGAAAACAGTTAAGCAGCACAGAAATTACTACATCTGAAACTCGGGAATCTAATGCAAGGTACCAGCCAAGAGGTGATCTGAAGAATGGATAACAAGTTGTAGGCTAATGGTTTTTGTACCAGCTAAGGGTAATGGGAAATGGCAGGCAGAGGAATAGGCTTTCCTGAATCACCTTCCTCACAAAACAATTTCTGTGGCAGATGCTTTGCTTTACGGCAAGTCAGTGTGATTGTACCTGGGAACGAAGCCTACAAGGAACGTGACTTGAAAAACTTGCAGGTTGCCACAGCTGATTGCTCATTAACTGGAAGAGTGTTTTGAATGGTATTATGTTGCACATTGTATGCTAGGTAGAGACGGCTGTTGCTCTGAGTGGTGTCTGCTGCTGTGGTGCTCATTTTGGTTAAGAACGAAAAGGGAAGTTACATGAAATACCTTAGAAATCATGCAGTTCCTGAAAGGAATGGATGTGGGGAAGGTTAGCATTACTTGCAAACGTTCCTGAAAAATAGTATGTCAGTTTGCAAGATGGTCTGGTCTGTGAGGTTTTTGGTGGCTGTGGTGGTGCTGTAGTCGGGCAGCTTTTATTTATATATATAAAAGCATATATATATATGAAAACCCTACTTGATTACTTGGCCTGTAGGTATCGAAGAGCTCTGACAAAAGGGTGCTGAAAATTGGTGAGGTTTGAAAGAGTTCCTCCTCTAATCCTACCTTCCTCCTCACTCTTGGAATAGTGAATTGCAAAACAACTACAGACTTCCTTGGGTCTGGGAAGAGAGAAGGAATTAATGGAGACTTGTCAGAAGCATCTCTTAACAGGGTGGATTTCCTGACCGTGGATTTCCTGACAGCGGGATTTCCTGATCTCTTCCAGTGCTGTCAGAATAAGGGGTCTTGTGGAGCCCAGCATCCCAGTACAGAGCGCAGACTGATGTACCTGGGCTGCTGAAGGACCCCATCTGTGCAGCTGGAGGGCTCGAGCCTCTCTGCAGCTCTCTTTGCAAGCCAGTTCCACGTTAGACACCCCAAGACCCGGCGGGCTGCAGGAGGAGAGGCGTCTGAGCACTACGTGGTCTTGGTCTTATGCCGCCTGGTGCCAGTAACAGAAGCGTTCAGAGGTGGCAGTGCCTGCCCACCCACCGCAGGCGTAGCACCAAGGCAGCTCCTGTTCTGTGTCCTTGGGTTGTGCGCTCGTAATTTCCTTTTGTTCCTGCAGAACAAAAGCATGCTGGGTGCTGTTCCTGCACACGCTGCGTCTGTCCTTCTCAACTGAATGGAATGCTGCTTTTAGAAACACTCATTAATCATGCATGTGGCTACACAAACTGAGCACTGTGCGCTCCTCGGACACGAAGCTGACGGCTTGTGAAGATGGTTTTCCCCAGTGCTAGTTAGTGCATGCGGCTCTCTGTAAGAGGCATTCTTTAATTCTTGCCTAAAGGTTACAGTGCTGGAATCAAGTAACTGTTGCTTCTCATTTATATAACTCTGGTGTGGTGCATGGCACATCTTTGTTTAAAGGCACACAGACATTTTTCTATATGAGGCTTACATTTGGGGGATTTGTCATCAGTCTCTAACATATGCTAAGGAATCAACTGCAGTGTGCAGCCAACAGTTTATTCAATTTTAATTGAGATTCTTTTATTTTTGGCAGTGTTTTTAATTGCTAGCCACCATTTTAAGGAACGGTCATTCTGCACATTTTTAAAAATGAAATCTGATTCCTTTGGCTGTAGAGTTTCTGAGGTGATTGCTGCTTCCATAAGCACTTGGAAGGAGGGCCAGCCCGCCTCAGCTAATCGTGTTGTAGCTGGCCTCGTGGCTGCGGCCAATTCTGTCAGCTCTCCTGTGCTTATGCTTTGGGGGAGAAAAGCAAATGAAGAAATAGAAACAGAAACCTGCTACAAAGGCCTGGCATTATCAAATAAAATGCTGCTTGGGTTGAACTTTTGCTCTTTGTCAGCAGCGTGTTAGCTTGATGCTCGTGATCTGCTTCTGAGCCACCCTTTTCTAGAACGTGAAAGCAGAGGGAAGCTGAGGGTGACTGAAGCATCCTTTAATATTTCAGACCATAACTCTGCTGTCAAAGGAAAGCTGCAGCAAAGCAACAGGCAGAACTGTTTGTGGGGTTAGTGAGAGGCCTACACCCTCGAGCTGTTGGTTGGATACCTGAGGAAGCGGCCTTGCTTTCGAAAGAAGCTGCTAGCACAGCATTGCTGTTTGGCTCTGACAGATTCCCAGGGATCCGAGTAGACTTTTCACGTTGCAGCACGTTAGCAGGATGAGAATGTGAATCTACTACGGCAGTTGGTGAAAACAACATATGTTTAGTTTTATGAAGATTTAAAGACAGATGGTGACCCATAGGATAATTATATAACAGCCAAAATTCTCTTAACAAATCTTTTTATAATAGCTGTGATAATTACTCATAAGTAGCCAGTCATTTAAGTCTTTGTCTGTTTCATAAATAGAGTCGGGATCTAGTTTGGCCTCACATAAACTCTTGACTGAAATTGTTCTCTAGTCTAGGTTATTTTTTCACTTCCCTCACTCTCTCTCCAGTCTTCCCTTGCACTCGACAAAAGGCACAGCTGATGTGTTTGTCCAATCAAGTGAAATAAAGCTGAAAATGTCGCCTCTCCATTACACCTACCTCTTTTCTTTGCTTCCTATGAGTCCTATGTGGTTTGTTTGATGTTTTTTTTTTTCTTTTTTCTTTTTTTTTTTTCTCTCAGTCCTTGCAATCTCTGTCTGAAAGGATTAACGTTCCCCCAAAGAAATAGCTTACTGCTTGTTGTTCTGGAGTCTGCCTTGGAAGAATGGAGTACAGAATTAAGATCTATTTTCTGGGAACTGCTGGCTTTCATCCAAAATTTTACCCTCATTTGTTCAGCTGTTATCTTGGCTGCTTCTTGCATTACTCTGGAGTGGACTGGGAAGTTTTGCAGATTTCTGGGGTAGAGTTTTTAGGACTGGGAACGAACTGGACAACTACTTCTGAGGGATCGGTGTAGCAGCCTTTGAACCACCAGTGGCCCCGACTGATCCAGCATCAAGATGAAATGCCTGTCTGCAAGGATAGCTGCCTTTTGATGGGGATTTTCAGGGGCAGTTTTAGAAAAAACAATATATTTTCTTCCCTCTCTAAGGCTAATAAGCCTTCCGGTATCCAGTAGCTCATGACCCATCTGCTTTCTGTGTCCAAAGGGCAATTTGCCAGCTAGATCCAAGCCACAGGTTGCTCCTTGACTGGCATGGTCTTAGAAGCAAGCAGCAGAGAGGTATTTCCTGACTTGCTACGTGCTCGTGCTGATTTCTGCTTGACTAGCTAAGGTGATACTCAGGGCAGGGATTCAGCTACAGGTCACGGTAAGTAGGTTGACTCAGAGTAAGGAGATGTTAAAGAGGCAAGGGACAGAATTCTGCTAACATAATATTTTCAGGGATCCTACCCAAGAATAGCATATATTAAGCACTGGCCAATTTGTCCGCAAAGTGCGATTCTCATTTAAAGGCCTCTTTGTGTGAAGCTGTATCCCAGCTTTCCCCAAAGGAAGCATTGAGAGCTTCCTTGCTAGCCATGGACCTCTACCAATCCAAACAGATTGAAGGAGTAATTATAGGAAATACAGCAGCAGAAGTACTTCAGCAAATGCCACTACAGTTTCCCAGCCGGAGAAGTACTAACGCTGCGTTCCTCTGGGACGCTATATTTCATCCTCGTTGGTAGATGAGTCAGTCTGGCCCTTGACAGTTTTACTCGTGTGAGAATTACAAGAAAGTTCCTCATAGCAAGAGCAGCTCAGGGCTGAAAAATAATAGAGGGAGCTTGTGTTAGCCAGGTCGGTGCTCTCTGAAAACGAGATTGTCTTAAGAGTCCCCCATGTGACCCTGTGGACAGAGGAACCTTTTTCATGCTGTTTTACAGCAGCGGGAGCCCTAAACAAATCCTCTTGAGCAGTCAGCTGGAAGCTCATCAAAGGCTTCTGCGCACCAGGCCTGTATCTATCCAGATCCTAGCCTTTGTAAGTTGCTGAATTAAAGCACTCCAATAATAATAAATAAAGGAATACTTCCCGTTCTAAGATGAATGAATTTACTGAGAGGCTATTAATAAATAAAAATTAAAAATAAAATGCACTTTTTAGGAGGTAGACTTCAATAAATTGGCTTTTTTTTTCTTTTTCAATCTTTAGGGGAAATTATTCCGCTATATTTCTTGTTGTCTGTTTCATTGTGGATTTTTTTTGGTTGGCTGGTAACCTGGTTCATTTCCATGCTCTGTCTGTGGAAGAGTTTCGGATCAGATTCAGCCCCTGGCTCAGACAAATCGAGGACTTAAGCAGAAGAGAATCTCTCGCATACCAAGCGAGCTTCCAGGCAGCTGGGCTCTTGATTACTTTGTGGTGATAACTTGCATGGTTGTCTGTCAAATAAACCTGTTGATTTCTTGTTCTGGAACGGAAACCTTTTTTTGCAAACTTGCTAAGGCCCTTGCAGAATATAAAAACATCTTCTTTCCAGGTCAAGGACGTTTTTGCTTTAAAACTTTTTTTTTTTTCTTTTTTCCATTATCAATTTGAATTCTTAGCTCGTTTCTAACAGACTTTCTCTGGTAGTGTATACAGCCTGACTGTCACCTGTGGAATCATTCTGAATCAGCAGTGTCAGCAACCCCCAAGGTAGTGTGGTAGGGTGTTGTCTTTGCTGACCTGTGCAAGACAGCTTAACTCCTTTTAATGGAGTTGACCAGTATATTATTTGAAGCCCTCAAAGTGTGAGCTGATTGCTGTAGATTCTTCTTGGTTCGGAGCTCTTAGTTGTGCAATTGCAGGTTGTCTCGTGATGCGCCTCCATTTCTCTGCTCGTCAGCTCCATGGCTTCTTTCCTCACCCCCAGTGCTCAGTGGGATCTGTTATCTCACCTAGGTGAGACTAGGTCTCCCAAGGTGACTGATAGTGTGTGTTTAATATGTGTACTCAGGGACTGAAACCCGTGTTCTGTGGAGTTTTCTCCTTTTAATCCCCTCCCATTAATTGTCAGGGTGGATGGTTGTTACTGACCCTCTCTTCATTGATACTCCAAGGTGATCAAAATCAGTGTTTCTAAACCAGTGGTGCAGATGACCATGTTCCTTTTATAATGGAGAGCTGCTCCTGATCTTCTAATAAATTATAGCCTGTTAAAAAACAGCAATTCCAGTGTTTTCAGTCCTGTCCCTCTCTTATATGGGGACTCTGGCTGGTGCCTGTAGAAATGGGTACACAAATCCTGCAGTAAAATCTCAGAGTAGATTTTTTTGTGCACTTCTTATATGAAGCCCACTTAGGAATGAGATGTATTTTGTTCTGTATTTGATCAGTTGGTCATTCTGTAAGTTCCTTAAGTACAGCACGTTCATAAATCGCGTTGCAAAGGCACATAGTCTCTATTTGTGAGACTACATAAATACTTGTTGACTTGCTTTTGGGAGCAGCTGGAACATTCGTTTCAGTTCTTTAAAGAATTTGTGGGTTATTTATCTGTTTTGTGTCTGTGTCTTCTGCTTTAACGTGTGTTGCTTGCTCTGAAAGATCAGTAGTTGGGAGTAGGACACCTGATCAGCAGAAATTATTGCAGCTCTTCCAAGTCAGTTTACAGACACGGCTGCAAGACCCGAGAGTGCAACAGGATCGGTAGAGATCAGCCAGCCAGGAATCTCTTCCAGGGCTTCTAGGCATGAGCTCTACTATTACAGCTTGCATGTAAATGACCTTTCAGCCCAAAGGAGAGACTGCACACCCTCCTTCAGTGCTTAGCATGTTACACTTACTGTTACATGCTTATTAACTACTTACTGTATATATCCTATAAAGAGCTTTATGGTGCCGAGACAGGCATTTCTTCTGGAATTATTTGTTGCCTTTTGCCTTGCTGGCAATTATTTGTCTGCATTTCTTAAGATGTGCTCTACATGCTCAAAAGAAGATTGATCTTAGATCACTTTCTTATCTCAGGAATTCTTATCTCAGGATTCTTATCAGCTCCTCAAGAAGACGGAGTGAGAAAATACAGAGCAAGACGATTTTGGCATTGCCAGAGCAAACTTTGAAAAATCCGAAGGGTCCAAGATAGGAGGCTTGATTTTGAGAGTCTTCATTTAAGCTAAGACTGAGAGAATTTTGGACAACTAATTTTTATCGTTCCTATGCCTATGAAAACTAGTGAGCCAAGCAAAACTGAGAACCTCAAGTAATGAATAACAAGTTAATAGTAGCTAGAGCTCTGTGGGAAAATGTAATTATAACGAAGCCTGTAAAACAGCCGCAAGAGTTTGCAGGTCTGTGTTTTGAAGATTTTTGTTCTCTAGTACTGAGACCTGAGGACAGGCTGCGAGGGCTTCTGGTGCCATTGCTCCTTGTCAGTCAAAAGGAGTTGGGTGGTGGTGAGCTGGAGGAACCGGGCACCAGTCTTTTTCTCCGTAGGTAGGAAGCCCCACCAGCGTTCCTGTTGTGTAGATGGAGAACAATTTGTTTGTGTGTGAAGAATGTGAGTCAGATATAGCCAAAAATGGTAGAAGTTTGCCCCTTTTTTGGAATATTCTGGGAAGATGCCACTTTGCCCCTCTTAGAAGGTTCTTCAGCTTTCAGTCTTGTCTGGAAAATGCTATTTTTATCTGCACAGTTCAGGATTTTGTTGCATATTTTCATTAATGGTGGAATAACCTGACCTACGGTAGAATAATGCAAGTATCTGTATGTTTGTTTTTGCTTCTATTTCTATATATAAATGGCATTATATCACAGAAATCCCTTAGTGCTTCTTATTCTTTCTTTCTTTTTTTTTTTTTTTTTCTCCAAACTGCTTTGCTTTCTTCTAGGCCAGCCTGTGGAATGTTTTTTTTTTTTTTTTTTTTCTTTTTTCTTTGTCAATTGTCTTCATTTGAGTGAGGGAAAAATCGTGAACATGATGTTATAAATGTAACTGTAGCAGGCATCTGTCATATTTGCAAGTTATCTTTTATTTCTTTCTGGTAATTTAAATGTGACTTTCTGTAATGTAACTTTCCTAATGGAAGTGGGAGTAAAAAAAGGAATTATGGTATGAAGCAGTGACACGTTGCAAATAAAATTTGACAGTGATATTTGTGTATCTTATTTGTACCTTTAAAAAAAAAAACAACAAACCCCTCAGACTGCATTCTGTTGTTCATTTTTGGGGAATGGCTGAAGGTTACAGTTTACAATGCTGATTTTATGGTGATGAATGCGACAGTTGCTGGCATTTTGCAACAGCATATTCTCTCAGATTTCTCCAGTTGGTGCAGTTTGTCTCTTTTCAGCAGGAGCTGGTTCTTTCAAATAAAATAAATCTCTGCTACGACAAGGCAAACTGTATTAATATTTCTTTTACTCGAGACCACTATTACGTGGAAGGCACACGGTTCGTGAGAAGAAGCTTATAGGTGGCAGGTAGTTGTGATGTGATTTACACACCATGAAAATCTATTCAACAATTTTAGGCCTTTGGTACACGTGATTCTTACGTGGATTTCCCTTCTGTCACGGCCTGGGGACACAGACAGCCACTCCTTCAGGAGGAGCCAGCTGCCTCCCTTGCCATCCTGGGGGCACAAGTAGGATCGTCAGATTTCTCAGTGATCATTTGCAGCACAGTAAATAAATAAATAAATAAATTAGGTAGGTAGATTAGAGTGAGGAAAGAAATACGGCCTTAAAGAGTAATGCTGAAAGTCTTGATGTGTAAAGGTTTATTATCCTCAGTGTATACTGCTAAATCTGGGGTCTTACACTTGCACTGTTTTGTCTCAGTCACAAAACCTTTCAATACATTCAGCTTGTTCTTGCTACGAGGGCTTTCAGCTCAAAGGCGAAGAATGTCTATTCATTGGAGTCGTGGGAGATGGGGTGAGAGATGGCAAAACAATTACAATGGCAGCTTGTAAGTTGGTCTATAGTAACTCCAGTTATAACTTATTTACAAGGGTTTTTTTTCAGTACTTGCCTTCATAGAATTTTTAACCCTGTCCTGTAACTTGCGTCTCAGAAAAATGTAGCAAAGGTTTTGAAGCCATATACATTCCTTCTGTTCTTTTGTTGATATTTGTTAACAAACAGTTTTTCAGGTCAGAATGAGGTCTTTAAAGAAAGCTTATTGAGGGGCCACGAACAAATCATCCTCTGTGCTGGAGGGCTAAGTGTATTGGGAAGGGATGCACAACTAAGCAAGGAGTTTTCGTGAGCTGAAACACAGAAAGAGAGCATAGAAGAAATAGGATCAAGGACAGGTGAGACAGAGCACATAAAAGCACATCCTTTGGGCACCGGAATGCTACCAAGAAAGCCAAAGTGTAGCTGAAAAGAAAACCAGTTAAGGATACAAGGCCAGGAGGAAGGGGTCTCCACAAGCATGCCAGCATCAGAAGGAGGTTGTGAGGAAGCCTGTCCCTGTTGTTGTCCAGGGGGCACCTTGTCTGCGGCTCCTCAAGGCCTCGGCCTCCTGGGGGACTGTGAGCGTGGTGGCAGGAAAGCAGCGGGACAGGGACCCATCAGAGGAGCTGAAATGTTTTCTTGTCCTCTTAGAAAGCTGGACTTGATGTGTCGTCTGAATACTCCTTGATCAAATCTCAGCCTTCTGCAGCTTTTGTTGTGAACACAGACCTCGGTTATTCCCTCCCTCCACAACTGTTGCAGGCTGTTCCCAGTTTTCTCTCCTTTGTGTTTTTTAATAAAGATCCTAAGTCATTTTTTTTTTTTTTTTTTTTTTTTTTTAAGGCCAGCAGTCATTTCTTTGCTTTCTTAGATGCTCTGAATGGTTCTATGTCTCTGGACAAGTGAAGTGCCTAAAACTAGATGTAACACCCAGCTAAGCCTTACAGAGACTAAATGTAGCATAAGGATTACACTCTCTTGCAGGCTACTTTGCTTCATTTATAAACTCGTATGTAAAGCTTGTATTTCTAGTGAGAGCTTTTCATTGTTGACACATTCAGCAGCAGTGTGTGATGGCAGATCTGCCAGAGAGGCACGCAGTTACTGCATCCCAAATTTCAGCAGTGTTTGGTACAGAAGGAAAACTCCAGGAACCGGGGGATCCTCCTGAATAACGCGTAAATACTAGACATGTATTTGGGACCTCAAAGTCCATGCAGCGTTTACTTGCAATGAGCCTGAACAAGCATCAGCCATTTGAGTAATGCTGTGCTAAATGCTTTTCGGAGGAATTGCTGTGTGCTCAGTTGTTCTCTGCGCTGCACTTGCCTGCCTCTGCTTTCAAGTAGCTCCTTGTACGCCGTCTCCACTGACTGGATTATTTCATTCTGTCAAGATCTCTGTACTCTGTTAAAATAAACTTGAAGTCTCGTTGTAGCTGCCGTAAGAAAGCTTGATAAATGCGCTGTTTTCCTTCATCCTGGTTGTTAACAAAAATGTTGAGTAGTACTGGATGTAGGAGAATCCCTGGAAACATCCTTGTCACATCACTCCATTTTGGCAGCGAAGGTTTGATAATTGCTCACATAACTAGCAACTAGCTTTTTCTCCTCATTCCTGCTGTCCTAGTAGATTGACTAAAACCAGCCTTCCACCACACTTGGCAATAAGGGTGTGCTAATTCAAATTCCTGCAAAATGCTCAAGACTAGTCTTGCTGGAAATAATGGGGCCCAGAACAGGTACAAGAGAACTTGTGGGTGGATATTGCCGTAAGAATAGGATTTTGACTCTGTGTGTTGATATTAATCAAAATAGTTTCAACTGCACATTGCACAGCTGCACGGTGTCTGTGTCCTCAGGGAAACTTTTTGATCAAAATGCAGTGGGTGTCTGGTAAGTACACCTGAAGTGCACAATGGAAATTCAGTCTGTGCGCGTGAAATGGTAAGAATACTCTGCCTAACAGATCCATCAGTTTTCATTGTGTGAAGGCTACAAAGACAGCTGGCAGATTTTTTTTTTTTTTTTTTTGCCTGTTATGTTTGCCCTCCTCAGAAAGGAGGAAAGGAAGCTATTATTCATTATTTGATTTGTTTCAGAGCCATTATTGATTTTGGAAAATTTGATAAGCATCTGAATAAATAGTTGTTCTATTGGTTCTTTCAAGCGGAGCAAGACTTGGCAGAAGTTTGCTTTGGTGCAGGGCAAACATGATAGAACTGGTCACCAGGAACCTATGTTTCGATTCTCTGTAAGCTGAAAAGCAGCAGTTTAAAATCTTTTTCTTTTTCATTTTCTTTAACTAGTGATGCCCAAAAATGTCTTAAAGGACTTGGGGTGGCAGCCGGGGTGGTGGTGGGATATTTAAGGAGGTACTGCCTTCTGAAATTTTCAAGCTTTTCAAATTTATTGAGTGTTTCTTCACGATCCAGTATTCGTCTAGCTACCCTGCCAATCTTGATGCAAAATTTTCTTTGTTTTGCGAGTCCTAACAATTGATAGGAAGAAATAGAAGTCTTTGAATGAAAAGAGTCAATGCTTTGGAAGGAACAGTAAAGCTTTTACAAATCCCTTTCTTTTTAAGTGATAATTACTTGTTTTCTTAAGTTGAAACCTATCCAAACAATGACAACAAAATCACAGCCAGCCCTCAAGATTAAAGAAATCTGAAATTTAGATCAAGAACATTTTACATTGAAATTATCCTTTAAATACAGTAACTGTTGGGACTGCACAGCAAATATTTGCTATAATATATAATGAAAAGAAGTCAGTAGTAGCTGCTTAAGGCTGGTAATTTTGTGTGGAAAACTCTTGGTAGATATGTCTTGCAGTCTTCATTGCTAATGATCTCGGAGCATTTGAGACAACAGGGCCTGGGATGGTCATTGAATGCTTGTGTGGTGGCTCTGGAGGAGCAGGTTAGAGCTAGTTGATGCTGAAAGGCTTGTGGAAACAAGACTGTGTGTTTTAGGTTTTTTCTTTGTTTGAAATAATCCAATGCAGTGAATTCCGTCTGCAGTGGAAATGAAGTGGAAGCAAGCTGCTCTCCCAGAAGGGCTTTGGTTCCAAGCCTCGTTCCATGGTGGGACTTCTCCATTTCTGAGAGCTGGGCGGACATGCAAACCAGATGAGTAAACGTAGAACTGAAAAGATAACAAGTAGCTAGTACTGCCGTACGGGGAAATGCTAACAAGAATATCTGCGTAATTTGGGGTGGGAGGGGGTAAATTCTTTTGGTTTCATGTTTTTGCTAGCATCTTGTCTGGGGCCTGTCTGCGATCTCAGCTCCTACCAGGCTGGAGATCCCTGATTTTTATTTCTGATACCTGATGACGGCTTAAAATACCGCAGGAATCAGTTCTCGGTCTAGTCAGCACTTCAGATTACTTGGACAATGGCAAGGGCATGCAGCCTGGGGTAAACAGGCTTAGTGCCTTTGCTTTCTTGGGGATCTTGGTGGCATTCCTGGGCTTTGTTGTGCTGCTTCCAAATGTGTTTTAATTAGGACAGGTGAGGAGAAAAGGAGCTAGACAGCAGGAGTCATGTGAACCCTTCTATCTTGCTTTTTATGTTCTTTACTTTGCTTTATTTTTTTCTTTTTTCTGTCCTTTGAGTCTCGGGCTTTTATGAAGAAAAAGACGTGTCTGGCTTTGTCAGACAAGGTAATTACATCTTTTAAACTATAGCTGTCTGCTGTGACTAAAAGATATCAAAACAGTCTTTAATGTCCTGATGCTGATGAAAATTTGCCAGGTGTGAGTGGTTGATAAGGCTGCTGTTAGGTTTATTTTCTGGCAGCATTTAAAACAGGCCACTAGAAAAGATGGGCCTGTGCATTTCTCATCTCCTGTATTTTTTTCCCTAAATCTTGTTGTCATGTGACAATGGTGCCACTCTGTTCCAGGGCATTTATCTCCCTTAGTCTTGCTCCAGTATTGTCTTGTAGACTTCTTAAAATCTGTCAAACAGTGGATCCCTCCCCCCAGTGTAACAGTGTATGGCTTAAAACAAACGGGTGTTAGCAGTACTGTTAAAACAAAAACTTTGCAAAATGCTTTTTCACATGCTGTTTTCTTTTTCTCGTAAGTTCGGTATTAAAAATGTTAGTGGAAGTGAACCAGGAATAATCTGTTGTAAAAGCCCCAACCCCGTCTCGCTGAAGTGAACAATAAGAAACCAGCGTTTCATTAACACTTTGCCCTCGCCGGGCCTGAGAAACTACTTTTTTTTTTATTTTTTTTTTCTGCCTGTACAACCGAGCTAGCATTGTGCTCGGCCATCAGCTTTGAGACAGGCCTTGTCCCCCAGGGTTCAGGCTATTCAGCCGACAAAAGGCAGCAGGAGAAGCGGAGGGGACATGACCCGCGCGGGGTCTCGTTGCAGGTCAATGGCAAAACCATGGCGAGAGCTGGTGTGGTGGAGCCGCGGCCTGCCAGCCGCTGCTTCCCAGGCACTCCTGATCCTCAGCCTGCCACACGTGCGCCGAAGGTCGTGCTTCTCGTTGACTTCTTTGTGGCGGTGCTGTCAGCTCCATTCTTCGAGCTGCTTGTGTAATCTATAGCTTCGGGGCTCCCGGTCTTGTTTCTGAGCTTCTTCAGAAATTTGCAGGCTAGCTCGGAATGAGAAAATGTTGATTTATGGAAGTATCTCGCACCAGGTTGTAATAAGCGGATCATTAAGCTGTCATGGTCTATCGTGTCTGTGGGACTTAGCAGCGACCTTTAATCAGCAGATTATTGACACGGCGTAGCAAGCCGTCTGGTGTGGCTGTGGAAGTTCAGGACCTTAGGGAATACTAATAAAAGTTCTTGATCCAGGTTACTGCCTCTAAAAGAGAAAAGGGCTTATGTATTTTTGCAGTTGTTTTTATTTTAAGGTCAGTGAAAGGTGAAGAAAACAGTACCTTGTACTCGAGGCCCAAAGCTTTTTATCAGCAACTGTAGAATTGCACTGCTGCCAATACTCAGTTTTGCACTGCTGCCATATGTTGAAATCCTCTTTTTGATGATTTCATCTTCCAAAGTTATTTTAAGTTCCTTTGACACAGTAAGGATTTAAACACCGTGACTGTAGTTTTAAGCATTTGTTTGTTTAATGCTTGTGGACCCTTACACCTATCCTGTGCATACAGGATGGGCTCTGAACCCAAGTTGCATTTAACTGCCTGCACCTTTGCACGTGTAAAACTACCGAATGCGAGCTGCTCGGTCTGCTAGGTGGTCCTAGATAGAGAATCCTCATCTGTACATCAGAACACATTTTGCTCATCCATCACCTCTCAATTAAAGGGATAAGAGCACCTACATTGGAGAAACTTCGGAGCCCTGCTTTAAAGTGGCTGTTCCCCCGAGCCCGGTGCTTCGGGGCAGAGGTAGGCTCCTGAAGGGAGCTCCTGGGCTGGCTGCTGGTGGAGGGGCTTGGGTAAAGAATATGAGGCCCAGTGGCTACTTACTGCATTTCCCCTGCAGCTTCAGCAGCAGTGTCTTGCCCTTGCAGCTGCCATCTTCTGTGTTTCACACCACAGTGAAAATTAAAACCTGTCTGGAAACAGCGACTCTCCGAAGAAACTGCAGCCTCGCCCCTTGATGCGTGTAACTGGCCATAAAAAGGAAATGCAACCAACAGAACCGACGGTGCTCGTTTGTGGTAAATCCTCTTTTTAGGATTTACGGAAAAAAAGGAAATTAGTCATAGGTGGAGGCTTGGTTTTGCTCGTATTGTTTAAAGTTGTTCCATGTGTTGAGCTGCGTGTGCTACTCTTATTTTGAAGGGAAATATGTTTACAATTTTTTGGCCTAATCCCCAGTTAGCTGGATTTAGCAGGCAGAATTGTAATAATGAAAAGGGTTACAAATTAATATCAATAGATAATACTTCTGAATATTTTGTAAAGTATCCTAAATGCTAAGTGGAACGTGGGAATATGAAAGAGCTTTATTTTTAGTTCTGTTCTTCATTCAGCCAAGCATAAATTGATTAGATACTGCACTCCTTGTCTTATAGTGTTTTTCTTTCATGTCAATTTTACCAGAACTGTAGCAGTAACTTCTTAAGAAGGCTTGTCAGAGTTAATCATTTCAGCAATAGAATAAAGCAGTGATATATAATGAAATGTGTATCAAGTATTAAACGTTTTAGTGACTTCTATGGAAAAAAAATAGTACACCTCTGAGGCCTGTTTTCTGACTTCTAAAATATATTAAAAGATCAGATTACCATCATCTGTTTATTTTTTATTTTTTTGCTATAATGGCACCAATCTATTGCTCCTAATCCCTTTTTGTAGACATTCTGTGGGATTAAAAAGCCACACCATGCAATTTCAATGAAATGAGTGTTATTTTTTTTTTTTTGTAATTTGATGTAACAATATACTCTATTCACTCGGCAGTAATTCAAAACGAAGAATTCCCCATACTAATGCATTGGACATTTCCTGATCCTTATTAATTATTGTCCAGGTTGCAGCCTTCGTTTTGTGGAATGGATTTGAGCAATTAAACTCACTTCCATTGACAGCGCTTGTTCAAGGAGCGGTCTCTGAGAAGTGGATCAGGGATCATTTCTCTCAAGTCTTGAGCTTGGCTTTGAGCTGGTTCACATGCTTCTGGCAAAACTTGCTTCTGCCTAAACGGTGAGGTGATGGAGGACATGAGGTTGCTTGTGTGTAAACATTTTTGGCACTTCTTTTTTTTGGAGAAGGTATTGGATCTTGGGGTGAAAGAATTTTACTTCACGATATTTTTTTTTCCTATGCAAAACAAATAGCAGTAGCCTTGTTAAAGATATTAAAAATAGCTGTCTTTCAACGATGTGAAAACTTATATAGAAGGACTTCCTCAGTGCCTGTTTTTAAAGGTGTGGGAGGGATAGATGAGGAACTACTGGTTAAACTATCAAGCTTGGTAACATGACAGTTTGCAGTTTCTAAGCTGCAAATTCAGGGTAAAAAAAACCAACAAAATAGAACAAAAAAAAAACCTAAAAGCTGAAATTGTGACATAAGGATACTTTAAAAAAAGATTTTATAATTTCTAATTGATAAGAAGGACTACGCTGCATGTGAAGTCTGGAAGGCATTGATTGCTCATGCAGAGAACTAAAACAGCTCAGAAAACGAAGGGCATCCACGGTCTTGCTGTGGGACTGGCAGATGTCCTGCAGGGCCTGCAGCTGATCGAGCTGCTCAGGACCAGCAGCTGGGAGCCTGCATGCTGGTGTCTTGCCAGAGGCATGAAGAAATGGAAGCCCATCGTTTTTTTGAGGAGCAGGCCCTAGTTCCTGGCATTTTAGAGGCCACTTGTTGGCCACAGACCACCTCCGTTTTAAAAACAGATCTTTTTCAGTGTGAATTTGAATTTCATTTTGCGTGCTGTGACAGGGCGTCACGTTCACTTCCACTCTGAAACGAGGTAGAGAGAACTTACCTGCATGCTTACCGTGCAGCTTTCCACGCTCTGTGTCGTGAGAGTGTGCTAAGAATAGCAGTTGCTTACTGGAGTGCCAATGGGATTTCTTCAGATGGGCAATTTTCAAGTTCACTGAGCACAGGAAAACAAAGCAATTTGAGTTTAACTACAGTATAAATATTAGAAAGGAGTCAGACCTACAAAAACGCCCTTTAAAGAAAAAGGAAAAAAGGGAAGGGAGGGAAAATGCAAGTCTGAGGTACCGGATTTCTTTTTTATAGTTCCTGATTATATTTTCTCTTTTGGAGCCAGAAAAATATTCTGATCAATATGAAAAAAATATATAACAAAAATGTGCCAGTTGTTTTTTTCCCCATTTCTGGATTTCCTAATATTGTGTATTAACTTACAAGGCTGTATGGGAGAAGAAAACCATTGTACAAATTTTTAAGTGTGTGTATGTATGAATGTGTACATGTGATAGATTTGTTGTCTGTATTGTTGCCTTTCCTCTGTATTTCTGGGATAGTGGAGCGGCTGGGTACCCGGGAAGTCCTTGGTGACGGGATTTGGAAGAGTGAATTAAGTAGAAAGTATATCCCCGAGCTTAAGCTGAGCTCTTAATTATATTGCTTCTGTCAGGTGAGATTGACCCACAGAGTTGCTGTCGTGTTATCTTGGCACAAACTTCCAGTGCTTTCAGCCCTGACTTACGGAAAACTTGCACAGCAATGTGGTGAATTAGTCAAAATGCATTTTCTTTACCGTTTGTTCCAATATATAGAACAAGCTATCTGGGAGCTTAGGGTCCTTATATATTTATTTATTTATTTATTTTTCCCCACCGTTACTGTTGATTCATATGACAGAAGTAGGAAGATTACCAGGGTCCCTGCTTAAGTTGTTGTTATATTGATTGGTGAAGTTGTGCTTAGAAGGAAATCAATGCGTTTTATATGAGTATATTCTTAGGACTCAAACCGGATCCAATTATTTTATATTTCCTGGGAGGTGAGAATCGAGGAAATCCCTAAACTAATGAAAAGAGTGAACGAGTAAACTCTGTAAATGTTACTTTGTTTGTTTGTTGGTTTGTTTTTTCCCTGCAGGAAAGGTGAGATCTGTAAGATGCCTTAGTTTTGCAAGGAGGTAACCGTTTAAAGTAAATTGGACTAATGCATTCCGTGAAAGAATGCAAAAATATAGGTAGCTGTTCTGGGAGGTGAAACCCTGGAAGCTGCAAAACTGATTGCTTGTAGTGTCAAGTGGCAAAGCAGAAGATCTGGGAAGGGTGGTAAATGTTCCGATCAAAATTTGGCTTTCTGAAGAAAATATTTTTAAAGAGGAGATGCAGCAGGTGGCTTCAAATCCTGTGGCTCTATTTTTAGCTTACTGATTCTGTGATACAAATGGGTGGCTTCAGAATAAAGAACAACTTACTGGTTTACCACTATGTGTTCGTTTCTACTTCCCAATTTAACTACATTTGCGTTAATAAGTAAGTTCTTCGAAGCCGAGTACCCTGGACTTCAGTAACTGGGGGAGGTTTTTCCAAAGCTTCTAGCAGTTCTCAGCTGCAGTTACAGTCGGAAGGGAAAACCTGGAGAATTACGCCAGAGTTTAATGTGATCATTGTATGTGCTTTGCCTGGAGAACTAATGAAGCCAGATTTCTTCCACACTTTTTCCATCATCTAAAAAAGAATATGTTTTTTCCAACATCTTTGGTTCTGTTGTATACCTCTAGGTTGATGACAGAGGCGGTGTCTTACGGGAACAGACAGTTGGCCTAGCCAGCAGCCAAACCCAGTCTCTGTTAGTCACTGGAAGCGTTGCAGAGTGTGGGCTTTCTCCTTCTGCTGCTGCTTTCACAGCTCCAGCCTCCACATGGCCTCGCGTCTGATCACGAGCTCTTTGTTTGTGCACAGACGTGGCGGTGGGGAGCGCAGGGGCTCACTTCCCCAAACGGGGCTTCTGAGTCCCTCCAGCACATCCTGGGGGACGCAGGGCTTGCCTGGAGCTGTGTAGGAGAGGCACGAGTAGGAGCGCTGAGCGAGGCAGCGACAGACTAAACTGCCGGCGTGGAAAGCTACGCCACGGATTCGTTGTCCTGCATCGTTACATAAACACCATCCGCATCGACTACAGTGGCAGGCCAGGGAAATAACCCCGCTCCTGAATTTGGGGCATATCCCTTACAACCAGTTTTCCCTTCTGCTCCGAGGCAAGAGGTGGCAGCGCTAATTACTGCGTGAACCGAAGGCCAGGCTAAAAGCTGTCGGTGACGTCTCTGTCCTCACGCGCACACTGCTCTCCTTTCTCTCCCTTTTCAGTGCCCTCGGGGTGGCTGCTGTGGAGTACAGCAGCGCGATTTGGTGCAGCAGGGTAGAGGGTCAGGCACTGCTTAGGTTAACGCACAATTATCAAACCCGCCGTTTTACGCAATCGATCCAGCTACATCCTGAGTGTTACGGGCCCGTGTCCACGCGTCTCGAGAGCCCGGGCTCATTTCTGCATGCTGACAGGGCACAGCGGGGCCTCCTGCGGGAGCTGTAATGCACACGGTAACCTGAGCAGCTGGACGCTGCCGGTGCCAGCGCTGATGTGACATTTGAAAGAAGAGCCTGCAGGTATTTGGTGGACTGCAGCCACACCAAACGCCTTCAGTGGTGCTGGCCACTTCAGACCTTTGTAGAGTTAGGGGAATGAGGAAAATTTGTAGAAAGCAGTTATATTTTTTTGAGAATGTTTTTTTAAATGTCATAAAATCTTGTTTTGCCATTTTTCACATCCCATCACCTTGCTAGCTTGCAGACAGATGCACAGCATTCCTTGGCTGTTTCCTGTCATCTTTCCAGTGAACAAGTTTTCAGCTTAGAGCAGATATTTTCTTGCTTCTGAAGTATACGATACTGTGTGTGGAGAGTTAAACTCCATTCCATCTGCACAGCCCATATGTTCAGCCCTCCTACTGCTCCAGTTTGTTTGTGGTCACCTTTCTTCACTCCGAGGAGGACATGAGGTGCTGGGGAAGGATTCCTGCCGATAGCTCTGCAGTGGCGGTGACAGTTTGTCACCAATTGTGCGTCGCCCGAGACCTTTTTTTCTCTCGCTCTTCCTCTGTGTAGCCCATCACAGATTAATTGCAATGTTTGTGCCGCAGGGAAGGACCAATTTGAAGGTCTCTTCCTGTCTCCTGATGTTGCGGTTCAAGCGAAGAAGTATCTAAAAATATGAGGGGAAAAAACAACTAAACCAAAACAAAAAGGAAAATAATTTATGTTCTAAAAGGCTTCTTACTTTGTAGTGAATGAACCAAGGTACAGATTAAAGGGGAAACTTCCCATTCTGACGTGTTTTGAAATGGAAGAGAAACGCCTGAAATGGAAGAGAAAGCCAGCAGACTGTTCTGCATTTTCTTGGGCATATTAGTCAAGACACAAATTCAGTTGTTTTTTTAAAAGGAACAGGAAAAAATTGTTTGATGTTGCTTTTCCTTGCTCAGTGACATTTTTGTTCTGTGCATTTACTTCTTGAGAGTTTGGAAGCGGCTTCCAAATATATGTGCTCTTAAACAAAAGCAGGGCTGAAAGCTGGAGGAACTATGTTAAGAGTGGTTTCCTCTCCAAGTCCCTTTCTGGAAAAGCATGCTGCTGTGCTGCCTTTCAGGTTGTCTCCTCTCCTGCTGCCTGGGCGTTTGTCACGGTTAGTGGCTGGAAAGTAAAATCAAAATCGTTGCCTTTGGGTAAAGCTGCAGTAATGTTTTTAAGATACTAAGCTGTTTTTTCTCTGCAGGGTTAGGCTGGTGCTATTGTGCTGCAAAATGTTTATTTTCTCAGCTAACTTGGCTTCAATTGCAGAGCAGGCAGGGAGGTGTTGAGCTCCGGGTTAGCAGTGTGATGCTGCACGCGTTCTCCACTTGGGCTCAAGTCTTTACCCCAGCCCTACCAGACTGCCTTCTTTACGTTGGTGTTTTTAGCTGGAATTAATTGTCTCTGGCTAACAGCTGAGGTGCACCTTTGCTATATAATACATACACCACTAGAATTAATTAACATTTGTAGCGTGGAGTTACTCCTTAAGAAGACAAAGTCTTTTAAGCAGTGTTGAGGAAGATTTTGTTGTGTGTGTGTGCCCGTTTCTACTTCCATCACGGGTCGTTAGAGCACAGGTTGCCTCATCTCCTCATAGCTTTGACTTGAATATTAGGGGGCGAGAAGTCTGATGTTGGGGTACTCAGGAGGCCTTTGGAGCCCCTCACTCTCTCTGACAGAGGTCTGCTGTTTTTATTCAGTTTATGCCCTAACATGTCACTGTCATGCAGTGTGCCCAAAGCAGCACTGTTCAACAAGGTCTCGTGGGACTCTTAAAAGCGGAGTTCTCCGGAGTCACATTAACTTTGAACCAAGTGAGCCAAACATAGCAGCTTTTGCCTGGAAGGCTTGCGTTGAGACCCTGCGGGCTGCAGAGCTCCCGCTTGAGATTCTGCATAGGACAAATGTGCCACAGGGAACTGATTTTCTGTGGCACCCAATGCTAAAAACGGAACGTTTTCTTTTAAAGCAGTGTCCAAACAAGCATGAAAACTTGCCCAGGATTCTTTTTTCCTATTAAGAAGCTGCTTTGTGCTCTGATATGCTTTCTGCCTGGAAATCCTTCTGGGGCTGAGCAGGAAGTAAGGAAATCAATTTCCCGTGTAAGGAGGAATTGCTCTCTGGCACTAAGTTAAAATGATGGGTGAATGCAGAAAGCCAAAGCAAATCCAGTTCCTGTGTGTTCGTTTATTTATTTCATGAGAGACCCTGTTTGGAAACTGAGATGTGACATAAAGACTTGATTGCTAAGCTCATTCTACTGTTTCCAAGGCTTTCTTGTAAATGGTTGTGTTGCACTGGCCTCCTTGGTAATGGCCACGCAGGTAAAGCCGGGACCATACAAGCAGCAGCTTTGCTCTTACAGGTAAGGGTGAAAACGAGCTGGTCTGGCGGGCACGTGCGCTCCGCACGCCACCCTCGCGGTGCCAGCACGCCGCCTCCGCCCTGGAGGAGCAGTGGACAAGGACTGAGCACAGCTCTGCGGCAGGAGGGTCTCAGTAAGGCAGCGTCACTTCCTTTTTATAGCTCTGCTCTTAGCAAGCCATCTGTACGTACTACAACTACGTTTCCACATCCCCTGAAGAGATTTTGTAATGCTTTTTTTGTTTTTTCCCCCCCGATATGCCTCAACAGGAGGAATTAGCTATTAGCATTTATGCAAGCTGGAAGGTCTTACAGGAGGCAAAGGCAGTGCGGTCATCAGGAATTAGAGTCTGTGGAAATAATGTAGTTCAAAGTGACAAATCAGGAATAAAAGATCATAGTTAACATATGAACCTTTTATATGACCTAGAAGATACTGCTCATGTTGTATGAGAACAGATTATTTCATAGTAAGTTGGAAATCTTACAAGACAGTTCTGTTTCTTCAACACATTTATTCTTCAAACACATGTAATGCCTTCAAATTAAATGGCAGCGATAGCACTGCAGAGTCTCTAGAACAAGTCCAGCACGGGTGCCAGGAGCAGAACCTCCCCAGAGCGCCGCATGGCGCTAAGCACCGGTGGTTTGAAGGGGCACCTTGCAGAAGCGAAGAGCATTTTCTCTACGTGTTTAGTCAAGCCCCCAATTCCTCTGTGGAGAATGATGAATAGTAGAGGTGCTTTTGATGCTGTCTGGAAACAAGACAAAGGGTCAGCAGCCTGTTTCAGTTAGACAAGCAGCTGTTTTATGGCTGCTTTTGTTCACTGCCAAACTGTGGAACTTTTGCCGAGGTGTAAAACCTTCAGGTAAACAGCGCTGTGGCCATTTGTTGCCTCCTGTTTGTTCCATGGTGCTTCTGTTTGAAAAGAATTTGAAATTACAAGTTTTGTTTGCTCTACCCCCTGCCAAGTAATGTTATTGCAGAAATGACAAATTGATGTCTACTTCTGCAAATTTTACCTTAAGTGGAAAATAGAAAGCTATCTTGTAGTATAAAAGTATCAAAAAAACCTTTAATTTTGACATAAAGTAAAAATTTGACTTAAATTGTTGAATAACCAAATACATCAAGGGCACATGCGGTAGCTTCTAGATTTAGTAAGAAGCAGTTCACTACAAGAGAAACTGCCAGGTTAGATGACCTTGTTGTCTGGAGCAGAATTTTTCAGAGCTCTGGTCCACAGACCATCTGTGCCTCCAGAAGCTGCACTGGGAGGCCTACAGAACCATGCTTAATATTTCATCAGTAATTTTTAATTCTGGGCAGTTACAGTGCAGTACAGGGGAGATGCTGAGGGTTGACGGTGGCTAAAAGCGCTACCAATTGGCTGTGTCCCTCTATTGCCTGGGCTGCAGGGTTCAAAACCATAAAGAACTTCACAGCCCCTCGTGTTTCTGGATGGCTCATAGGAATTGTTTCTGCATATTGGAAGGTAACTTTGATACCTCTCTATAGGGTTTTGGCTTTATTTCCTTTCCCCACATCTCCCTGAAAACCCAAGGGATGTACAGACACGCATGCACGCAGCTGGTACAGCTTTTGAGGTTACGCTTTTGTTTAGTGTTACCAAAGCAGCACAGGTTTCTGCCCGCCTGGCTGCATCTTTGGAGAGCGAGCAGTTGCTGTGCCGTCACATAACGCCTCCCACATCCCCTCCTGTATCCATCCCCTCCTTCCCTCAACGCTCGCTGCGGTGACTGTCAGCAGCAGATTTATTTCATGTATTCACAAAGGCCACATATGTCTGCATGTGCCGTTAGGGAGTTCCTGGTTCAGAGCTGGCCCTGCCCTGGGCCAGGGGTGGAGGTGTTGGGGCTGCAGGAGCAGGGCTGGGCAGGAGGAGCGGAGGCCCATCGGGTGCTTCGTGCAGCTCTGAAGCGAAGCCAGGGAAGAGGCCCACGGCAAGGTGCATGCAGCAGTTTCTCAGTCTTCCCACGTAGGACCTCAGTTTGGAGAGTCTCACTGGAACTTGGAAAGAGTTAAATTTGCTTTATCTAGGCTTGAGGGGAGTTATTACTCCAAAAGTTGGAGCAGGGGAAATTGAGTCTAATTCATCCCCCCCTTTTTTTTCTGTTTTCCAGTATATCAATTTCTGTGGACAAGAGGAGAGGGACTTCAGCCTTTAGGGACTCTTGCTTCAAGCTGATTGGCAGTACTTACAATTGCACCACCAGAAAGCAATAAAATAAATACATAGAGCAACTGTAACACAAAGCAGATGTCTTGCTTTTGCAATTAAAGAACTGGAGAAGGCAATGAGAAAAATAATAGCAAATGTCTGTGCGTTTGGGAGGGTGAAGTATATCTGGCTTATTTTTAAAACAAACAAAATGGAAAACCCCATACTGGTGCAAATAATAAATACGTTAACAGTTCCAGTACCTTGCATTGAAAAGTGGGGTCTGTACAAGCTTAATTCTTCGTTAGAAACATCACGGTAAGAGTCGTGCGAGATGGAGCAGACAGCTTTTCTCTCTGTGTTCTCAGGTCTGGTTTTCTACTTTGGGGGATTCTATAAAATCACTTATGTCTCCAATACAGCTGAGCGAAAAATGTGTGAAAACTGGGATTTGTTTCTTCTCCAAGTATGCGTTTTGCATTGGGAGGAAACAGGTATCACAGGGACGGTAATCTGTGAAATGTAGTTTAATGTGTTTTTAAAAGCTGAACATAAAAAGGAAAGGAATTTGATGTCTTTTAATCTATGCTCAGTCTATATCTGAATGTCGCTTAGAACCGAAATGGTAATTAGTCACCAACGCAGCATCTTCATTCACCAACTGTAGTACATTGAGTTTTCTTGCCGGTAATGTCTCAGAGCAAACAAGAAATGGGCTTTAGGTGAGCACGTTCTTTGTAAGCATTAACATAAATACGTCAGCGTGTACATGCCTTTTGAGCAGTTTGCCTTTCCCATAGTCACGGTGTGTGTTTAGCCACCTGCAAATGAAATGCTGCACCCGTTTGTGTTGGGAACGGAAACATTGCTGGGACTGGAGAGGAGGGAAAAAGGAACAGAGCGGACTTCTGGTGTCGTCTTCCTCTGTGATACTGGTCCTGGCAAAAGCCGTGTTGTTGAGAAGAGAGTTGAGACGGTATCTTACCCATTTTGTTTAAAAGAATATAGATTGATATATTAAAAGCAGGGTTGCACATCTGTGGCATGAAGAGCACAAGAAATCTGTATGCAACTTGAATTTCAGTGTTGGTACCTTTTCTCTGTCAGAGCTTAAAAACGAACAACAGCAAATGCTTTGTGCTGACACAGGCGTTAAGCTCCTTTTTGCCCTCTGTTGAAAAGCCAAAAGACTGGTACAAAATCCTGTAAAGAAAACAGTGAGTATTCTGACTTCAAAGTATCTATGGGTGGATCTGAGCACAGACTGCTGCAGAGGAAGTGCTTAGGGAAAAATTATTCACTGGGGTTTTAGAGCTGCTTAGGAACTTGTCGGTGCTGCTTTTATACACGTGCAGGGCTCAGAAGCCCTGTATTTCCCTGCTCACGTTTCAGGACGTGAAATATTACTCTTTGTGTTGTCCCAGTCACTGCTGCGTTTGTCACTCAAATAGCGTACCCTGCTTTCCCTCGCTGTGCTGGCTTGAGCCACGCGGGAGGAGGTCTTGCTATGCGGATTGCTGCAGGGTCTTGCAGGGAAGAGGCACCGAACCGACTGTAGGATCCCGAGTCTCCTCGGGGCAGCTGGCAGATCTACTTGCTGCCTCAACACAGGGCTTAAAAACATCATAAAAACCACCGGTATCATGAGGAAGTTCTGGTTCTGAACTCTCACAAGTTTGACGTGTTCCTGCTAGTGTGTTTGTAATGATGTGGTGAAGGTAAATCTCAGGCAGCTGTGCTGTAGTATTTCCCCTCTCAACTCTTTGCTAACGCATTCACATACGGACATACGCTGGCTTATCCACATGGCATGTTAACAGACCTTTTTGCCGCTTGGTCTGCAGCTGTCGGGCTTTTGGTTGAAACCCGGTGCCAGGTTCCTTAAGAATGTCAGCTGGAATGAGAAATTCAGTATACCAAGTACCGCCTGATTGCTCTGCTTAAGCTCATCTCCCTGTAAAATTTTATCTAGTATTTACATTGCTATTTACCTCAGCATCCTTTAGATGAAATGCCGTTCTGTATCCCTAGCAACAGAGAGTCATTTACTTCCATGCAGGCGGGACTGGGAATAAGATATATGCAGCTCGAAACACTTATCGATCAATCCACTTCTGAAAACTGCACATAAACTTGGTAAGTAGGGCAACAGCACAAGTATTGCTACACTTTCTGCTCTTAAATACCCACGCTCCTTACAGAAGAGAAATCTAAACACATTTATGTTTACAGACTGAAAGCCTATGGCTCAAAAAGTACTGTTGTGCAAGTTTTTTGTAATGCTGTAATACTCTGGAGGAATATTTTAATGTCCTCTTGCAAATTGCTGTTAAAAAAAAAAAATCAAGATTTTACAAGCTCTGTCCCAGATCCGGTGACCATTTACAGACTAGATGTCTGTGGAGAATTGAGGCCATCTTTGTCTGTATAGTGTTTTGTAGATAATGAGGCCAACTTCCACCTTTTTATTACTCACTGGAATAATTTAAAGGATGTGAATGAAATTTTCCAGGCTTAACTGAGAAGATGTGGATACGTGTCATCCTCTCCCCGCGTGCTTAGGATGTGAAGAACTTTTCCTTCTGGTTACAAGCAAGCAGAATAAGACCTTCTCGGAGCCATCTGCAGAAGGATTACAAGATAAGCAGGATATACATCCTGCTTTACCTCTGGTTCTAACAGCAAAATTCCCTCTGCATTTTTGCTAAGCGCTTTCTACTTCTCTTAGGCTACACAAAAGTTTTTCGTAATTGTCAAGAGATACCAGAGTTAATCCTGGGGAGAGGTGCAACTCTCCTGGCGAACATCTCTCTCGTGCCAGAGGGGATTACTGAGAGCATTCCTCGGAGCTTCACCCTACAGCAGGCTGTTTATGCAGGGCATTGCTTGGGATTGATCCTAGGGGGTTAGGTCGGCGGCATGCCCGGCTCAGTGTCTTGACGTAAATGATGCGAGTAGAGTTTGGCTAGGGAAGGAGGTGTTCAAGCAACAAAGCATCTCTTCCTGCAACAGTGATCTCTTCCTGCTTATTTTCTCCTGATAATCAATGGTTTAAAAACTTTCTGAGCCAGAAGCTATGTCAAAGTCAATCTTCATTAGCTGTGGATCCTCCATTAATTTATCTAATCCTGTATCCTGAATGCCACTAAGTGTTTGACTTGTACAGCATCCCGTTTCATGTTTCCATCCCAAACCTTTTTTTTCTCCTAATGGGTCTTGACCATTGTTCCTTTTTCACCAGCTGCTCAAAAGGCAACTGGACAGAGATTTCTGTTTTGGAATACGAAGAGGACAGAGCAGCAAGTAATTCTGTGAGTCCTCTCAGAGAGTTTTCAAGAGAATCAATTTCCTGGGTTTTGCTAACAGGCTTGCCAGAAACTTGACAATCTCAGTTTTTTTAGGTGCTTCAGCTTAGTATTGTACATTCTCCTCTCAGTTTACAGATTGAGTAATGAGATCAGTCTGGCTTGAGACCCGTATAGTCTACTATAAGTTACCTTCTGCAACCCATGAGGTAATACCTTATCCCTGTATCTCTCCACATCTGGTGAAGAATAAGGACACTTAACTGGATTAAATTTAATAAAGTTGGTAGATCTGAGACAGACTTGCAGCTGATGTGTGTGGCTGTAAAGTTACGTACGTGTGCACTGATCAAATTCTTCTTTATTTTTCTATGCTCCCTCTGTTCAAAACTATATTAAGCTCCTCGCAAAACGTAGTGTTTTGTATCTCTCTAGAAGTGAAAATTCGCCGCTTCCAAATGCATTTATGGATTTTTTTAAAAATAACTTTTCTTATACCCCACTCCTGTTCCTTCGTCCTTGCTACTTCTGACTGCGTAAGAAAGAAGGAAAGGAGGTTGATAGGGCAAAAAAAAAAAAAAAAAAAAAAGAACTTAACTGCATTTGTCTGAAAGTGATTTGGAAACTTGTGCAGCTTAATCTTGTCAAGTTTCAAATAAGCAGCCCAGTCAGAAGGATTATACACACTTCTGGCAAGCTGTGCAACCACAGAGAAAGAACAGTCCTGATGCAGGTAAGATAACCTTTTCCTGCTCACGTGGTGTATCACAGGAGACTGTACTTTCAAATCCATTTTTTATGTTTTATAGACAATTAAGGCTGCTGAAATTGCAGACTTTCTTGACCTGTTCTTCTATTCAGGAAATTTTTCAATTATCCTTGTATTTAATACAGCCAAGCTTGTGACAGATCCCTTGCTGCCTTGGAGTATTGTTTAAATTTGCCGTCGTGACTCTTCGAGTCGAAAAGGAGAGTGTCACTCCAGTTAGCACAGATGTGCTTCTGGGTGAGCTGTAGTAGTGCTGGGCGGGCAGAGCACACTTGCAGAAGATGTCACGGAGATACGAGGGGTATTGGGGGACTTCAGGGTATTGCAGTGAGGATAATCCCCTTGATGCTGAGTTATGCTGTATGGAAATTCTTGTGGTATGGAAGCTAGAATTGCCACTTAAAGTTAGCGTAGATAACAAAGAAAGGAATCTTGCTTTGAAGCTGGTGAAATCACTTCTGGGAAAGCTTTTAAAGTTGATATTCCTGCCTCCTCCCACTTCAAAACAGAAAAACATTTCTGTCCTGTTTTGCAAAGAAAAATCGTTAGGCTACTTAGCTGTTTACGCAGATCTTAAGAGAAAACGTGCTACGTGCCAAAATAAATCTGTGCGCTGTGTTGTCCAGAAACCACAAGGAAAAACAAGTTTGATGTTCAAGCGCCATTCAATTACATACCCTGAAATTAGAGTGTGTGTAATTTTCTTTTTAGCTAGCACTTAGGTTTTAAAAACCAGGGATTAAAGTTGGACAGGTGGATGTTTAGAGATGTGCTTAGCCTCCCAGTATATGTTTTTTTCAGTATTCTGTATGATTGGTACTGTATCACGCCAAATATACGGTGGTGGTGTCAAGAGATGGAGTCTGACTCTTGTGCTTGTTTCACAGATCCTTTGTGTGGATTTTGTGTGGAAATCCTGTAGTATTTGGAGGGCAATGATATACTTAAATTATTCAGTGGAGTGGAGAATACAGGGATGTAGCAAACCTAGATACTATTCCCCTTTCTACCATTGTTGGAATTTTCTTTTTTGAGTTTGCTGCTTTTGAATCCCTTGGTGGAGAAAGGAAGGTCTTTCATACATTCCTTTATGAAATACAGAAATGTTCAGTATGAAAAGGGTTAGTAAATGTTGGCTTGAGATTTTAAAAATTCTTACTCTTTCAGACCTGTGAAGTCAATCCCCCTGACCCCCCCCCCCCGCCCCATTCCCCAAACCCTGTGTTACGTTTAAACATCTTTCTGTGTTTCTGGATAATATTGCTAAAACTGATAGTAAAAGTATATTTAGGGCTCTCTTTTGCGTCCCTTAATGAGTGGTCTGTGAGAGGTGTGAGGACTGTTGTTCTGTGTGTGGTGGATAATACAACAGCAACATAATGTGTTGCTTGCTTGTGAAGTTTGCCTTGGGGCAGTCTGACAAGCCAAGAAGCCTTATTTGTGTGATGCTGCAAAAGTGACGTTTATTGTATCTACTATTTGTATGTAGAACATCCCTGAACGAGCTGTGCAACCTTAAAAGTCCCCTCAGTTTTACTGGTTGAGTTGTAAAATAAATAAATAAAGAAAACACTATATGCCTATTTTAAAGCTCTTGCTAAGCTCCTGGTAAAATTGATTATCCAACATAAAGGATGAGTTAATATGAATGTTTAAATAAATAAATCTATAAATTTGTAGTTCCTATTCTGATATTTTTTATTTTTTTTTCCCTTTAGTTCCTTGGCATAGCATTTCTTGGCATTGGATTGTGGGCATGGAATGAAAAGGTAAGTTGAATGTGGCATCAAACTCACCTTATTTCTGCTTTTCTGATGAAATATTGGAATAGCAGTGTGCTGCACATTTTGTGTGTCCACACAGTTTCTACTCAAACAAAATCAAGCTTCTCTGTCAAATAAAACCTTGGCTTGGCTCACCTAAAGGAAGATCCTTGGCATCTTTCCTGAGAACGCTTTGGCAAGAAATCATGGCTGACACTTGCACATAAAATAACCATTTCAACCCATGCACGCTCAAACGGCAGCACAGGCGCTAGATCGCTCTGCTGAAGGCGGTGTTGGCAGCGCGTCCCTGCTGCACGTGGCCCCGGGAAGGGAGAGGGAGCCTGCGCCTCTCAGGGGGCAGCTTCTTGAAAGCGAGCCTCTCCAGCCTCGTTGCCTGAATGTGGCAGGCTAGCTGCTGTTCCTCTGAAGGAAAAGCAAACCAAACCTGGGACAAAAGAACTGTTTTTCCTCGTGCACGTGAAGTTGTCCACTGGCTTTTTGTTTCGAGACTGTAAAATCAGCTTGGAAATGAGAAGGGGAGATAAGGGTGGGGAGACAGAACCCGCTTGTGAACCAGAGCCTGATTTTTAGGTTGCTTGCTGCAGAACTTGGGAAGAAGATAAAATATCAAAGCATAATATACAAAACAAGTCAGTATGTACTGGGTTACTGAATGAAGAGCTTGGCCATAATATATCAGCTAAAATTAAAGCCAGGAGTTTCCTTTTCTTCTTCGTTTAAAGAGTTGAGTTGAAAATAATAAGACATGGTTGATAGCAATGGTACTATGATATTTAGTTACATAATGTTTTTCTTTTCTAATGGAAAACAAAGTAAGTTCCAAAGTGATGTTCACTTCAGGCATAACTGGTGCTTGCAGCAGAACAAAACAACACATTGGAAACATTGGAGTTTTGCCACTTAAATTCAGGACAAGTTTTGCTGATTCAGAAGTGAGTTATTGACTTAAAATCTAATTGCTCTGTGCATGTGCCTTGGTTATTGATAATTACAAATAGTATTTTTAGGGCTAGTAATAGGGTATTAACCAACTTGCACTGTATACACCCATATATGCAAGTTTGTGTTTATATATATAATGTGTATGTATGTGTATACATGTATATTTACCTACTATATGATGCTTATGTTGGATGATTATTCTCACAGAGCTTCTGATGCCTATGTTTAAGCCTCAGAGAAGTACTTTATTTCAGAGTGACTTCCCAGACAAGTTTTTAACATTTTTGTATCGTTCCAGTGGTAACACAAATGATTCCTGCTTAGAATAAATGAGCATGGAAATGAGCTATAGTCTAGTTTGTGTAGTCTAAAATACACCACCCCTACAGCTTGAGGTTGTTCAAGCAGAAAGATGGCTTGTTAGGTTTTACATATCTTCTGTATGTGAAACCGCCCCCACTTCCAAGTAAAAATGCTTTGAGTTCGTAATTGTTAATAACCAGAAGCTAAAGCTCATGTTTTTACTTGAGATCTGGACATCTGTTATCGTGTCGTCTTAAACCCTCAGTAGTCAGATCCTGAAAGAGGGAAAAAAATGTCATGTTGTTTTTAAGACAAGCAAATAAAACCTATTGCAGTTTAATAGGCATCAGTTCAGGCTCCATATGTGGTAGGTTTTTATGTCTAAATGAATAAATAAAATGCTGTTTCTTGCTCTAAAGCAAAGGTCTTTCCTTGAAAATGAGCATCATCTCTCCCCAACTGTTGTCCTGTGGTGCTTAGTGTGTACTGCTTTGGTCTGTGGTCGCATCAATCAAAATGCGGTATAGGTACGGATGAACTGCAGTGCTCTTGAGCATAGAGAGGCTTGATTTTTTTTTTTTTTTTGTAGCAGGAATTACGGAAGCATGGCCTTGCGGCAAGCCACTGCAGAACCTTTTCTTCAGGCAGCTCTCTGGGGGACGGTACATGGCCAGAAGCTGCAGGGCCGGGTGCCAGATACCCGTAGGCCTCATGGAGCTACAGGGGGGCAGAGCAGTTACAGCCCCTGCGGAGTTGTTCTTGCTGCATGTCTCTTGGGCATTCTGGTTGTAAGACAGCAAATCAGCTTTGCAGAAAAGGACCTGTGGATCCTGGTGGGCTCCGAGCTGACCACGAGCTAGCTGCTGGCATCCTGGCCCACATTAGGCAAACAGTTGCTGCCCTCTGCTCAGCACTGGTGAGGCCATACCTGGAGTGCTGGGTCCTGTTCTGGGCTCCCCACTATGAGAGAGACCAGCAGAGGGCCGTGAAGATAATAAAGAAACTGGAGCTGAGAGAGCTGGGACTGCTCAGCCTGGAGAAGAGGAGGCTCAGGGTGCAAAGAGGCTGGAGCCAGGCTCTTGTCAGCAGTGCCCAGTGCCAGGACCTCTGTTGCCAAGCTGGTGTCCCTTCCAGCCTCAGCTGTTCTGTGATTCTGTGGAGACTGCTGTTGTCCCAGTGAACTAAATCTTTATCAGTCTAGAACTTAGTGGTACTACTGTACAGCGTAAATTTGTAAGTTTTTTGCAGGATTGGATCTTGAGAAGGGCTTCTGTACTCTGAGGTGATACAATGGTGGAGAGGATTTTATTTCTGTCTCGAGGCATTTGGCTTTATATCCTGTTGCGTTGCTCCATATCCTGGCCATCAACTTGCATATACTTTTGCTATGTCAAAGAAACTTTTTTTTGATAGAAAAATAGTGTACAAGGCCATGTTAAACATGCAGGATGTAATGAAGTAGTCCACGTTTTACAGAAGTCCTATTTGCTGCTGGGTAAGAACTGTTTGTGGTAGATCTGTGGATATGGTGGCTGATGTCTTTTAGCTAGGTTGGCTTGAATTCTCCCCTTTAAACTTTGTTTTAAAGAAAAAAAGAATGAAAAAAAGAAAAAAAAAAAGCACACTGTACAGTCTCGTGACCTTCCTTTGCAGGGAGGCGAAAGAGCTCATTTGTCAAACAGGCAGCAGAATTGGCCTGACAGCCAGGCGGCCAGGCCTAAACAAAAACTGGGCAATTAGCATTCTGAGTCATGAACCTGACAGAGAGCTGGGGGGGGCAATAAACTGGGGGCATGAATAAAGCTATCTATACATGGATGCACTATATAGCTCACAGTCTCACAGTGTTTTCAGGCACCCTACTGTTGGGCTTGCACCATTGAAAAAAAAAGTATTCCACAGCAGCTGGTTTTATTTCCCCCCACACCCGACTAGTAGCATGAACATTGTTAGCACAGAAAGAGTATGCACTAAAGAGCTTGTGGTAAGCCCAAGCAACTTAAGCTACATTTGCTCAGTTACAAGCGAAAAAAAAAAAAAAATCACTGACCTTTTTTAAAGCACTTTAAGCTTTTTTTTTTTTTTTTCTGTTGACTTTTTAAAAATAAACTAACTGTACAAAATGTCTACTTCCCTCCTTGGCTGTATTATGTGGTCGTAAGGCTTATTGAGAGTGTTTGTGGTATGATGCCAGTAGGTACTTGGGAAGATAAACTTCCAGGTTCTCTGGCCACCTGCAGCAGTTATATGCAAGTGCAGTGAGAATGAGTGATGAATTGCTTGTCTGTCTTCTGACACCTTATGGGACCATCTGTGGAGTGGGAGCTTTTAGGAGAAAAGTTTTGGGGGTCTGCATTAGGTAAGAGGTTGTAAAGGGAGAGATGCTAAGGTAGGGAAAAAACCTACAGATCCTTGCAAAATTTGTGCATTAGACTTAGTTCCTGTATAAAGTTGTCTGAAATGAGGAGGGAGAAGTGGAAGAGGCTAATCACGTGCATAAATATGGTTTGAAGGCTTTTCGTGATTAAATCAGCATAGCTAGAAAATACTCCAACTCAGAAGGCAGGCTGTGCGATTTGGAGCACCAGTATGGTACTTCTGTGTGCCTGCACAGTTTTCTTGGTGAGCAGGAGCTCCAGATCTGGATCTCAAGGTTTAAGCTGGATATTTACGTGTAATTGAGACCTGCTTTGGTGCTCTAGGACAGGCTAAATTCCCTACGTAGAAACAGCAATTGTTTGTCAGGAAAAATCTGTCTCCCCCTTGCCCTGAAATTAAAACTACAATGTGTTTTTTTCTTTTTTTCAAGAAAGAATTCTTGATGCTTTTTACTGGCTCAGTAAGGGGCAAACATCAAGAGGGAGTGATACACCAGCCGCTCCATAGTTGTTTCTCTTGCATGTCCATTATTTAGCTCTTCTAAAAAAACCCAGTTGCTGACAGCAAAACGCTGTTCATGTCCTGTGGGCCCTCACAAGCTGAAGGGTACTCAAAGCGTGTTTCTTGCTTCTAACCCAGGACTGCATCTGTGGTTTTTACATGACTGGGAAGGACAGGAGGGTATATTAATACTCACTGTTGCCTTTAATTTAAATTTTATTACCTAAAGATACGTTATCTAAAGAGGCCTTTAAATTGTTTACTAGTGTTCCAAGATCTTGTAACCATTAATCCTGAAAAAGGCAAAAATCTTTATCTCAAATGTGTTTATGCCACTCATTTTCCTATTGAACCCTGCCTTGCCCTGACAAGACAGTTAATTCTCCTTCATTAGAAGCTTGGAATATAAAGTTCTGCTGCTATTACTGTTTGCTGTGGAAATGCAAAACCAACAAAAATCAAGGAAATAAGTTTTGTAAACATCCCCCACCTCATTTATCTCATGCAAAGACAAAATTCTGGAGTGGATTTAATTTGGCATGTTTCAATGGCTATTGTTCTGTTCCTCACGCTCATTCAGATGCGCAGCATGGAGAAATGGCATGAATTTTATGACTAGGAAAGCAGACATTTTTCCATTTCAAAATAATACATTTGGAAATACTTTTATTTCCCATCACTCTCATATGTTCCTGTTTGCCAGTGTTTCTAAGTCCTGCAGACAAGCTTGTGGGGCAGGTTAATCCTCGCTCTGCAGAGAAGAAATGTTTCTGAAGGTCTTGTATTGCTGAATCTTTTTTTTTTTTTTTTTTCTGACCATTTTTTTTTCTTTTTTACCCCAGAAGTGGAATTCTGCAGCAGAGTTTAATGACTTTTTCTGTCCTTTTTTTTTTGTTGTTGTTGTTGTTTCCTCTGATTTCTCCCATCCTCCTTGTGTTTTTTTCTCCCTTTTAACAGCCTGCTGGGTTGTTGTTTTTCATGGGGACTGTTGAGTCCTGTTCTTTCACATTCACCCTGGTGGGCTAAAGTGTACTTTCACAGTGTTACCACCTCTTTGTTCCCTAGAACAATTATTTTCCTAAGTTGTCCCTGACTCCAGCTATCTTGAATTTTCACTACTGGGTCAGCTTTCCAAAACTGCTGCTGTCGGTAGTGCTTCTGCTTGAAGCCGTTCTCTCTTGCCCTGCAGTGTGCTGCTGTTTTCTTCAGTCTAGTTCTAGTGCGATCCCATGGGCTGAATGCCTGCCGTTGTCGGAGAACATGAATTATATATTCCAGGCGCACGTCTTCATTTGTAAGTAACCTAGTTTGTGTGCTCTCAGGCTGTTACCTGATGTGAACTGAAGCATAGCTTGTGGGGAGTCCCTCTAAAGGAGCTCACCTGAAATGCTAATGTAGATCTGTTACTTGTGCGCTCTGTGTGAGATCCAGCTTGTAGGAGGGAAGGCTCCGGACATGGGAAGACAGCATGACAACAGAGAACCTGTCACTGGATTCAGGCATCTCTCTTAAAAGGGCTTTCTGCCTGTGCTCCCATACTTTAGGAAGGTGACTGCAGTTTTGCAAGATCTTTCGAGAGGCCTGGCTTGGTCAGCTGGTGTTTGTTGGTGTGGCAGAAGGCACCACCACTGCTGCTCCTGCCACTCCTTTGCTGGGGAAAGGGGCAGGTCCTGCTGTTTCACCTGGCTTTTCTCCTGATTTGGTGTGTGGTAGGAATGAGACTGGTCTTTTGTGTTGCACTCCTGTCTCATGCTATCCTAGTGACTGAAGTCAAACCCACTTCACAAGTAAAGGAGCTTCATTTGTACCTTCACCATCACCGATTTTACTCAGTTATGGATGATGATTTTTTCACTTCACAACCCCAAACAAATTTTTGACTTGTGCTGGATGAAAAAGTTAAATAAAAACCCAGGTGCTTGAGTGTACAGCAGGCCATTGAGGGTGGGGAACAGAGCAAGCAGATGAGCTGGAGATCAGCCAGGGAACATGTCCTGCTGGTTCCCCTAAAGGGGCTACAGCAGAGCCCTGGATTGATGCCACTGCGAGAAGGAAAGTAACAGAATGTGGCTTTGCATGGTGCTTATTGCCATATAAAGATCATGCTTATGTCTAAACCACCAAGAAAGTGCCCAGAAATGTGACCATACCTCTGAATTATTAATATAGGTTTAAGAAAAAAAATATTTCCTTTATTTGGATGCTGAAATATCAGGAGTAATTGCAATTGTTTAGCAGTAAAGATTGGACTACTGCAGTAGTGATGCTGAGAAAAATCCTTTGTATTTGTAGAAAGCCCAACTTTAAAGGATTTACAGGTGGTCTGTTTAGGAATTGCATCCCTGCAAGAGATGAGGTGGCAAACAATTGTCATCTGTTACAAGAATGATCATTAGGCTGAAGATGGGATTAAGACAGAATTGGCCACTACCAGATCAGTGTGCATCTCTGCCAGACTTTGCCCAGAAGTCAGCCATAACAACAACAAAAGCCTGAATGCTGTGGTAAAAGGCATTACAGGAACCTGCAGTGGATAGGAAAAGCATGCGCCTGTAGGAGTGTACGTTCAGTTCTGTTTAGCAGTATAAAATGAAATAATGTTCCTCAGTTGTTGCCCTGCTGCTTGGAGCAAAATACACTTTTCTTTAAAGTATTGCACTGCTGTTTCTCTTTGGAGAGCTTATGTGTAAGTGTCCAGAAAAAAAAAAAAAAGCAAATCTGGAAGATTACAGAACCTTATTTCAGCAGTAAGCAGCAATCTTCTATCAGACTACCTCTGTGCATGTCTAGCTGTAACCACAGAGCATTATCTGTGTTTGTCATTCCTGCTGCTAGCTATTGTTTTATTGCCAAAGCCTCTCTGAAGACTGTATATCCTGAGGTGTCTCTCCAGAATACTGATAACTCAGGATTCATATGCAGAGAGCACACAGTACAAACGAGAATTACGCGGTATATGCTTTGTGCTGTCAGGATGTGTTACTTGGGGTTTATCCAGGCTAGGCTTATGATTGCCATATGCAGACTAGCAAAAGATGCACATAAAGGTGCTCTCCAAGGACAGCAAACAACAGCAGATAAAGCTCACATTGTTCTCCTTCTGTGCTTGTCAGATGAGAGCATCCTGAGGAGTCAGAGCCGGGAGGAGACCGCAGATGTGATGAGTGACTTTTGCCAGGGGTCTGGCCACCTGTGGCATGCCAGGGTGGCAAGAGCCTGGCAGCGATAGAAAATCCAGTAAGGTGGGAAAGGGGCATGATCAGAAAGGGAATATAAATATAACTGGTCTGCTAAATTTTGTCGTCATTGAGTGTGACAATACAAAGCGGTCTATTTCTTTTCACTAACGCTTCTTTGTATCAAGACTAGCATCTCTAAGAGCAGGGTCTACAAGTGTGAGCTGAATTTCACTTGGATTTCATCTTTCATTTGAATTCTACTTTCATATGGAAAGAACTTGATTGGACATACTACTTTGCTGGTTTTTAAGAAAGACAAAGTGTCTTACGAAGAGAGGCTTAAATGACTGCTCGTCCTTCTGGATTTTTTGAAGTAAAATAATTGCAATACAAAGGCAACATCCTTTCTCCAGTGGCTGTTTTCACATTCTGCTACATTATAGTGCATTAATTCACAAAATGAGCTAATGTTGAAAGAAATGAGTAGTATTTTTTGCTTAAGGCATGATTTCTTCTCATCTTATGAAAAGAGAGAAAACACAGAGAGGACTTGGAAACTTGGTTAGAAGTCATTACAGCAGACCTTTTCCCTGGGGCAGAGCTTGTGTCTCCTGACTTGCATATGTCCAAGGCTGTGCCGTTTTTTGGAGGTGTGTGTGTTAGATTATACTGCTTAATGTTTGTTATCCTTAACCAGGAAATTATGCCTTTGATTTCTTTTCTCTGGCATATGTAATGAAGCAACAGTAGTGGAAAACTTCTGCACGAGTTGATTTAGTGTTAATGACTGATAAAAGTTGAGTTCAGCCTGGCTTGTACCACCTCATCGCTAGCTGCTTAGAGAAGGGGCCATGCCAACTGGTCTGCTTGCATACTGCCTCTGAGCAGCGTTGCGTTACGTTATGCCTTATGTCTATTTTTGTCTGTGTAATGAATGAAAATAAGACTAATACTGTATAGAAGATTGGAGTAAAGTGTGAATGTGATTCTCTTTGTGTCCCTCTGTCAGGCAGTAGCTACCTGTAGGAGGAGGTGGACAACGTCGCAGACGTTGTGGTTTGTTGTTTGTAACGTAGGGTTAGGTTGTGCTCTGTTTTCATCTTCTAGCATGCCGGCCTTTTCCAAGGCTCCTTGCAGTGTGCATGGGAGAAATGCAGGTGCCTACTTTTTCCAGTCTATCGTGGTCTTCAGAAATAAAATAAAAAAAGACAGCCTTCATTTGCTATTTACTCACTGTCAGTTTTGCGTGGGAAATTATGGAAGTGGTTGCAGACTGTGGAGTGCTTCATTAGAGATACTGGGTGTATCGCTATTTACATGCTATGGGTGGTCCAAATTGAGTATAAAAAAATATCACAGATCCAAAGCCACAGTTGTTAGCTGTTAACAATGTTACTGATGACTTTTGGAAATGATGCTATGATAACATCCTTCAGAACTGTAGCTGCTTTGGGAGCCTTTCAAAGAAGCAAAGGGAGTACGAACAGGAAAAAGGACAAAGTACTTGAGGATAAATCTGCAGATACAGAGCTGTAGAGGAGAAGGTTTGTGTTGTTGCTTTTCAAACCACAGCTCATTCAGGAGTTAACAGAGAGAAAAGTAGTCCAAAGCACTCTGCGTGGGTTCGGGCTTCTTTGAGAGAATACATGGAGAAACGTCCACTGCAGCAGCGTGCTTTGCATCGACCTACGGCACCAGGGAGTTGAATGAAGAAATAGTGATACTTCAGCTTTTTTTCTGCCAAGAGGCTTCGGGAAGTTGTAACTGTTCCTGTGCAAGCTCACTGGAATAAGGAAAACTTTGTGTTTGCTCCTTGACGTGACCCGTCTGTTCAACATCAGCCAAACTCTGGCTCAAATGTGTTCAGAAAAATAAAATTGTTCTTTGGGACTACTGGCGTCACAACCCAAGCTCCATTTCTGAGGAGGCAATGGCATTACAAGCAGACCGTGCTTATCTAAAATAGAGCATATGTAATCTGCTGTATGATAGGTATAACCTAAGCTAGTGCAAACCACCGCCTGAGACAAGTCCTTGAACTGCCTTCTGTCCTTCTGAGAGGCTTAACACTAATTGGAATTTTTCTTCCTGCTAACTGATTAGTCAGGAGCCATACTTCACTTATATAATGACTTTTTGACGTGTAGATGACTGAAGTTTTAATCTAGCTTGTCAAAATTTGTTGCTGCAAAATGCCGCCGTTAACCTAGGAGCTCACTTCTAATTTGTCAGTTGTATGTAGTGAGCCTAAATGCTAAATTCAAGATGTGCTTGCTGTTGACTGCTTTTTCTATCAGAACATTTATAACTGTGTGCTTACATAAACAGCATGTATGATACCTCCCCATGGGTAATAAAATTGAGTTAAATTTTATTCAAAAGTCTATTCTTACTTTCTGGCAGACTAATTCTTATGGCTACAGATGCAGCAAAATGCCCTGTGGGTTTTTTTGCAGAAGACTGTAGAAGCACGTTTTGGTTTTCATTGCACATGTTGATTCAGAAATACTGTACTTACTCACCCTTCTCATCTCTTTATTGAATGCAAAGCTCTGACAGTTTTTTGCTTGCTGTACTGAAGAACACTTATTTGTTGCATGCCTCTACCTTATTAAAAAGGAAAAATGCAAGCTGAATTTGTACAACAGAAAGTTTGAACACATCTGTTACACCTTGGCATTGTTTCTTTCCCAGGGAGTGCTGTCCAACATCTCCTCCATCACCGACCTGGGAGGCTTTGATCCAGTTTGGCTCTTCCTCGTGGTAGGAGGAGTTATGTTCATATTGGGATTTGCAGGATGCATTGGAGCTTTGCGAGAAAATACCTTTCTTCTCAAATTTGTAAGTAGCCTTTGCAGCCGTGGCATTCATAGTTACATGGCATAAGTCACGTTCCGTATTCCTGCTTAGCTGTGTAAAGGTCTTAAAATGCCTCGTGGGGGGTGGGATGTGCTGCTGATGAGAGTACTGCTCTCTGAATCTCTTGCTTAACTGTTAGTACTTCACAGCTCTTCATCTTTGCTGCTTACTGTTGTTATTTTAAGTGTTTAGAAATGTTGATGGTAAGAATCATAACACAGAGCCACAGCTGTTCCTATGGATAGCCTAACATTTTGCCTTCCTGTTCCTACAAGAGAAATTTCTGCTAGGAATCTGCATGTTGAACTCTGAGTCTGTAACCAACCCTCAGTGAAACAGGAGGAATGTAAATACCCCACTGAAGGTGATCCACGTGCTAGCTGCTGTGCTGTACCCTCGTGGTACAGAGGAGATAGGACTGTTAGGAGGGGGCTGCTTGCTGCTATCCTCAGCTCTGTACTGCTTAGCTCGTGCTGAAAGACCTCATCGCTGAATGTTAATTGGAGATTTATTACACATTCATGATTCTGTCCTTCGCTGTCCCAGCTTCCAGAGCTGGGCACAGCCTGGACAGTATTTGTTTTCATAACCATTAACTGCTAATATACACAAAAAGGGTTCCAGTGAAACAACTGCCTTCAAGTGCCTGATTTGGCCCCCACAAACACATCGTATTGCAGGAGGAGGCAGTTGACATTTATGGTTCTTGAGGCATTTTTAAAGCAGCTTGGGATAGTTTTAGCTTGCTCTCGCATAAAAAAAAAAAGAAAAAAAAAGAAAAAAAAAAAGAAAAGCTATTGTAACATTTTTTTTTCTTCTGCCTTGCTTCTCTCAGCTTGCCTAAAATGAACCCATCTGCTGTACCAGAAATAGCTTCCTGTACGGCAGCTGATGGAGAAATTAAAAATGCATCTGAACAAACACAGAGAGCATATTAAAAAGAAACTTAAAGAGGCAGTTGCAAAAGAGATGGCCTTCCAGTATATGAGGACCCCTGTGTGTTTAAAACACTGTAGGCTCAGTGGAGATGCATAGAGAAAGTGGCAGATCATTAGTAATGCCTTTGGCATCCATTGCATTTGCATTAATCATCACAGCCTCATTTGGTTTTAATGTGGATGTGAGTCATTCCATAGACATTCCTCTCTGGCTTAATCATTAATTAATTTCTGCTGTTACCAATTTTTTTTTTTTTGCTTTACCCGCTTAGGCAAAGCTTTACCAGTGAGGAAGTCTAAGGAAAAAGTCACTCAGAAAGCATTTCATTGGCTTTATTGTTTGTTCTTTGCCTTTGGAAATGGGAGTGCCTACACAGAAATTCAAGATGAGTTTTCAGAGAGCCCTGGCAGGTGGCCATCTCTGTTGAAATTTACAGTGAACTCCCTTGGGCCTCTTTGGAAATTCCAGTGAAATGTCCTGCTCTGGGTGCCAAAGTTTGAATTCATTGGCATTTTTATTATTTGCTAGAATAGAATTAAGAGTACTGTACTATAGCTCTAATTAAAAACGGTGTATTTTAAATTTAAAGTGTATTGTGTGCAGGAATAGCTTGAGCTTGCACTGAAACAAAGCCCTACCACCAGATATAATTGAGAGCCTTAAAAAATAGATTTTTGGCCAGAAGGCAAAATAATTTAAACCTCTTTCTTTTTCTTCATAGTTTTCTGTGTTTCTTGGAATTATTTTCTTCTTGGAGCTCACTGCTGGTGTTCTAGCATTTGTTTTCAAAGACTGGATCAAGGACCAGCTTTATTTCTTTATAAACAACAACATCAGAGCATACCGAGATGACATTGATTTGCAAAACCTCATAGACTTTACGCAGGAATATGTAAGTTGGACTATGTTTATTTTTTCTTGCTTGCTTTAAATAAATATGTTCTCTCTCTCTCTTTCTTTCTCTCTTTTTTTTCTTACTTCCCATCTGTTTGGACTCTTCAAGAAACAACAGAAATATTCTAGCATATAATCCTTGTTATCTTTACAGAACTTGCACATATCCACAGCACCTGTGAGAAGTGGCTTATTTGTTGGTGTATAATTCAAAGCTATTAAGCTGGAGAGTTGGGCTGACTTATTCATGAAGCTTTTCACAGTCAGTGTGTCAGATTGAGTAGCTACCATCAGGGTCTTGTGTTCGGGTTGTTGGAGCAAATTCTGTATGTATCTAAAAAGGTATATTAGGTGGCGTGGCAGGTGACATGCATTCAGTTCTGGGATAATGATGGTGGTGTTTTAGCAACACGAGAGGTGCCACACCACGCTGCAGAGTGGCGGAGATGCTTGGCTGATCTGAGTGAAACTACAAGGTTCTTTGTCTTTAGGAAGACTGAATGCAGTTAGCCTAACAAAGCGGGCAACTCAAAGTTCTGGGAAGAAGTCTCTAAATGATGCCCCACCTGCACCTGGGGGGAAGGAAGAGTGAAGCCAGAGATGCACACGCTTGTGCAGGTTCACTGGCTTTCACATGCAGGTGGTTTTGCCAGTACGTTCTTACCCCAGTGCTTTCTTCTGGAATGTGTTTATGAACTTCACCCTGAATTTGGCCCTGTGTAGCTACACTGTTAAATGTTGGTTGAAATCGTCATCTCTCTGGTTTTTATATATTCTGCAAATAAATTCATTCAATGTTTCATTTGCTTCTATATCCCTTGGGGGAAAAGGGACTGACTGAGTAACAGGATGTGGATCCCTGCACTGCTTTGAATATTTTCCAGTTTGGAGAAGGTCAGAGGTCAACGCAATCTGAAAGCACCTGGTACATGTGTCTGCAACCAAAAGGCTGCAATCCAATTTTGCAGCAGGCTGGCACCAGATAAAACCTGCTCTCCTAACGGGATTAGCACTCCTGACAGTTAAGTTGGGAACAGCGTGAGTCTGGAGAGCAAGCCACTTTTTCAGCTAGTAGAGATAAGATGAAGACAACATGCTTCTGGTATTAGAGGGACCTGTTACATCCACAGAGAGAGAATTTCCATTCCGACACTTGAAAGTGCTGTTACCTTGATTTATTAATTATTTTTATTGTTATTTAGGTGGCATGGATGGGTTTATTGCGCTAGATTCTTGAGTTTTGTAAACTGTCAGTGCTCCACTGATCTCCGGTCCCTTCTTTGTACGTTCAGCGTGTTTCAGAACAGACTAAGTCTGCCATTTGGGGTATTTACACTTTTTAAAGGATTTTGCTTACCTTCAGTAAGTGAACGGCTGCGTGGTGTTTAGCTTCCTGCTGGGTTAAACCACAACAAAGTGTTACTTGCGTAATCTGTGATGTGCAGTGAACACTGAATTTGTGCTGTCTTGTGTATGGCCTGACAAAGATTCCTCCAAAGTGGCAAATGGAGTAGCTGTACTAGTACAGCACTTGGTGCTGACTAATTTTGCTGAGAACCCAAGGCCCATCAAATTGGGCAGAATGTCATACTCTTGCCTGTGCTGTCCCTGGGGTCTGAGCTTGTAGGACTGTGCAACTCGGTGCTTTTAGGCATATCGGCTTGCTCCATGCTTCTCTCTCCAAAGGGCAGCACTACAGGGTATGAAAACAACTTTAACCCCAGGGTAATTTTGGAACAACTTAGAGGTTTGAAATGGTCTTTAAGAAACTGCAGCTCTGATGAAACAAGAAGGAATCTCACATTCTTCATAGAAAACTAGAGGAAAACTGACAACGATAATTATTAATGCTGGAACTTGTTTCTACTGAAAGTCAAGAAGCTCTCCTTTCTTTTTTTCTAGTGGCAGTGTTGTGGGGCTTTTGGAGCTGATGACTGGAACCTTAATATTTACTTCAATTGCACAGATTCCAATGCAAGTCGAGAGCGCTGTGGTGTGCCATTCTCTTGCTGCACTAAGGACCCTGCTGTAAGTCAGTCAAGAGGGTAGAATGGGTCTGCTGTTCCAATTTTAAAGCACTGTACAAGAGTTTTCTGGAAGTCATGCATGATCTTCACTTTCCCACCACTGTTTTTTTTTTTTTTTGTCCCGTACTTGAAGCTCAGACTAACTCTTAATTTTCTGCAGTCAGCAAAAATCCTGATCTAACTTAAGCCTTCATTGTATGCTTTTCATGTTTGCTGCTTTTCATTAGAATGAGAGAACCACGAGCTTGGCTGAACATACATATTAATTTTAGCACATATAAAAAGCAGAAGGCCGTAATGAGTTGAAGGATATGAGCTTTCAATTGAGTATCATCAGGATATTTCATTTGCTGCCTTAAAGAACAGAAACTCTAGGACACTCTGAAGCAGGTATTACTCATTATTTAATGGAGTGTCCAGAGGCTGCAGTCAGGCTGGCCTGGTTTGCTCCAGGTGCAATAATAAATGGCAGCCTGTGCTCTGAAGAACTGGAATATGTTTTCATTATAATCTTGAGATGATCACAGAAATCTTTTCACTCTTTTCCTCACTTTAAAATTACTGCTTGTCCTACAGTCACCCGAGATCAGACTTGAAAGGTCAGAAGTTGTTTGAGGGAGCGGCTTTTCTGGTAAATTTTCACATCCTTTTTAAATAGTTCTGCATCATCAAGCAGAAAATGCTGGAGCCATATGTTACTAGTACAGACATGATGGGGAGCTCAGGGAAGCAGTTCACTGACAGTGAAAAGCTTGGAACAGGGATGGGTGTGTGCACAGAGACTGTTACGTGGCTAACACTGCATACATTTGACTTTCGTAGAGTTTAAAAAAAGCAGCCTGTGAGTGCTTGTATTATCTGGTAGTTCAGCTGTGGCTTTTTCTCTACCTGGACTGACTTCTCGTTCCTTGAATGTCTGATCCGTAGCACTGACTAACATCAGGCAAGTTGCCAACAGGCAGCTCAGGTGCTTCCTGTCTTGCTAATGCAGTGCAATTGCAGCTCTGGCATCCAGTCACTACTGCTGCCCTCCTCCTCCTCCTCTCCATTTGCACAAGCTGCATTCTGCTTCCTCTGCAGAGAACGTGTCTTCACACTGGTTTGAATCTTCCTCACAAATATTGTCATGTCTTTTAAGAAAGTATTAAAATGAACTGGAAAGTATCTTAGGCTCAAGCCTTACATTATGCTTAGGATTTCCCCCCAGTGTTTGCCTGTCTGCCCACCCACACTGAGAGGTCATCACAACCCAGTTTTAAAAATATAGTTGTTATAAAACCAAACCAGTGACAGCACTCCAAGGTAATCCTATAAATACACAGTCCATGCTAAAGTTCCCTCTCCCTTTCGCTGTGTTTCTTCTTAGGGGGTGATGCAGTAACCAGAAAATTAAAGATAAGCCTCGTCCTTATTCATTGTATGGAAGCAGCATACTTAGTTGCCTTTAAAATAAAGACCCTGTCCATATTAAACTCATGCATGTAATGGATATAAATGAAACTAGGTTCAAATGCAGTGATATGTGCAGGTTTACTCCACGGGAAAGCAAATTCGTCCCTTTTAGAAATTGCAGTGCAGTGTTGGACTGATACAAAAAATTACATGGATGCTTTCTTGAGCAGAACTTTTTTTTTGTTTTAACATTTAGTTCAGCGTAAATCAGGAAGTGAAAAGTTTAAGCAAAGCCAATTTAGACTCCTTTAGTGTGCTTTGTAGTTTAATGAGTTGAAAGGTTCTGAATTTTTCTACAGGCAAGGCCTAGAAATGTTGGCTTATTTCCATTTCTTTATTCATGCTTTCTTTCAGGTAATCAGTCCTGAGGTTAAAGACAAAGGACACTGATAATAAAACAAGTAGGCATTCAGCACACAAAAAAATAAAGCTCTGTTGGAATCTTACCTTCTTTTACAAGCTTGAAGCACATGGCTCTGTGCTTTTCTAAGCCCTGGAATAGAAGCAGTCACCTCATTAAAAGATAAAAATTACTCAAATCTTAGAGATCCATTGAGGGAGTCCAGCTGGGGCAACCTGTTGATGAACTTCCTGTAAAGTGGGAAAACATGCAGAGGAACATAGCTGCTGTCAGGAGAAAATAGCTAGGTGTACTGAACATCACAATTTAATCAAATTGGGGGAAGTGAGAAACACAGCCAGGAGAGACACAGATTTTAAAGAGCAGCCATATGGAAAAAGCTAAGACTGGCTGATTTTCTGACTTCCTTGAGTAGGTCCTTCTGCTCATTATGATTATATGATCCAGTAACTTAATATTTAGCTGACATTGAAAGTAGTTGCTTCATTTTATTGCCCCAAAATAACCGTATATACAGAGTAAACTTCAGCTTCTGCTAAGTAGCACTTGTTCACTAGGCAAAGTCTGTCCTAGCCTGTTTTATTTCCTGTGCTCGGGGAGTGCTAAAGCAGAGGCAGTAGGAATAATCTCCTTCCCCAGTGGTATCAAGCTCCCACAAGAAAGAACGAGCAGTAGGAAAACATTGCCCCATGTTGTTTTTTTCCTCCGTAGTTTCTGGAAAGGAACTAGGTACTGCATGCATTTCTACAGGCATTCCCTGTAAGAACTTAAAGCTTCTGCAAACCAAGCGGTCCCTTCTCACTCTTCATGCCACACAGACTGACCCCTAAAAAATGTTACCAGTGGTCTTGGTGTATTTTCAGTACAGACAAAACCTTTTCAGTGGAAAGTTGTTTTGCTTAAAATAGGTGCTTCCTAATCCCTTTACTTTGACTTCTGAATGCTTGCATTTGGAGTGTGGAGTTTATCCAGGTGGAGGGCTGGTTTTCTAAGTGCGAAGCTCTGAGAGATGAAAATAATTTTTGATTATGTGCTTTTGTTTGTTGTGAATAATTAACAGCACTAAATGGAAGAGGAAAGGTGGTTTTAAAAAGTAGCATGGTGACTGAAGTTAGGGTGATTGTCTTAGTACATACAGAACCTGCTCTGGACAACTGGGATGGGAGGTTTTGGAGACATTTCACTCATTGGCCTGTCCTCTGTCTCTCTCTCCTAGGAAGATGTTATTAATACTCAGTGTGGCTACGACGCAAGGCAAAAACCAGTAAGCATTTTTTTTTTTTAATGTGTTATCCTAAAGATCTGAGTCCTTCTTGCAAGAGCAGGTTATTCTATTGATGGGATAACTGAATATAATGACCTCTGTTCTCTTCCTTCTCCTTGACAGGAAGTTGATCAGCAGATTGTTATCTACACTAAAGGCTGCGTCCCTCAGTTTGAGAAATGGTTGCAGGACAATCTCACCATAGTTGCTGGCATATTCATTGGGATAGCATTACTGCAAGTAAGTACTGCATTTGCTGTAATGAATTACATGGAAGAACAGCAGTGAGATAAAACCTACAGGGGCTGGGGATGGGACTGTATATGAGAAATGGAAATACAGCATGAGTTTCACTTAAAAATATAAAGTCTGTGGATTTTAGTGAGGTGTGTTAATTGCACGAGGCTTTTTTGTGTTAAAGGGTATTTCATTTTTATCAGTAGAGATGGATTTGTTTTTCTTTTCAACTGCTCACAGGTCAAAATTAACACTGTTTTAAAGATTGGGCAGAGATTTTTAAACCTCTACAGACCTGCAGTTTCTGATGGTGCTTAAAAGAGTGGTGGAAAGCCTTTACAGTTGCTTTTACAAAGCAAATCTAGAACTATTCAATTTCCTGGAACCCAGTGACACTATAAATACAATACTAGGTTTACAGGAGTTTTTCGATGCTTTCTTCTGCCAACAGTGTTGATGTCTAACTTTATTGCTTCTTTTCATATCAAAGTTCTGTATAACCTAAGGAGTTTGCCTATGTGAAAAGAGTTGTCCAGTGCTCCAAATGAATGAACTGTTGTCTCTTCCAGATATTTGGGATATGCTTAGCCCAGAATTTGGTTAGTGACATTGAGGCTGTCAGAGCCAGCTGGTAAAACTGCTGAAGTAACCACAACAAGACACTGGACAACCGAAACCCTCTGAAACCTCCAGTGTGTCGCTCCGACACCAAGCTGTATGGACATGGGTGACAGGGAAGCCTTCTCTCCCACACAGTCTCAAGCCTAAGTTCCTGATGTTGCAGTGAACTCGTGTTTCTTTGGGGTGGGAGAGAGAAGAGTGGGCTCTTTAAGATCTGCTGCTCACTGACATTTTTTTTTTTGTTTTAAACCACCAGTTTGAAAGCTGTTGAGCCGTGAATCTCTACTGTATTCTTGATCCTGAGTAACAAGTGGACACTTTTTAAAAATTGGTGTATTCAGTGGGACAGAGTTGCATCATTGTAGTCTGTGGATATGCTGTTTATTCTTCATGTCATGAGCTCTACGATAGCTGCCAAATACTCCCAAGATGGTCTCTCTCCTCACCGCTCTGTAAAGGAGCAATCTTCTTGTTTTCACAGCTAAACATAGCTACAGGCTTAAACCCATCAAGCAGGAAGCAACTTTCTATGCATCTATTGTACAGTATATTAAAATGTTTTTAAAACTAAGGATTCTTTTTTTTTTTTTTTTTTACACAAGCTTACAACCATCTCCCTGTTGTACTCTGATGTTGGAATCGGCAAGCTCACAGGGAGAACTGTCTAATTTTATCAACATCTTTTTTCCTTTCTACACGCTTGTATGAAAGGAAAGGAGTTTTATATTTGATGAACAAAGGTTGTAGATCCTTTGGTTGCTGCCATACTTTAGGACATCAGTTTCTTAAGGCAAGAATGGGATATAACTGTATAAATGTATGAAAGCAGTGTGGATGTTGGGTCCAAGTGAATAATATTATTCAAAGAATGAATTATATATTAACTTAAAAAAATCAAAGCATATGTATCTGATATGGCTAAATCTTTTGTTTCTCTGGAATTTAGTGTAACCTAATGTATTTGGGGATCTCACTAATCTTAGTGCTTTGAAATACTTGTGCAAAACTTCTTTTAAGATAATTCCTTGGTCTGTTCCTATCTGAGGTTTTGGTCTTTCTCTCTTTTTCTTTTTTTCCTTTAATTCTTTTTTCTTGCATGAACTGTGGAGTAAGTACCTGTGACACTCCAGTGCTTTAAATCTGTGCATATGTTTTAATACAGTCTAACCCAAACTTATTTATTGGTAAATGCATGTGATTATGGAAACATCATATCCCATTCCCTTGGAAGTTGGACAGAACAGCTTTTGCCAGAGTAAATCCATACCTCCAGAAAACAAGTCTTTGCTATAGGGATGTCTCCCTTTGTTGCTCTAACTGCAACAAAAAGCTTTCTTGAAGCAATGAAATAGAAGTTTTAAAATCACAACGTATATTAGGATCAGCCAAGACACAGACTCTTTGAGATGAAAAATCAGTAGAATTTGGAATAAAGCACAAATAGCGGAAGAATTAGATCAGACTCCATCCAGCTTAGAGTTTGATTCATTGTTCTTCACAAATAATAGTGAATTTCTGAACCTAACCATGGCTTGGGTAGTTTCATCGCACTTTGTATAAATTTAGCTTATTATATGACCCTTCTCAGTACATACAGAACCAGTCCTAAAAGCTATGAGCTTTTGGCCCCTGCTTTGGTAAAACAGCGACAAAGGGTGGTGTGTAGGACTTCATTGTAAGAGCTTAGCATCTTTGAGATGCGTTTCCTAACGAGTACATGAAATAGAAGAGATGAATGCATTGTTTTCAAAGCTTCCCTGTTGTGGGGGATGGATAGGAGTCTGGTCTGATGACCTGTTGAGGTCCTTTCTGGCCCCATGACTCTTAAACGTGTGAGTATATGTACCTTGCACATTATGCCTTTCTGTGCTTAGTCGGCTGTGTTTTATCCCCGTCCAAAGGTGGGCACACTGTTCCACAGATGCCACAGATAGTCCTGTTGCCCTCCTGTCTTTGAGCATTACCTCATCCTCTTCTGGTTAACTCCCACTGACTGGCTCTGAATCAGGCAGCCTCCGTATCCTATGGTATCTGCTGTTAAAGGCCAGCCATGACTCAGAGCATTTTTAAAAGCCTTTGAAAGCAATTATAATTCACTGTCCTTAATAAAGTTGGTTCCACCTCATCGCAGTGTTACGTTTTTCTTAGCGCTCCTCATCTTGAGGAGTTACTGGTGTTCATTTCCCCCAAAGGGACACACCATTTTGCCTGATAGCAGCAGGACAGACAGGTCATCAGCACTTACGTTGCTGCACTGTAATGAAATGGTGCGGGGAGAAATCAGGGAAGCATGGTCAGGAAGTAACTCCTCCACCCAAGAGCCTTGGTTGTGACCCAGCACTTCGCTGTGGAGAAAAGAAAAAAAAAAGTTTGCATTACAGAAACATTCCTTGTTGCCACTGATCTTGAATACTGCTGTTGCTGCTGTGAGCTTCTGAAGACAACTTCCATTCCTCTACTTGAATTTCTGCAGTTGTACTGTATTGGCCTTCTGACTTGTCACGTTCTCCTCTGAGGTCCAGTCTGCTCGGCGTGCCCTTGGCAGTGTCAGGCTGATAGGAAAGTACATGATCTGAGGTGAGCAAGTCTTGTTCTCACTGCTTGCACGTGTACACGCAGATGTGCAGCGTTCCTGCTGAGTCCCAGAGTGACTGTTCTTAATAAAAACCACTAAATAAGGTATTTTTCTAGACCATGTCTTTATTGCTGCAGATGCTGACACCCCCCCCATCCTAACTCCCGAGAGATGGTCTTATTTTTCTCATTTTTGCAGTTGCTTGATGGATGCATACTGAATGTTCAGGATTAGCTGCCTATGTTGCACATTTAAATGCCACATTTTTGTCTACGGATTGGGTAAGATGTCCTGAAAATGCCCGATCTACTTACAGCTTAGGTGTCCAGTTCGGAAAGCTTGTGGGAGGCCTTGGAAATCCATCTGTAATTGTCAGAGCCTACCAAAACCAATCAAGCTTTCTTCCAGAAAACCTTGCAAAATGTTCAGGTGAGCACAACTAGAGCACAACCGCTGGCTACACGGGCTTATTTTCCAGAGCAATAAGGTACGGTAGGCAGTATGGCTTTCTGGCAATTTCTAGCTTGCCTGATGTGGTGGTGGGTAGGTGTGAGTTCAGAGGTCGGTGTCACCATCCTTAACGTGCGGTGGTTGTTCAGAAATTTGTTGCCAGGCTTGTGGTCCTTTGTGGAGCACGAAACCACTTTGCTGGGCAGACCGTATGTGACGGCAGTGTCGCTGTCGGGAGGTCTGATCCCTTTAGCGGTAGCCCCAGTTTTAAAGCCATTTTCCTGTCAGAGGGCATCCCGGTCCTTGTTCCTCCTCTGCTGCTTTCTAAATGCTCTCCGTACTCACAAGCCTTTGTTTGCTGCTTCTTTATATATATATATATATATAGCTTAATGGACAAATGTTTGATTTGTCTGTGTGTGCGTGTGTCTGTTTCTGTAGCAGTTGAGATCTTTTTGCTTCAAAATCCATAATTTTGGTAGCGCCCCTTAGAGTTCGGAGCTGTGGAGACGTTGCTCAAGTGTGCTCTGTCCTGGAAGCCTTCTCTCCCCTGAGAGAGTGATGTTCATCGTAGATCTGGTGTGTAAATAGTCTTTGAAATGTAAATAGTAGCATGCAGGTCAAATGATTCTTGCACATGACTGCTTTTCACCCTGAAAGCGTTCATCCCGGCACGGTGTCCACCCACCAAACCCGGGCGGTGGGAGCCAGGGGCCGCCAGGCCTCGTTCACCTGTCCCCGGAGTGCCACCTAGTGCCTCCGGGGCGCCTTGCAGCAGGCCCTGGGGAAGGTGTAAACCCTAGCACACCTCCCTCGGATTGTTTTTTTCCTCTGCTGCTTGGAACTGGGAGAACAGCATCGGGCTGGGAACTGGAGGGGCAGAGCCAGCACCCCCCTACCAGTTCTGGGAGGTCAGCATCACTTAAAGGACTAGAGCATGGTGCTATACGAATTGCTTCTGTCCTGGACGTTAATCTGCGTTTTGACTTCTTTAGAGATGCCCTTGGTAAAATTCATCCTGATTTTAACAATCTTGGTTGCGAGAAGCTCTCACGGGGGTTCGCAACTCCATCTCCTGCTGTGCGTGTGCCGTCCGGGCGCGTGGTGGTGGCGGCTGTGCAAGTGCCTGGGCGGCAGGTGCGATCTCAGCGCGTCAGGCACTGGGGAAGGTTCCAGTTCCTCTCTCCTATTTTTTTATTACTATTTTTCCCTCTGAAGCCTTTTGGGATATCTGTAATTGGTCATAAAACTGCTTAATGCAAACAAAACAAACCTACCTTGTTCTATCCACTACCTACCGACTTTTGCCACTCACAGAATCTTTCTCCCTTAATGTGCAGTATAAAAATAAGGGTTGTGACTGCTGGCATGCACCAGGCAGGTGCTCAGCCATGCAGCACTACTAGCTGGCTGTTGTGTTTGGCAATCCAAATCTGTTAACAACAAGCTCCATCTGTATGTATGTTCATGTTCATGCCGTGTACCTAGCAGGGACAGACCTGCTGCTGCCTTGAGCTCTGGGGAGACTGAGGTTTGGGTTTTGTGACTCGGACCCATCTCTGATAAGTGCGTTCCAGATCAGTTCCGGCTATACCTCTCTGCTTGGTTCACCCCAGGGCATAAGGTGTCAATATTTACCCTTTGTGTATCATTCCTTTTTATACGAATGTATTCTCTTGTGTTCCTTTTTTATCGGTTGTAAAATTGATTGTAAAAGCCAACTACACTTACCGATTGAAAGTATTGCTATAACAGAACTGCATGCCCAGTAGAGTTTGACTCGAGCTTTAGTTATCTGATTTCAGACTGGTTATCTTCAGTCTAGGAGAAAAGCATAGATCAGGTGCATATGTATTACTTGTCATCTTTAGCATTAGACTGTGGTATTGTATCACATGCTGATCTCAATGGATGTAACTGGAGTATACTTGGGAAGTTGTTGCAACTTCCTGGTAATTCATTTTAAGCTATTGAAAGTGGTCTTGATCATGCTACTTGTGTTCTTGGGTTTTTGTTTTTTAATAGATGCATTTTTTAGGAATGTTTTAATACACTTATGATGGACAATACGATAGTTTTAATAGTTGTGCAGTATTCTGTATTTACTTGAAGTAAATCATTTTATATGCAATTTGTTAGATAATTACAATTTTATAAATAAAATTCTGTGAAATATGATGCTGTGAATGTGTACTCTTGATGTGGCACTCAACATTGAAGATACAAAGATAAGTTCAGGTAAAACTCCTCTGGGAGAAGCCACCCTCTTCCTTCCCAAAAACTAATGGGAAATAAATCCCCAGGTTTCACATATGCATTGTGGAAGCTGTGTTCTAAGGTAGCCACAAAGCACGTTTTCATGCTGCCAGCGGCTGCCTTTAGATGAGTAATAAACTAATAGGTCAACCACACGTCCACATGTGAGAAAATCCCACGTCTGCTGTCAGCTGTTGGTGAAGTTTGGCTAACAAATGTGCTCTGTTTGTTTCTGACAGGTTGCCGGTGTTCCTCAAGCTGCTCTGGCTGCTGGTTAGTACAGCTGTCGGAGCTCTCGCCGTAATTATTTCAGTGACCCTGATGAGTTCTTTGCAGGGAGCAGCACAAATGGGGATATAACTATTTGTCACAATTTAATTAAACTTTTGTAAGGGGAGGTGGGAATTTAACTTTTAGAGCGTAACGTGTCCTTAAACAGAAATACTGAGAGCTGACCGACTGTTTTGCACGGGTAAAAATGTGTAATGATGTCTTGCACTTGTTTAGACAGAGGAGGAGGAAGCCATTTTTCCATTTTTTAGTATTTCCAAAACTGTAGAGCAAGCTAATCCAGTTTAATATCTCTAAAATACAGTATTTCATCAATCTGCATTATTTCGAAATAAATAACAAGCATAGTTGGCATTGGACACTTTGAAAAACAACTGGCAAAACCTCTTGGAAGGAGTTTTCAAATGCTCTTGGGAGGTCGGTGCCCTGGTTTGATTTCACCCATCGTGGTTATCACTTTTCTTCCCACAGTGCAAAGTTTGCTTTTGTCTGAGCAGCACTTGCAGCACCTGGCTTGATCAGGACCCCGTGGTGTGCAGCTCTGTGCTGGCCTGTAGGGCTGTGCGAGAGGCATTTCCCTGAAGTTTCACTGAGAAATAGAATTTCTGAGCAAAGGGGCCAGTGAGCTGTTTGTCTTTCATTGATTTGGTGTGATCAGGCAGTCGGGGAATTGGGCCAAGCGATGACAATCATTGCTCCTTTGACAGCTGCTGGCTGTGACAGGCTGTGTGCTGCCCCACTGCAAATGCTCCTCTCTCGTGCGGTTGTGGGCAGAGATGTGAGCTCCAAAGAGTGGCAGAGACCTGGCCTTGCTGTGTGTTTGACTGCTGTCAAAGTATTGCCAGTCTGGTGAGTATGCAGATCTTGAGGAGGAAAAGAAAAAGCAGCAGATTTGAATGATGCTGTCTTGCCTCTTATGAGCCTGCCTTGTTTTCCCCATGGAAACAAATTTCAGATTTGCAGCTAATTTTGGCCCTCTGCCTGACATCTGCCCCGTATTAACTGTTCATCCCCATCTGTATCTACTGCTTTGTCTGCAGAGCACCACTGTGACTGATTTGAAAGCACATCTTTATATCCAAACTGAAGTCAAATGCCTTTAGTGTATCTCAGGCATGTACATAAATCTTCACTTATGGAAATGACTTCTGGCAAAGTAAGAATGCAAATGTGGAGACCAGGGTGAGGGGTGCTTGGAGAAGTCAACCAAAAAGAAGCAAAGTCCAGGACATTGCCTAAATTTTGTTAACATGCAATAGGTGTGGCATTTGTATGTAAAAAAAATGCAGTGAAGGGGAGATGAGGAGTAGCTACCTGTGTTCTGTGTAAAGTGAACTGGTATGTTGTTTCCTGAAGTTGCGACTAGTTATCATTTCTGGGACCTTTGAAACAAGTGACCCTTACTGGATGTCGTGGTCTCATTTGACCATTGGTCCTTTGGATCCTAAACCTGTTTTGTTGGAGCTTGTGCCTCATACAAAGAGAAACCTTTCCCTCTATTTCCACATTGTGAAATGTGAACCCTTGCGTGTGCTCTCTGTCTTCCGTGCTGCTGTGATGCTAGGTCTCGCAGGTGCAGAGGAGTGGAGCGTGCCAGCCGGGCACCGCCTGCCCTACGTAACGTGGCAGCTGTGGGCTGTTGGAGCTTGGCTTGCTGCAGAAAGAGGCAAGTGAAAAGGCCTGATGTCTAGCAGCATTGCCATAATCTGAGCAGCAGATTTCAAACTGCTTAGTTGTAATCTGTCTAGTAAACATCCGAACTATCGTCAGCAATTTCAATTCAGTTGACTTCAGTCAAGTGAGTAGTGAAATGCACATGACGGTAATGTCCTCAGATCCCGTTTGTCTTGCTAAAAGAGGCTAAGAGGATAAATGATTTACCAGCTACACAGAAATGACCGTCAGGCTAGAGCATGCATTTGTGTGGACAGACAGTCTCTTCATTTACCTTCTGCCATGACATAAAACCATCTTTGCCCTTGTGCAGACCAGGTAAGCCATCGATAACTGGTATTTTGGAACTTATTGAAATCAAGGAAAATTATTTCCATGCCTGAGAAAACTTGGGTCTCACGTGGGTCTGTTATGAACAGTTTTAAGCGTGTGGGCTACATTCACCAGTGCAGAGGTTCTGTGTTACTGAGAGCCTATTGGGATCCTGGCCTGTGGCTACAGCTCTAAGTTCTATGTTGGTGGTGTTTTGCATTTTATTTTTTTAAATAAGAGGCTGTGTACAGTTGGTACCAGGCTTTTTTAATTATTATTATTTTTTCCAACTTTACTGTGTTGCCAGTTAGTTCCTGGCACTGGTTTAAATGGATGTGGAATTTGATCTGTTGTGTGAATGCTCCTGTAGCATCTGCTAGGTTTGGGGGTTTTGGTACAGTCTCAGATCTTACATTGACTATATGAAGAAAGTGTCCAGCTTCTTTTCGTACTTAGCTTCTGTATGTAATTCCTGTCCTGTCATGAATGGCACCTTCCCATCACAGTATGGGATAGCGAATGGTTTCATGGAGCTGGAAAGTGAATTTGGAAAGGTTGAAAGCAGTGTTTTGCAACCATGTGGCATGGGATCACATGGATAGCTTGGCCTCTAGGTTTCCCTTGTGCTGATGAACAAGGAGCCTGAGACTCCTGAGGCTGCCACTGTAGCACAGGGGGTGCTGAATTCTCTTCAAAAATAACGTGCAGGCTTGCTGGAAAGCGCTATCCCCACTGCTCCCTGTTTTGCCAAACTGCTGTCTGCTGGGCCGCTCGCTGCCGTCGTCACAAATCCTACAGAGGAGCAGCTGTGAGGTAAGGTGCTTAAACCGGCAATTTCCCCACTCCTTTACCTAGGAGAGGAGAAAAGGAAGACTTGCACGCTGCATTTCTCACTTAATGGGCTTCTCTTGAAAAGCTGCTGCAAGATATGCCTTTAAAGATCCATCTACAAAACCAAAACACTGCAACAAAAAAACGCCCAACCCAAAGCAAGCCTAGCAGCGCTCGTACCCACGTGGCTTTATGGGATGAGGACTGTATGGTGTGCTTCTGTGAAACCCCCCAGTTGTTAAACCACACTGTGCCTCTGTGCGCGCATACACAGTGAAAGTGGCTGGAATTGTTTCCTTTGTATTCTTGGAGCTGAAAGGCAGTGATTGCGCTGGGGCCAGAGCCAGGAACGAGAAGGGCTCCTCACCAGTGCATGCTGGTGTGGCCACAGCTTCTCTGGGTGAATGTGGAAAAGGACAAACCACAGGATAAAGTGAGAGCACTGAAATTTTTATTTGTTACCTCTAGGTACCACGAGTTTGACATTAATAGGCAAGACCAGTGAATGAGCAGCAGTACATTGCATTCAAACCTGCATCTCCAGAGCACCAAAAATGGAGCTAGATTTACTTCCTAACCCTACAGTCAGCACACTAGCCTGGACTTGCTGCATCTTGTATTGTCCCTAATTTAGTAGTACATTGTTACGTGGTTAGGGGCTGTGAGGAAAGAGTCGTCATGTAGTACCACTTTTACATCATCATAGGACTACAACATGCACATTCTACTATGTGGCCCAAGCAACAAGAATACGAGTAGAACAGTTACGGGTGGAGACAGGTTCATGTTAACACCACCTATGAATTTTTAGAAACCTTTTTGGACGGGTACCTACAGCAGTTCATCAATTTGTGTGGGAACATTACACGCATGCACAAGTGATACAGTGGAAAACATAGCAGGAGCGGCAGCAGGACGAAGGACAGAGGTGGAATCTGTGATGGGATGCATTGAAAACAAGAGACCTTCCTCAGCTTTCTACAGCAAGTCTCTGCTCTGTTAGCGAGGCCTGCTGGGCAACAGTTTTGTTCTCATGGCTGCGGAGTTTTGATACGACTTCTAGAAATGCCATGCTCTGCACTTCCTTTTGGAGAGGTTCTGGAAAAAAAGAAAGAGTAAAAGAAATGGTGCTTGGTATGAGACGGGCGAGAGAACAGCACAGCTGGGTGGGTGTGAGGCACTTAGGGAGGTGTCAGCAGTACCCCGGCCCTGGTGTACGCCCCTACGCACACAAAGGTGTGTACTCACGTTCTTCTTAGTTACTGTTCTGAGTTGCTTTTGAGGATGGTGTGAACTCCCTGGGCCTAGGGCATGCCCAGGCTCCACGGATTTCAGGTAGACGTGAAGGATGAAGCTGCTGCCTGGCAGTTACAAAGATCCGCCTGGTAAGTCCTCCAAAAGCGATGGTTAGGAAGTATTTTTTAATGGATTATTTTTCTGCTTTATTACTTAAACTGGTCTGATCGAGTGAATGAGCTTGCCCGGAGGGTTCGCTGCATAGTTTGTCTGTAGTAAATCAGCTCTGGTTGTTTGTGGGGGAGCGTGAAGAGGGTGAGAGATCTTTACTGGCCGTGTCACCGCTTGGTTGCTGCTGGCTGTCCATCTATGGGTCAGCTCTGAACGTGACAGCACAACACATCGGGCAATATGCTCTGTGCACGTGTGTACAGCATTTGTCTTTGACGTGCAAGTGTGACACTGAGCTGCAGTTCTGATCCTTGGTGCTGTCATACGCTGTGTCGGTAAGGACAGGTTGGAAACAACCTAGACAATGCAATTCACAAAAAAATACAATGTGGAGCGTTTACTTGGAGCCCTGTGTGCTAGGCATCCCACAGTTCAGAGCCAAAGCAGCTGGTGTTGTTTCATGCCCTGTTTAGTCCATTCTGGTGAAGTCTCACTCGGCAGCAAACACCTACAGGTATTTTTTGGTTCCCAGGTGCTGCTGGGGGCCTAATCCCCGAGCTTCCCGGGAGGAATCCCAACCATCTGTTTCAGATTAGCTATGCATATTTAGTGCTTTTCCTTTGGACAGAAAAGCACACTTTGTCCATTTGTTTTCCCTGCCAACTTTCTTGTTCACAAGTTTTCAGTTTTCTTTCAGTTTAATCCCCTGCTGCGTGGGAGTTAGGAGCTCTCGCACTGCCGTGCACCTGGGAACTGGTACATAGCGGGTAGCGGCAGCAGAGCTCTCGGGGTGCTTAGGCTGTGTAAGCGCTTTCCTTCCTCTTTCTGCTTCTCAGATACCATCGTCTTTAAGCAGATGTTACTGAACTGCCCCTCAGGAGCTTGCTGTGACTTACTGTGGCTGATCGGCTGTGCTCAGAATCCAGATCCCCGGGACCCTCACACACAGACGTGACTGTGCTAGCTCGGAATGCTCTGCTTTTGCTTATTCCTTAGGTTACACGTTTCCACTTTCTGTTGTCTTCATTATTCCCTCTTTCCAGCCATTCATTCAGTTGCAACAGCAACTTCCAGATGGCAAAAAAAAAATCCCATTTATACATGTATATTTATGCTAAAGCACAGCTGTTGGCAGTATCAGGTTAAATACGATGCCAGATACCCTGTAATGAAGGATCGTAGCAGCAGGCACTGGAGAATTGAACTTACCAATAATTAAAAACAGTACAACCACTTTCTGGCTGTTGTGGAACTACGGCTCTGTTTACAGTAGAACATGGGAACTTGTAAACATAAATACTCGTTGTGTGGAGACGGTGGCAGAAATGTTAGAGGCAGCAGGGCTGGAAGAAATGTATTTCATATTTTCTCATGCATGGAGAGCAAACTTTGTGATTGCACTGCCTTCCTCCCCTGGTTAAAAATCAGGTGGGGGGGATTAAAAGTTAATACCGGGGTTGCTCAGTTATTGCTTTTATGTACTGGCTGTTGTTACATAGGTCTGTTCATCGAGACGTGGGGCTGGCCACTGGCTCAGCCAAGTGCGGGGCCCTAACTCCACGGCTGTGTATTGCAGCAATGTGCTGCCTGCTCTCTGGGAGAATGCTAAGATGCCTCTTGTCTAGGCAAAACTTACAGTGTGGTGGCAGACTGACCGCTGCCAGCTGGGCAACTCTGAAAAAAACATAAGACCCCTCCTTACTCTGGTGGAATAGAGAGGGTTATTTGACTTTAAATAATGCTGTCCATCTTGCAGGTGACAAGACTCAGGGAAGTGTTGAGCAGAATTTCCGAGGGTGATTATTTTAGCTGGAAGCAATAGGAGCATCACAAGAGTTGCAATGAGGCTGAGGGAACCTCTGCAGAAGGGCTTCTGCTCTAAAATGGATGGGTAACTCCAAGCACAAACTGGCTTAAGATAAGAGGGCCGTGAGTAAAACCTAAATGATGTGCATTAAAGTAAATGCTTAGTGGGAGCTGAGGCTTGTTAGCAAACTTTGAGCACACTTTTTTATACCCTGAGATGTATATATTGCTCTAAAAGCCATACATTAGTTCCTTTAAGATGTCAGTAATACAGCAGGCACTAGCATGGATGCATGGGCCACCATGGGTTCACCAGCCTTGCAGTTGGTGTGGTGAACTCTATATAGGAAAAGCAGCTTTGTTTACAGACAGCAAGCATGCAGCTATACCTTTTTAATCAATTCAGCAGAATTGCTGTGAACTCATCTCTGGCAAATCTTCAGCTGTTTCACGCTCCTGAAGCCATGTGCAGAGATGGGTACTGAACAGGTACTGACATTCTACCTTTCTGCACTTAATACAGTTCTTTGTCCCTTAGTTGTTTGTAATTTTTTTTTTTTTTCCTCACATGAAATTTGGTCTCCTTCCATAGACTAAATACTCTTTAAAGGACTGAGTAAAGAAACTTTTCCACTGCTTGGATCCTCAGCTGGGGATCAAATTTCTTCATGATACTCTGCTCCATTTCTCCCCTCCCTCTTTGCCCATGCAGCGGTGTGAAGTTGCAAGTTCAAGCCATAGCCTGCTTCTTCACTATCCTCAAAGCAATCTGGCCATTGCCAGAGGGTTACCTCAGAAAGAAGAGAGTTTAGTGTCCAGCCCTGACATGCGTTAGAGGATGGTGTGCTTGTCTTTCAAAATAACCACAAGCAGTTGTGCTCAGAGCACGTGAGGGCTGCCAAGGAAAGGACTCTTCCTAGCAAGGTCAGTGAGCAGGACTACAGCCTACATGCTGTGCTAAGTGCTCACTTGTGTCCCTGCCAGTATTCCTTTTTTCTTCTTTTTTTTTTTGGCTCCCTTCTGTTGTTGTAGGAATTTAAAGGAGGTGCCTTGCAAACTTCTCTTCCACCTAATTTTACTTGAAGATAAAAAACAAAACCCCAAAACCAGCCATCACCCATCAATTACAGGGAGCTGACAGCTAAAGGTAAAAATTCAGTTCTTGTTACCTGCATGTGTGCACAGAGAGCCTGACACTGTACAGTTAAAGGTGTTTTTTGTTTTTCTCCTGTAAAACTTGCAGATAGCTCCTGGAAGTTTGAGCTATCGGCATACTACAAGAGCCTGAATCCAATTTTGGCAGTTAATATCCCAAACTGAGTTAATAGCCTTTTTCTTGACACTGTAAGTAAAGTGTCATAGTAAATCGAACCATTCTGTGAACATTCACTGTGAACAGAAACAAAGACTGAGTGCATTTGCATGTGCTCCAAGTTCAGGCCCCAAAAATTTTATAATAAAAATCTCCTGGAAAAGCAGCCCCTCCTGACTACTCACCAGATCCTATTAGGGCACAGATCAGCACCATGGAGTTGTATTTTATTTCTGGAGCACTCCTGTCATCTGAGAGCAGCCTGTGTAGAATCTGAACGAGCTGAGCGTTTTCAAGGTCCTTTTCGGCAGTGACTGAAATACAAGTGAGAACCTGTAAGCCTGGACGTGCCACTTGGCTTGTACGTCAGTGTTTTAGCCGCTTGCTGAAACATGGATCTCGCCCTGTACTGGAATTGGTGCCGCGGTACCTGGCTCACTGGCATAAAACTGAAGCACGTATCAGATGGTATGATGATAGGAACCACAGCTCTTGCTATAAAAATGTAAAATAGTCTAACTGCTTGAAAGGACAATTACAGAGGTTAATAATAAAATCCAATCTTAAACGTGCGGTGAGGTGATGGAAAATCTGCCTGGCTTTCTAGCTATTTAAGCCAACACCTGAAGTAGGTAAGCTTTCAAGCCTTTCACTGCCTGAATTTGCTTTTGAAAACTTTGTCTAACTTAAATACAGGCAGTGTAATTCTTGACTCCATGGTAGAGAGATCCATTATTAAGACTGTGAAAAGCTTTGCGAAATCAGAACATGAGTTATTTCCTCTGTAGTTTCCTAAGAAACATTAATATCCTGAATTCAGCCTCAGAACCTTTAAACGTCTGAATACAAGACAAGAGTTAGAAGTGTCATGTAATTACAAGCATTTTTCCTTTCAATTAAAACAGAACAATTCCCTGATGCATTGGCAGTGATTGGGAAGTTGAAAGTAGCATTCTGCTAGTACACAATGACATGAGATGAAATCAAGAACAAAAATACATAATATGCTTGTTTAGATCATCATCTTAGTTAACAAGCAAGCAAACAGGATAAATAAAGCCCCCAGTGGGCATTTATCTTTCTTTGTTTGGTAAGCTGAAGTATTACAAAGGCAGGTCAAGACATGTCATCTCTGCCTTCATATGGCAACTCTTGCATCTATTTCTGTGGAATTTAAAAATAAGACATTTGGGGGCATCATCCACCTCTGTATGTATTCTTTAGCTCTCACGGATTAGGCAAGTGAAAGCTTTACTTCAGTAAGCCCTCTCAAAAGGGGATTAACCATTCCAGTGCACACAGACCTAGGTCATACAGTCTCCACTCTAAAACAGTTAGCCTTTGGGGTATTACCCCCAAATCTGAAATCTGTTAGAGGGTGTTCTAGATTGTGTTTACCTACCAGAATAATGGAGTAGGAACTGTATCACGAGCAAGCTCCAGGTTTCTGCTTAACCTTATTTCCTGTCAGTGCATGACTTGCCATGTATTTCCATGCTGCTGGAAGGCCGGTGGAAGAAGCAGCCTGCTCTGCATTGCAAAAGATGCTCACACGACTCCCCCCGTGCGATTCTCATGGGCACAGACTCAGAAGAACGCAGGCAGAGTTAACCTCTGGGATACTCACCTAACTCTAGAGCTGCTATTAGTGCCAGCGCAACGAGAGCTTCGTTTTGCATTATTACATGTTCGCTGGTCGCCATGGTTACTAAATGCTTGATGCCACCGCTCTGTACAATGGTCCTAATGACATCCTAAAAGAAATAGCATAGAAATGGAAAAAAAAAAAAAAAAGATTCCGCATTGCACACAAACTATTAAATAACAAAGTTGTCACAGATGGTGTGTTATCTCCAGGTAAGGCTACTCATTGGTTATAGGGGCAGGGAAGAACTTCATACACGAATGTACATGTATATAAGCCTACAAATTATCTGTAATTACTGTAATTATAAGATGGACCTGTCAAACCATGCCGGTTAACCATGTACGGTGTTTTAGGTCTTTGTTTTACCTGTACATTATCATTAAAAATTAGTTTGCACCTAATCTAAGTTTTCACAGTTATATGTGCAAAAATACTTGCAAAATATTGACTGGAAGTCAGGTAACTTTGCATGCCACAGGGCAACAGTCCAAATATTTTTTCATTTTTATTTTTTTAAACTATTTGTTCTGAGGGTGCAAAGTTTTGAAATAGTTATTTCTTGGAATAAGAATCCAGTTTAAATTTTTAAAGACAGTGTTGAATTTCCATTCAAAGGCTACATCCCCTCTAAACACCAACCACAAGCCAAGCCAAAACTCAGTAACTGTTACATGTGTTTAGAATGACTTGGAGGCCAACGCTTGTAGACTATGCAGTGACATTCTTTGTGCAAGGAAACAGAACAATATGATCACAACCTTGAAAACTGAAATACTTCTGGTCTTCGTATTGAGGATGCTTGCGGTGCAAGTCACAGCTGAATGACTCAAGAATTTAACATTTTAAAAATTTATTAATTTCTGAATGACATAATATATACAAGTATATATGTGTATATATATATAAAATGTATATATAGTAAAAACATATACATAAATATTTATACTTTTCCTTACTTGCAATGATGCTTCTTCCTATTTATGATTTTTCTGGTAGAAATCCAAAGAGGTTTTGAGACTTCCTGGAATACTCTGGGAACTGCTAATTTCTACTTGAGTTGGTGGAGAATTTTGGCTATATGCCCTGACATGAAAATTGTAATGATTTTATAGGTGAACATCACCCTCCAAAAGGCAGTACCAAGCAGGTAAGAGATGACAGCAGTCAGGTTCAGTACCAGTGTGGTTTAACTGACAAGTACCCACTCCTTTTTTAAAAAAATGGGATATAAGTTTCCTAAACCACCACTGTCTTTCTAAATCCTAGCCGAAATACTTTTAAATAAAAAAATGAATTCAAATGTAATGTGCAGTAAAGAACCAGTTGTACCCATATCCAAACCTAGAGGGCAGTAAAAGCATTTAAAAACACCCAAAAACAAACCCATCTTCTTCATTTTCTTCTACCAAAGACGTTTATTCTGTGAATACCTATTTGCTATCTATCTACATAGAAAGATCATAACGACTGAATGCAATGACTCCTTACATACATCATCATAAAGTAGAAAATAGAGCACGCTAAACTTCTACAGGATACAATGCAAGTTCAAACGGGTCAAGACTGAGCCGCGCTCACCCTAACAACGTTCTTTAATTGGCCTGAAACTCTGTGACTGTTTTGCTTTGTTTCTATGTTTTTTACCTACATAGTTCCAGTGACTGTTTAAGCCTGGTGCTTGAGTCTGACTGGCAAGTCCTGCAGGCAGACAGGATGTAACGTATGAATTAACCAACATACGAATTAAGCAACCTGGCTTTCTAGAAATATTATGTACCAGAGGCCTTGGCTACTAATGATACCAAGTGCCAAGGTAACTCTTTGTACTTACAAGCTGAAATTTCCGCCACTCACTTACTTTTGATTTGCTGTGTCGTATAAGTGCAGACAGTAGTCTGTTTGACTCTCCCATCACACCTGCGTGATCCTTGGCTTCACACCACTCCACCAATCGTTCCACCAGCTTTGCATTTTTTCCCAGCTGTTCAGCTGCTTCTGCTACATGTTGCCGGAGCCAACAATACAACAGCAAAGTTGTCATTTTTTTAAAGGAAGTGTTAGAAAAATAAGCTGAAAGTCACTAACTAGAAGGAGTTTAAATAGAACTTTGCCAGCCTGAGCTAACAGTGTGACAAGTCTAGGTTGCATGGAAGCCAGTAAAGCCAAAATGGAAACAAAACACCAAAAGCACTCATGACCCAGTTCCCAAGTAAAACTCAGTTAATTCAGCTCAGTTAGAGGTTTGTGCATGGATTAACAGCAGTGAAAATAGAGGTGGTGTCACACTCCCAGGTGAGCCAACTCAATAATTTAAAAAGAAAGCACTGCTGTTGTCAGTTAGATCAGGCTTTGTAGATGTGTCCTGGTTTCAGTTAGGACAGAGTTATTTTTCCTCCCAGTAGCTGGTAGGGTGCTATGCTTTGGATTAGGATGAGAAGAGTGCTGATAACATGCTGATGTTTTAATTGCTGCAGAGCAGTGCTTACACCATGCCAAGGACTTTTCAGCTCCTCGCTCTGTCCTGCCAGCGGGCAGGCTGGGGGGGCAGCAAGAGCTGGGAGGGGACAGAGCCAGGACAGCTGACCCCAACTGGCCAAAGGGGTATTCCATCCCATCTGGGGGCATGCTGAACAATATATAGGGGTGGCTAGCCAGGGTGGGGGGCCGGCTGCTCGGGGTTGGGCGGGGCATCGGTCAGCGGGTGGTGAGCAGTTGCATTGTGCATCACTTGTTTCATACACACTATTATTAGTATTACAGTTATCATTATTATTATTATTATTTTCTATCTTAATAAACTGTCTTTATCTCAACCCACGGGCTTCACTTTCCCGTTTCTCTCCCCCATCCCAGAGAAGGAGGGGGGAGGGTGAGCGAACGGCTGTGTGGTGCTCAGCGCCGACCGGGTTAAACCACAACAAGATGTTAAGTTGCATACGTTTCTTCAATTAATTTCTATTTCACATCTAATAGCTATGTTAGAACTACAATGGATCTTTTGAAAAAAAAAAAATCTGCTCTTCTAGGTCAAAAATAAATACTTGGCTAATTATCTCATTAATAACTTTTTTTAGATGTCTGATTTCATAAATACAGATCTTAGGCACAGAACAAGAGGCAGAACTGAAAGGTGCTTGCTCATTTTGAAATTGCAGCTTATCAATTAGCAAGTCCATTAGTGTGCTCCCAGAAGCTAGGTACAGCTAGAAAATGCAGCAAGTGAACAGCAAAGCTGGAGTGGTAGCTTAAAACTCCCACGCCTCAACGCATACTCATAATGTGACAGTGTAGGAGAGTTCTGAAGTACAAAAGTAAATAAGCATTTGACACCTATTCTGCGGGACCCTAGTAGTCAATTTAGGAGTGCTGAGAAGAAGCCAACCCACATTTTCTCTCCCTTTGCATATGTATTAGGTTTATTCCAAGACTTCAGGCTTAAAATTAAACAGAACAAACAAACAAACAAAAAAAAACAATAAAAACCCCTCTGCTTCTCTTCTCTCTTAGCAGTATATCACAGACTGAACCAAAGAGAATTACTTAACGTAGAGAACAGCTTATTTTTACCTTGTGCATCTATTAACATTCTTAATGTTCCCAGCAGCTTGAATTGAACAGGGGGCATCTCCGATCTGAGAAATTTCAATACTGCTTCTGCAACGCCAGCGGATAGCATCTTAGCCTTATTTACAACTGCATGAATAAAGAACAGGAAGGATCTCAAAAACATTTCTGGAAGGTGCAATTTATTTCCAAGATAGTCTTGATGCAATTTTTAAGACAGTTTGAAAAATAGCTTGTGAACACAGACCTCAGGAACGTGAGCGTGTGCTGACAATGCTGTGTTTTAGAAAAATGTTGGGGTTGCTAAGATGCAGGTATGAAATGCAGTGCTTTGTCCCAGCATGCATGCCTCATCTCGTGTTCACCCTGACCATAAACCGAACCTTGGCTAGGAAAGGAGTCCTCCACAAAATGAACCAAGCAGAAGCCCAGGCTAGAACTTACCTGTGCCCCATAATATGGGGAACCATCTCTGATTCCCAACAACTTTTGTGTTTCTCAGAGAGAACGAAACTAACACATCCAATTAGCAGAGCAACCTCATACCCAGTTCCAATACTTTACACAAAAAACACTGTGGCCTGACATGTCTGGAGTCCTGGTAAGGCCTCCCCAACCTGACCTTCATCCCTTCCACTAGTCTAAGTTCTCCACTCCCATGGAGCTCTCTGCAATCTATGTAAGGTGCAAGCTTGGGCTAATATTGTACTTAGAAAAAAAAACTTCATATTCATAGTGTTTAACAAGCAGTTCATCATGGGGCCAATTATTCCTTGCTCATTTTTCTGTAACAATATCCATTAAATCTTGTTTAGGTCTCTGGCTGACATCCCTGAGCATAGGCTACAGGGAAGCTTTCCAACTGATGTAAGTTAAAAAGAACTACCCAAGAAATATAAGCAAGTGGCGTGCCACTAAAGCTGCATGGGTTTAGTATGTGCAAACAATCATTTTTAGAAAATTACTCTTTGTCAAAACTGGAAATAGTAAAATAAGGTTAAATGGATAAGAGGCTTATTTTGTGGCCTTGTACTAGAAAGCATCTCTAATTATTATAGGCTTGTTTTGTTTTTATGTGCGGGCTAATCTGTCTTTTACGTTTGGGTAATCAAAACTCACACAAGTGGAGTTATTAAAAATGACAAAATTAGCGTTTGGTTCATTGCCTACAGTGACCAATTGGACAGGTTGGCTATTGCAACAGTTCAGCTCCAGCTCTAACTTCTGAACTGTCAAAGCTTTGGCATTACAGGGAGATGCAGAGTTTCAGTAATTTGGGCATTGCTGTCTGCTGGGGACCCTCAGCTGTGGAAGAGAACCCAAATGAAGCAAATGAAAAAAATGCAGTGCATGGAAAGTTTTGAGAAATCCTCTCTGAGGCCTCAGCTCCCTGCCTGCCACAAAGCTGCCCTTTCCTTGGTAGGGGATGATACTGTGAGTTAAAAGTGGCCAAAGGATGGCTGATGGGCCTGTGATTTATTTAAAACTGCTGGCTGCATCTGCTGTGCAAAAACTACAAAAAGCAATTCTGGGCCTGAATGAGAAGCAGCAGGCTGACCTGCCTCCAGAAATGTCAGTCAGTGCTCCCACCCTCAGCCCCCGGGGCTTGCAGGGGAAGAGCAGAATCTCACATCCGTGCAATTAGCAATGCAAAGGGAGGCTTACCAGGAATAGCCAGGTTTCTGAGCGCACTCAGGGCCGCGTGCTGCACAGTTACGTTTCCGTCCTCGACATGTCTGTCTAGCAGATCCATCAGCTTTTGAACTATGCCATTATCCACCATATGGATGCAGTTTCCGTCTGTGCAAGATGAGACAATTATCACTTGTGAATGAAAGAATATTACTCAGATTTTTATGTGAGCTTTTTAAGAACAGAAGTGTCACTTCCCTGCTCCTTTCTAGATTTTATTGCTGAAGGATTTGACCACCATCGTCAATGGGAGTTGCAGTGCTCATGACAAACTTAGAACAGTGATATGAGAAACACTGAAGAAGGCAGAAATCTCCTATACGTCTATTACAAATGTGAAAGGATTAGTTTATTTATTTATTTTTTTTAAAGTTAGTTTAACACTTTCCAGGATTTTAAAGTATAAAGCTACGAATGTTGCTGTATAGCTTCATACCAGCTTTAACACTGCGCACACTTTTTCTGTATATCTGTAGCATGACAGAAAGGCGCAAATAAATACATGCAAGATACTATAGCATATTCTTACCATTTCTGGCAAAATTTGCAATAGCCAATGCTCCTGCAAGCTGTAGCTGATGGCTATTGGAAGGAATCCATGAAAGCACTCTTTGGAACACACTGCCTTTTCCTCCTTCAAATAACTTTTGCATGGATTCATCTGGAATAAAAAGCCAAAGCTTTGTCAGCAAGCCAAAAAAATGTTAGGGAAAATTCTTCTCTTTATATGTGTCAAGTTCTGCTTCACTACAATTTATCCAGTCCTGCAATCCGATGAGAGACAAAACGTGACTAACTATATGCTAAATGGCAGGTCCTTTAGGTTATTTAAAAATTTGTTTAATAAATAGTAAACTTCAGCAGCCAAATAGTATACAGGTGTCTGCTGTTGCTTTGCAGAAGGTGAGCGGTACTTACACTGTACTTACCTCCAAGCAATAATAAAACCATAAGATCTGAAGCTGTTTTAAGCTCTGCAACATCATCCTCTTTGTCACTATCCACGGTCTTCTGGACAATCTCAAGTAAGCACTCCACCAAGCCTGCCTCAACCAGCTGCAGTTTAATGACATCTGAAAAACAGCATGGATAGGAGGAGTCAACATTATGATTTAAAATGCATCTATTGTACCTGCATGCAGGACAGCAAACAGACGTAACAATGCCAAGTGTTTCACTGACAGCTTGTCAGTGCAACTTATTTATTGTACGTTCTCAGGGTCAACTTCCATCACTGCTCATCTGCCAGGTGCTCCCCCTAGCTCTGGACTGCCTTTAGACCACATCTACACACTGTGAAGCAGTGTGGAGCTGCTCTTCTGTTCTCAGAAATGAGCAAGTTTATCTGCAGAAAACATCTGGCATCTCAGTCCTTACACAGCATGCTCATAAGGGCTGCGCTGTGTTTGGGATCTCCAAAGACTTTGGACTGTGCTGCAGAACAAACCTAACGTCTCACCTTCTATTTCGTCCACAGAAGAACTACTGGCTTCCCAGAGACATGCAAGTATAAAATACTAAAGTTTTTGATGAAATGTCAGAGCAATTAATCACCTTTTTCTTTCGGCTGAGCCAAAGTTTCTGGCCTTTGTTGAAAAGGCTGCAGGAGGAGTACAGTAAGGCCAAATCCAGCAGGCTGGGCTGGGAGAGAAACTTGTGATCGAAGAAAACCTGAAAACTGGTACGGCAAACTCACTGCTTAGTTATTAGCAATAAGGCTCAAGAGAGAAGGTGATGAACATGTTGTTCAGGTGGTGAAATAGGATTTGGAAGCAACATTTTCTCTGTCTCTAAACACAATTTTTAACACTTTTTCCCCCTGTGACTGGAGCTGGGCATCTCAACTTTTACATGCCTAATTTCCCTTTCTGTTAAGGCAGAAAGGTTGTCTGATGCTGTGTCATTTCTTTTTGTTACATGAAAGTGATTCTGGTAGTTTTTGCATACTGACTTCAGACAAAAGAAGAAGCTCTGCAGAAACGTCCAAACAAATGGGCAGTGCATCGTTTTCTGCATGAGATGCTGTTTTAACAGTAAGGAGTTTAGCCCAAGCTAAAATGTTTTTAAAGGCCAAAGCTGTGGATGCATTTTTTTTTTGTTTTGTTTTCCTCACAAGCGACAACTGGGTGAGGAGGTGTCATACCTCTGGTGAGGGATGTGTCTGATTCTCTCCATTTACTGCTGTTGCTAGGCTTTTTGCCTGGCTGAAATTGTTTCTCTCAAAGCAGCAGGCCTTCTCATGAACTTTGTTAGGGAACACAAAATATTCAATTGGGATTTTTTTAAATAGGTACTTCTGCACTGAGGTCCTTAAAAAGTTGCAGAACATCAGGTTGCTGTGATTTGAAAGATAAATTTCCGCACCAGGGTGCTTAAAAACAAAACAAAAACCAAAACAGCTCCCCCACCAAACAAACAAAACAACTCCCCCAAATCCATTCTGTAAATTGTTCATTTAGATGTTTTTGCCTGCTGGCCTATTGCCAATGATCTACAGCGAAAAGCACCTAAACAATACCAGCACAGGGAACTCACTCCCCTCTAAGCATGCCTTGAATTCACAGTGAGAGAGTTCAGCTGACGACCTCACAACGTGCCAGCGGCTGAGTTATGTTCAGCAGCAGTAAACCCAAAGAAAAATTAAGCATTTGAACTGAAATATGTGAAACTCACAAAATGTTGGGCCCAATTCTGCGTCAGTCTCCAAGGATGGAACAATTTGAGAGCTGCATGCTACTTATTATATAATAAATGAATAGATTTTGGCAAAATGCACATTTTTAGAACTGAAGAAAGAAATCCTGTTTCACATATCATTTACAATAAAAGACAAAATAACTGCTGAAAACAGCCATTACCACTTCTTTAAATTGAAGTCAAGATTTATCTTGATTTATACTATGTAAAACAGACGGACACTGAAAAGAGTAGCATGAGACTTAAATCTTCAGAATCTACAATTCTAAGAATTTATTCCATTTAAACAAGTTTTAATGCTGAGGTGATGAAAACAGAGTATAGAGCCATCAAATACTGCGCTGTCTTCATACTGAGCTGCTTCCCACTTCTGTCCAGAACGAGCTCCACAGGTTAACTCATGTTTTAGTTTCCCTTAAGGGCAGATGGTAGATTATACAAACCACCCAGAAGTCCTTCTGGAGGAACATCCTGCAGGGATGATCCTGCACACATCACTGTCATTCACTGCTCAAACAAGACAATGAACCTAGGTCTCCTGGGGCTAATAGTAATATATTCCACCAAACACCCAAATTAAATTTAAATGATTTCTCAATGAATAGTAAGCAGAGAGTGTCCTGCTCTTAGCTCTGCAATTAGCTTGCCCCTTGTAAAAATATTTCCATAGGAAATGAAACTGTTGGTGGTTCTGAGATCCCAGGAAATGATGTCGTGGCTGATTTATTGTTGCTGTAATGGACTATGAACCCTTCAGCCGATTGTGGTGCTCTTTCTGTTGTTCCTCAGGGATTACAGAACTACAACAGCCTCTTGAGAACTTTAAGGGGAAAATGGAGTTCTCTTCATTTCACAGATAAATCTGCCGGCTACTTTAGAGAAGTAACTACCAAGAATAAGCTCCATCGAGTCTAAAATGTAACTTTTCAATCAAATATACTGTGCTCAAAACACAGGAGAAGAATACGGTGCTGAAGGAGAGCATAACACTTAATAGTTCTACAAAATAGTGCTTCATTATTATTGTACATTAATTTGAAGCAGAGGTGTGATAGTTACTGTGTACTTCCTAGCATCTATCATGAGAAAATTATATAAAAGCTCTTATGGGCATCTTTGATATTCACAGCATTTTCTAGAAATATGTGAAATCCTCTAAAAAGCTGCTTTTAATTTCCCCACTGCTGTTACAGGGAAATCAAACATAACATAATCATGCAGGGAGTGAATCAGAGGTGGAATCAGCATCAACAATTTGTAGGCCACTGTCATGTGCTCAGACAACTGACATTCACTTCATGTGAAACTGTCATCACAAGGATCAACCATGCAAACTTCTGAACAAAGCAGCCAGTTACTCTGCCTTTAGTCCCTAAAAAAGCCAACAACATCCATTCCTTTATAACATTTTGGTATAAAAAATACTGTAAGATTAAAATTAAAATTCTCACCGTTTTCTGCCAGGGGAGCCAGAACTTCAAAGATCATCTCTTTTTTATCATGCTCTATCTGTTTCTTGAACAGTTTCACAAGCTCTTCAGCAATGTTTGTGTAGGCAAACTGCTCTTTACTTGACTCTGTGAAGAAAAAAAAAAAAAACAAAAAACATATCAAGTAAACAAAACAAATCAAAAGGTAGAACTATTTTCTGTTACCATGTTTATTCAGTAAGGTGATTAATGGTGCTCTTCACAGACAAGAACAATAGCCTCGTGCTTGTCACTAAATGAAAAGAAAAATACCTAATGCTTCTAAACAAATGTACTGACTTAATTATGATTAAGACTGATAAAAAATATCTATATATGAGATCAAGGCTGTTGGGGCTGTTTCTGCCCCAGAGAATGCAAAGGTAGCTATAGAAACAGTAACGTTATGAAAATATGTATTAAGTCTTTGATTACCCTCAGCTTAACAGGAAGAAGCACAGATTATGTACTGCATTTTCGATGGGAGAGATGAAGAGTCATACTGAAAGCTTTAATTTTTACATGGTTTTGCAATGGTGACTTTTCCTTTGAAATCTGTGCGTGGCTGTTTCATACTGCACAGATCACATAAGGCAGCTTTGCAGACAGCCTTGCTTGCTACAAGGAGGTTAGCCAGCAGATAATGGTTCTTCACACATTGTAGATTCAACAAAAGCATCTCCTCCTCCATCGCCTGCATCTTATTCTTCTTCACTGGCAGTTTTACAGGGGATGCAGATGGTAGGACTGGTGTTCTGCATTCTCCAGTTACCACCTCCTGAGGACCATCTGTAGTTAAAAAACCTTCCAGCACCTTTGCTACTGCTCTAATGGATCGTTAGGGATTCTTTTAATGTGGAATTGACCAAGGACTGGGAACAAGCAGGAACTGCAGAATGACCTCGCCCCTTTTCCATACATCCCATCGTTGTTTTCTCTCTATATGTAAGACTGTGTAGCATATTCTAAGTGGATTTTTGACCTTTACAGTATTTATAAAAGCACAACTACGACTCTCTATTGGGTTTTTGCCCTACTTTGACACAGGGTAAGAGTTTCATTTAATGTTTCTCAAGGGATCCGTGGATTGCAGTTGTCTTTTCTAAGTGATGAAAAATGACAACCTAACAAAACTCCCTGAAGTTACAAAGCAAAATTAAAATATTACAATTACAATGTGATTGACTAAGCTTTTGCTTAAGGGAGATTAAAGTATTACAAGCTAAATTAATTTTGTGCCAATCTTATAGAACAAGCATTATTTTTCACCACCCAGGAACAGGAAGGGAAATGGCTGCCAGTGAGCTTCTTTCTCACGGCTCTTTTTGCTCAGCTGGACAGTGCTGGCTCTTCTCAGCAAATATACCACTTATTATATTTAATATCCATATGGATTTAGTTGTGTTTTAGCAGCACTAGAGCTTCCAGTAAATGAGTTGTATTACACTTTCTCCCATGCAGACACAATACACAGTGCCTATCTTGAAGACCTCTGATCTACTAATTTCTTTAGTGCTATTATGATGAGTCTTTCTGTTGTTCTTTTATTATGCAAGCTTGCCTCCTGTGAATAAAGGTATTATGCGTGTGATCGGACTAGAGTAGATGAGGACATAATATTCCCTCTGGCCTTGAAAACTATGAACATACGTCACTTTAAATAATTTCAGGCCTCCAAATACTCAAAGATACATTTTTCACATTTTGAATTGCTGAATGTCCTTTGAGATTCAGGATGACGATCCTAACTGCTATATTGTTACACTTCAGAGTAAATAAATAAATAAAAAATAAGAAGACTAGAACTCTACAAAATAGGTTAGCAAAAGAACAACACTAATGTAAAACACAAACGATAAAACGCAGGACCTAATAACCTGCTGGTTTACACTTAGTTTTCATTTACCAGTGAAAATCAATGCAATTGCAAAGGCTCTGGATCGAAGCACGATCACAAACTTCAATTTAAATGAAGTTGTAAGTGAACTCTTTAAAAATACCATCTCTAGCTTGGTACTGTTCATGGTTTATATATGCAAGTATTTAGTCTACTACATGCGAAAATTCAACGCCTAAAATAATATTGTACAGGCAGATTTACAAGCTGTGCCTGTCTCAGTTTCATTCAGTGATTTCCATGAGCCCAATTTAATCCTGATACAATGCTGTGGAGCTGCACCAGGATACATTATTTATATTATTAATAAATAATTCACTGTAAGTAGGAAATACTGCTCAGGAAATACTGTTGGTGATTTAAAATGTGCCTAGTTGCATTGAAGAACATTAACACAAAACATAAGGTGTACTAAGTACCCAAATAAATTTAAGTTACTGAAGGAAAGAGACAACTATGGGTTTTAGAGATAAGCAGAAATTGCTCGCTTTAAATTTTGAATGTACCAGAAGGAATGGAAGAAGCATCAGTGCTCTTGTTATTCTTAATATTTAACTTTAAGAAAATTGGATGTAAGTTTGAGATTAATATTGTGGACTTACCAAGTTCTGCTAAATTGCCAAAAGCAACAAGGCACATCTCTGTCAGAGCTGCATTTTGGCAATGAATACCCAACAATTTCACTAACGTAGGAATAACACCCATATTGATAAGCTGCGACTGCAGGGTATCTACATAAAGAGAAAGTATAACAATGAGTTAGTATTTCTGTTTGTAGTATTATTCTTTAAATCAAAAAAGCAGTTTTCACACAAAGCAACTTCTAGCCTAAGCAGCATTACAATGGCTGTCTCCTCTACACTAGGATCTGGTCCAGACATGGGATATGGACTCAGAATTCCCCCTTCCCCTGGCAATGGGACACCTTCCCAGAATTATTCCCTCCTGCTCTGGTGGTTAGCTATTGTGAATTATGCAGCTACAGGTCATTTTGTGATTCCTAATATATGTTGGGTTTGATTCTTAGCTGACTGAGACTAGCTGACTGAAATCAAACAAAACTACATCAGTGACAAACTTATTTATCTGAGAGCATGGTTCTATATACTGTTATCTCTTAAAGATCAAAACTGGAAAATTAAAAGTAGAATGAATATAAACTGGTACTGAAATAAACATGAAAAGTTTTATAAACACAGGAAGTCACAATGTAGATTATGAGGAGCTTGAGAAAAAAGAAAGTTTAATAAAGACAAAAAAAATGGAAGGTTTAAGAAAAGTCCTTAGAAGCCATTCTGATAATTTCTTGCATAGGATGAAAGTTTATAGTATTTACAAGTAAGAAAGTTATTGCTCCTAGATGTCTGCAAATAGAAAGGTGCTTTGATAGTTAGGCAGAAACATGACTGTTTTAAAGGAGTATTTATAACCATATTTTCTCTTACACATTTTACCTATAACATAGCAAAGAAGAAAAACATTGTTTCACAGTTGAATAGAATGAAGCAGACATGAACACACCAGATGTTAAGTAATTTTCCTAAGCATCTTTCTTCCTTTATTTCTAAGCACTTTAACTATGTTTAAATGTTATAGACTCAAAAGATAAGGATCCAAAGCCCAGTGAATTCAACAGAATTCTATTACTTCATTTAGCTTTGGATCAAGCCCTACAGGGGAAATTATTATTATTATTATTTAAGGAATTCGTTCTGAGCAGCTGAAATCAGTTGGAGTTTTTACATCTGTGGAATCACAGCCATAGAAATTGCAATTTTTATAGGGAGATAAAAACATCTTACAACTGAAGTCTAGAGGATTTAGTATCATCTCATGCTCTCAGAAACCTCTTTGCCTTCAAGATTCTGCCAAGTGCATTTGAAATTTTCATGTAATTAAAATTATGAAAAGATTTTGGAATGTTTGGTTCATTTATATTTAGTAAAAATACTTTCTGAATAATCATCATTTTGATGCACGAAACAAGTAAATGTTGCAGTTATTACAGGTTATTGGGGGTGAACAGGAAACTTTATGGCTTGATGTCTTTAATAAAACTGTATTACTTACCAGTAACTGAATTTTCCTTTTTTTTGGGGGGTGGGAGGGTGGGTTTGGGGGTATTACCTCTTCCACAGATTCATGGTCTTTAGAGAGATTTATGAGAACACCATCTCAGACATCAAAGAGCTGTTGAAGTTGTCAAATTTCAGGTAAGTACAAATTGCACTAGCGCATGCATTGAATGCCATTTTACCTCCAGCAGATGTGTGAGTCACTACAATGCCCTCCTACTTCGTTCCAAACTGAAAAATCTAAGTCTTAATAGAGAAACTTGGGGGGGTGGGGGTGGGGAGCTGGAATGGTTCTTTGGAGAAAATGATTGTGTAGGAGAACTCAAGTTACTGGTAAATAATCTGTTTTTCTCCTTGATTTGTGATTGTCCCCTGCAGACACTTAAAAATGCTGAAGGAAAATTGGTAGTCATGGAGAGTAGGAGAACAAAGACACAAACCACAAATGCCATAGAAAATTACGTGGAAAGAAGTTGCTTTGTTACTAGACTATGCCTTTAGTCACTCTAAAATCACTTCATCCAACTCTAATGGACAAAGAGAGAATCTCTTTGAGTAATCTCTATGGGCTTCACTTGGCAAAGCATTCTGACACCAGAAACACAAACTCTGTACTTTGAGCAGTGCTTTTTTCTGCTGTCTTTCTTTTAGCACAATAGATACAAAAAGTCTGGAGGAAAAGTTGATTGGAAAAAGGGAAACCATATCCAACCCTGAAAGTAAAAAGGAATCTTAAGGGCTAAAAGGAAGAATATATTGTTCAAGAGTGCATTGTTTTAAGGGATTCTAGAAATCCCTAATAGGAAAAAAGGAAGAAGAAAATATACCTCAAAAGAATAATTGTGCTGGTTTAAAAGTTAGGTGTTGCACCTGACTCCATACCAGAGTTATTTCCCTGGGGTAGAAGGACTGCACCTGAGCAGAGGAATGGCCTGCAGTGTAGGAACAGGATATCAAGAATCGCCAGTAAGGGAAAATTCAGGCACTGTATCGATGCCTTAGCTGCGGTAAGCAGGATATATTTTCTCCTCTGACAAAGATAGGACAACCCCGTGAGTCACAAAGCTGCACAGGAGGCAAAACCTTCAAAAATGCAAGGCCGCCAGCAGCTATTTGCCATAATTAAGCCTGGGCTTCCCATACAAATTCTGAATTTGTTTTTTATATCTGTTGTTATCACCAGTAGGAGGCTCTTTCTCTGTTAAATTCAAGAGCAAATTCTATGAAGGGTAAACTTGCAAAACTGCATTTTCCTGATGAAATATTTTCTTTCATATTGCTTAAAGAAAAAAAAAAAGGGGGGGGGGAAGTAATGCTGGGGGGAATTGTAGACATCTTTAACAAAAAGATTCTCTCATCTGAATTTTGCCCGTGTGATGTCCTGAGGTAAATGAGTGTAGCATGAAGTTTGAGGAGAAAAGCGATAGGCTTCTCACCGGTATGGACACCTGAGGCACTTTTTAGTTTGGAGAAATTAAAAACATTGGAATGGCTCAGCCTGCAGAACAGGGACCAGTAGCAACCCTCAGGCTCTCCTGTGAAAGACCATGGACTGGGTAACCTGGAATAACTGCGTAATGTCAACCCTTCACTGCAGGAAGTGTTAGGGCCCTATTAGGGCAGGAGACAGTCTCGGGAAATATGAATCCATCCTACAAGAAGTTGCCTGATGCAGGGCTAAACTAAACCACAAGGCCCGGCAACATCATGTCTCAGGATGAAACAACATTTCTACCAGCTTCCTAAGTAGACCTTGGTGCATACTGAATAGGAAGCACGAAAAGCCGAATACCTCTTCTGAATTTCTGACTTAAAGCTAGAAAAGAAACTCTCAAATTTTACGCCGCTATCAAATGTTGCGCTAGTTAGACACCTCCGTGTTCTCTTGGGGCTCAAAAGCACTGATAGTGATGCTGCACAGATGCATATACAGGTAGATAAAAGGCAATCAATACATGCGCCAGCACAAATAATTACCTACCTAAAACTTGAATTTCAATGGCTCCATGTCCTTCGGTGACACACATGGAAACTCCAAAGAGTAAGATCTGAGGAGAATATCCCAAATTGAGAACTTTATTGGGGGCATTTGAATTCAAAATGCTGATTTAGGCTACTGTTCGATTTTGGACAGAATTTCAGAAAACAGCTAGTCATTTTGTGTTTTATCAGTAACAGTGATTATATCACTAATATTTTCTACAAATTGGTGATAAATCCATACCCTAAAAAAACCAAACTGCTTGTGACCCCCACATCTATGTTAAATCATTTTATAACATACCTCACTATCATTAAAAAAGAAAAATCCCAACAACATACTCTTTATCTGCTTTCACATGCTTTAGGTTACTTTGCATTTAAGTATTCGTAGGACTTGAAAGCATGCTAAACATTTTTAGCTGTGATGTAAATGAAACAAAAACCATGGCAAGCATGAAAATTAGCAAAGGTAAGTCTTAGAAGGAAACGTTGAAATATTGCTATTAGACCATGATCATGGTACCATAAATCTCCCTTTCAGTCCTTGTGTATTTACGTAGCTTCTGTAGATGGTAAACAATGCAAGACAGTCCCCAACATTCATTCCAGTCACTAAGAGTTTTGTGAGAATAAGAAAAGCTTGGCAGTTGTATGATTTAACATCGTAACTTTACATTTTACAAAGGCACTGAATGAAAAAGACAACTTTGACAGACTAAAGTTTAATATGAAATGAGATGAGAAAGTAATCTATAAACAGACTTTTTCTTCATATATCCATACATAAATATATATATGTACTTTCACAGATGCATACTGTGTCCAGTTGACTTCTGATCTACAATTTGACTTTCTGAGAATCCAATTGACCTAGTTCTTCCATCCATTTAAAAATGCTTTTGTGACTTGTTTTGTAAGTCTCAAGAGACAATTACCTTATAGACTGATCCCATTAACTTGTAAATAGTCTTAGGTCACAGGATTACGAGATCTGCAGAGTAACTACTCATGTCACTAGCTCTTTTACAGGACTATTTGCATGTGGTTATTAGTTTTATTAGTTATTAGTTTTTCACTCTTTATCCAAGCCTGCTTTGCCTCTTGCTTTTAAGCAGATTTGTAGCTATAGAGACTGTATGTACCAATACGTCTTCAGAATGGGAGAAGTGTAACAACACACCAGTCACATCAAATGGTGCCAAAACAGCTGTTTTAAAGCACAGTTGCTCTGTTCCCTAAAGAAAGTTTGCATGGCTTGACAAAGAAATAATTGCTACAGGCTTTTGTCAAGACTTGCTTCTTTACAGAAATTCTGCCACGAGCAAAAACATTCACAAATACACTTCTCTCATTCCCAGCCATACCTGCAACTTTGCACTTTATGAACTAATAATGGAAAGCAGGGATGAGCTATTTGAGTCTGAAAACAGGCATTAAAATACGATTAAGACAGACAAGGTCAAGATAATCCTAGGCTGAAGACAAAGGGATGCATCCCATAAAAAATCCCTCTGATTTCTAGCAATGCAATTAAAAATCAACACTTTTTTTTTTTTCTTTTTTTTAAGCTTAAAAGAACAGGAAGAGATGCCAAAGCCAAGTTTGTTCTGTTAACATTGTAGCACCTAATGAAATGATAAGATACCAAGGAAGCAAAAGAAGGATTGAGAGACAGCAGGCAAAAATAATTCCAGAACACGAGCAGATGGCACAAGAACCTTACGAAGGAAATCTCAGTTATAAAGCTTAGACAACAACGTTATGAATGGAGTTACAATTGCAAGCTGAGCGTCCAGAACTAGCACAGGATACAAGAATGCTAATTTGCTCTGGTTAAGAAAAGAAAATATTACTTGTAGCTGCGCTTTAGTTGTATTTTTGTAAAAATTCATGTGTGGTAAATGCCCTATGCTAATTCAAAAACATGAAGCACTCTAAAATGAGTCTCTAATGTTAAAAAAAAAATAAGAAGGTAGTTTATAGCTATTAAAAATAAAGTAGTCGCTACAGGAAAAAGAGGGCAATTAGTAGACTGAAAATAGCGAGAGAATCAAATAAACAATTTATATGCTCTTTGCTCATAAAATGCTAAGAATTAGAAAATATTAGGGTGTTCACAGATAATTAAACACAACTAAACCAAATACACTGTAATCATCCTTATGGGGATAGCTAGTGCAACTTGAAAGAGTGTGAGTCACTAAAAGCAGTAAAGGAATCTTCAAAGTCCCCCACCTGCATCTTTGTTTCATAGCATGCTAAGCAGGGAAAGATTAGAGAACCAATAAAACAGAAGGCAGAAGTGCTATTTCACAGACTGAAACACTTCCTTCTCATGCTTCTAGTATTCTTTTTTATTTTTGCCCAATTTGTTTCCATAACTACAGGCAAAGCAAACTGGGGCTCTAGGATGCAATCTCATACTTCTCATCTCTCAGTAAAACCACTGCAGCGTTCATCTTCTTCGTTAGTAACATGGGATTCAGTTTTTGCATGTAAATCCTGAAAACAGTATTTGATAATCTGTGCATACAATTCACTATCAGGACAATCTGAGTTTGCTTCTTTAACAGGTCAGTAAAGAACTGCAGTTACTCAGCATGCGATCCACCTGATCCTGCAATACATGGAAGTGAGCGCTTTTCTTGGGCTTACATCTGACACAGACTGTTGTACCAAACATATAACATGGTTTGAAGGTAGTATTTTCAGAGCAGTTCACAACTGTGCTACAGCTGTACCTATGGCTCTTAAAACAAATATGGCAAGCCAGGCCAACTATCTGTCTCACTATGCACATGCTCCTGAGTTTCTTCTTAAAACTCTTTTTTTAAAAAAAATAAATCAGAGTTTAATTCAGTGGTTGCCACAGCTGGTGGTCAGACTCACTGGCCACAGAGGAACTACAGGACCAGAGAATACACAGCATACCCACGGGTGCTGGGTGCCTACAGAAAGGTCCTTTACAGAGACCACCACATACATGGACTGAAGGTGAGGATTTGGAAAGTCCCCAGCATTCCTCCCTGATGTGGTGGTAGGACAGGGCAGCGGTTGGCAGCCAGAATCAGGAGCTGGGAGTGTTTCTCACTTCTGACACCGCTTCAGTAGATCCTGCGAGCATTGCATCAGTTTGTTAGTTGGTGTGAGATGAAAAGATGTCATTTAGCAGAGTAGAGAGCAGCTAGTGAATCCTAGTTGACACTGAACTATACAACTGCTTTATTGATTGCATCAGAATAAGCTATCTTACTAGATGGGATAAGTCATTTACTCAATATTCTTAACAGTTAAACTGTTATCTTGGAGATTTATCTTTAGTTTACCTGGGGAAGATTTGCTAGGAGCTTGGTCACTGGAGCAAAACTGATGCAGTATCTCTACACAGCACTTTGGGACTGGTCTGTCTTGAGCTACCGAATTTACTAGGTGCTTATTAGTCTTAATGCAGAGGATTGTGGCAGCTTATAGGTGAGAAAATCTATTTGCTCCAAAAAATTTAACAAATAACGAAAATATGGAGTTAACTCTATAAAATTCAGAAAAACGTGACACACAGACATCAAGCAAAAAAGTTCCTGAAAACTGTATGAAATAAAGTAGCTAGGAAGTTGTTATTTGGTGAAGAAGGCAGAAGTACTGTAAACAAGTGTTCTTGGATAGTACTAGGAAAAGAGGAGAGAAAAAGAATGCAAGAACAAGCGAAAGAAATGAGACATATACAGCAGTGATATTTGGAGGCAGAAAAGTAACACTAAGAGCGGAGAGCTCTGGAGAGATGGTGCAGAGAACACACAAGGAAAAGCTATACCAGAAGAGATGGTAAAGTAGATTAAAAATTCATACAGTAAAGGTCAAAAGAAAATTAAACCTAAGGACCTTCCTCAAAAGCAGAAGAGTTTGGGAGACACAGGTTTGGAAAGTGAGTTACAGGAACTGATAAATTACAATGGTAAGTAGCTAATACAGAAGTTATTTCTTCGTAAGATAAAAGACTACAAATTAGGAAATGGGCATGATCGAAGAAACAATGTAATTAGCTAACTACATTTGCAATCTGTGCCATTTCAAGTTGGGAGAACAGTCTCTGTTCAGCTTTTTACATTTCTCCCCATTTTCTTAGAAATTCCAATTTAGAAAAACCTGGAAATACGTGAATGCTATAAAGTGTGCCTTGGCATATTACCACACTTGCATGCAGAAGCAAGCTAAGTACTAAAAAAGCAGTATGTTTGTACAAGTACTATAGAACAGTGTTTTCTTAGCCTCAGTGGTCAAGGATTTCTCACTTAAGCTACTGTCTTGCGTTTTTGTCCCAGGCCCTAAACACCTCCGCCTAATGTGATAAAGAACATCCCCTTATAATCTGTAGGCACAGAATACTGTTGGACATAAACATAAATTATTCCCCATTTACACTATATGAAAGTAACATGGTTTTGTATACATTTCTCATGGAGAAAAATGAACTGTTTAGTGTATTTACTCCAAATTTCAACAAAAGAATGCCTGGGACAAATCAGTATTATAGTGTCACTTGATACTAAATGAAAAAGAGGACTTAATGTAACCATGTAGTTTACTTCTGCAAATCTGTATTGCTTTCAGACACAAGTAAATTCCAAATGTTGACTTTAAATCTTTATATGATTTGCTGTATGGATTTGCCTCAGGAAGATAGTATTTTTGGAACATGACTTTACTGAAATGGAAAATTGTATATATGAATTGAGTTACTTGAGTTCCTCTTTTTAAATAACTTAGTGTTAGTCTCCACAACATAAACCTACAGTTGACTTTAACGTTTATCTTTTATTTTTTTTCCCTCTTTTGATGGGGTTGTTCTCCTGGTAGACATAAAGCAAGTTTTTGGTGTTGTTTACCATTCTCATTGCTATAGTTCATCAGCATGCCACAAAAGACAGTCAAGAGCTTCTCACTGGCTGGGTCTGTCTTATTGCACAGTGACCTTATATGGTCTACTACAATATGTGCACCACCTGCATGGTCAACTGCGTTCCTGCCCTCATCTGTAAAACAAAGAGTTACATTAAAAAAAAAATGATACCAAAACCCACCACAGAGTCCCAAACATGACAGTAATTATACAAAGCAAGTTCTTTAAACAGTGAAGTAATTTCTCCAGAGTTGTCAAATTCATCTGTAGAGGTGCTCAAGGGCCAGCTTTTAGTACAACAGAGCTAGGACAGTGAAAGCATCTACAACAAAATGGATTAACCACTTGGCACTAATAGCTTTGTAAAGAAGTTTAGTTTGAGGCAGAGCCCCTGAAGCTGATAAATAATAATCTGATTCACGTTGGATTATGCAGAGGAAGGTGCTGAGCATTTTGCAACGCCTAGTCCATACATCCTTATGGCTTTGTGGGTCAGGTAAATTGTTCTTATGCAGATTGAGAAATCAAAACAGAGAATATCTGGGACTACACCATAAGCAACGGGAAACAGGAAAAAAATGGACAAAGCAGACCAGAGGTACTAGTTCTCAGTGACAAATGCTGTTCATGCACTCAGTCTGCCACCCAGAATGTTCTTCGTACTTCTGTACCTGGAATTTAATACCATGATCAGATTCTTTTTGTATGGCTAAAAGAAAAATTCACTCTGCATCAGCAACACACTACAGTGTGCTGAGGTTTCATAAATAACACACCATAATCTTTGTGTGGAACTCTGTACAACAGATCCAATTTGATTTATCAGTGTATGAATAAAGGAAAAATTGGCCTTTATTACAGTAATCAACAATACCGCTTCCTTTCCCAGCAGGCAGTCAGCAATAGACAACAGTCAATAACCTTAATTGCATGGCTTCCAAAAGGAGAGCTTTCCAAGTGAGTTACAATTGGAACCAACTCAAAAATCTGGATGAAAACAAGATCTTCAGCGGAAAAAAATCACTAAAGGCAAAGTTAGAGGAAAAAAAAAACAAAACAACAAAACAAAACAAAAAAAAAACCACCCTCCCCTTCATTTCTTAATGGCCCAACAACAGATCTCCTCTTTCCTTTGCTATTCAGTGCTCTTATCATACTCTTCTCTCCCCACCATGCTTGGAGGTTGAGATACTGAGGTTTCCTAATTCTACAACACATTCAATATGAAAACCAAGGTTACTCTCATTTATGACATAATTTTCCACTAAGAAGTGTTCCAGAGCTGTGTAAAAATAAGTTTCTAAATCTTCCAATTCTTGTCAATACTATTTATAAGGGACATATTATACCTCTTATATCCTTTGAGTTAGGGAGAGAGAGATAACTATAGCGTGTACATACACAAAGGGTATATGAAAGGTATATTCAGATAATTTGCTGAGTGGAGTTGGAAGGGAAATTCTTGGTGGATCTTAACTGTTATATTTATTACCACAGTCATAAGCATTTTGCTGAATAACCATGAAATTTGACATGCAAAAGAGGAAAAATGTCATTGCCATGACTGTCTCCACCTCTGACCTGCTCAGGACATTAGAGGAACGTGAGTCACTCCAGGTATGTATATTTCAGTTTGAAAAATTAGAAACTGGAATCTATTTGTAGCCAAACAAATTGGAACTTTGATCTTTAAGGTCCCTTCCAACCCAAGCTATTCTATGATTCTATTAAATTCAAGGTGAGAACTTCTGTGTCAAGGATGGAGTGTGAAAAAAGGAGAAACGTGAAAAAAATAAACCTCTCTCATCCTTGATGCAGTGATAAACTTAGGCATAATGCTGAAATGAAATAAAATTCTACAGCATAATACAGTAAGACAATACAGTTGTTCAGATTAAGCACTTATGTTTATTAAATCAGTAGAGAAAAAGTAAACAAACAAGTTTTCCTTTAATACTCCAGCATACTGTTTTATGTTTCTTCATGTAGGACTTTTTTTGGTTACAAAAGTTACGCAATCACACAATTTTGTATTTGACTCACCTCTTCTGTGAGTCAAAACAAAAGAGAACCACTGATTCTGGAATAAGTAGACCAAACGTCATTCTCAGATTATTATAATGGAATTAAAGTCAACAAACTAAAACCATGATAAAATTAAGCTTGAAATAAGAATCAGGTGTTGAGCTAGTTTCCATGTCTTGGTATGGAACTGCATATAAAATATGTAAACAACAAATAGTATAAAGGTACAGTCTGACGAGGGTTTGGAAACAAAGCTTATAAATAAATAAATAAATATTTTCACACACAAAAAAAAAAACAGTTACAAGCCAAGTTCCTTACCTGGGTGGAATTTGGCACAACTCCACTGAAAATAATTGTGTGGCAATACCTCAGAACAGCTGAAGATCTGAACTCACACATCCTTCTACTTCCATTCTCTCTCTGGTTTGTCAAAGAAGGTGTAGATAAGAACTGCTATATTTTAAGTACATGGTACTCTCTCGCTTCAGACGTATGACAACAATTTTACCCACACAATGTTTTCATTAGGTAAATAATCAGCTTCCACTATACCGACAGCAAAACTAAGGAGGAAAGATTCAGCAACAAATCTCACTCCAAGAAACAGTCTGTCTGTATAGAGTACTCAAAAAGTAGGATAAAATGAACTTCGGGATTGCTCCCAGGTAGGTGGCAGGATGTAAGTGCTAGTTTTTGACATGACTGCATAAGTTGGTAGATTAAAGTAGGAGAGATACCTCAATTGAGTTTGTTGCTGTACTTCTTTCCCATGCTAGAGCTCACCCTGTGTAGCTGTTTTTTTGCCCAAGGCAGCTGGGTGAAGAGCAGACCTGGGCTGGCACTATAATTAGGATCTCCTGGTGCTGCCTTCGTATGCCCAAGAGGATTAACTCAGCTCGTTAGTGCAGGGCCTCAAAGAATCCTGCACCAGGTGTAGGAGGAAGACTCTGAAAGTCCTGACTACCCACTCCGTGCTCAGGCTACGACACCCCATTGCATCCCCAAGCAAAAAGCGTACTTCTGACTCAGAGTGCTACACGTACTTATTACGGACTCGCTTCTCCCTGCTCTGTCGCTAAGAAACAGATTTTGCACACAAGAATACTCACCGAGTTCCAAATCATTTACAGTCAAAACAAGACCGCAGCATGTTGCTGTGTCTTGTTCTCAGCCCAACTATTACCTTGCAGTTCAGCAGCTCTATGAACTCCCACACTTAAAGTGCTTCCAGCCTCCCAGAAGCTGTGTTGAAGTTTTTTTTTTTTTTTTTCCTGTGACCTTTTAAAATAAACATTTGCTATTCCTATGAGATCAACGTTTGAACAGTTAATAAGCATTCACATTTCTGCTTAAAAATGTTTCTCTACAGCTCACAAAGGGCAATGCTGTTGTTTTATTTTTCTTTAAGTACACATGGTGCCATTTAAAGATGCCAGAATGACAACAAGCCAGGAGACCAGAGGGATGTTTTCTCCTACAAAGAAATGTATAGTGAGATGTATTGTGGAATAAATTAATATTTCCCCTATGTTATTTAGTCCAACGCAACACAACTGTCTCTAAGAATTAGTAGTCTTTTTTTTTCCATCCTTAGTTGCTCAATTTTATGCAAAAATGGGTTTTAATATGGATTATCAAATTACTGTGACTGCTCACATGCCTCTCATGCACACTCTTGTCAAATTTTGCCATGGCCCAGTCACAAGTGATCTAAGGGATACCCCAGCCAAAGAGCAAATTATTTTTAATGTGTGACCAAGAGATCTTTAAAACCCAGCCACAGGGGCAAGAGAAAGTGTCTCGTCCACCTGTTCCTCTTGAATGTCACCTGGGAAGATGTGGCAGCCTAAAGCCTATTTCCCTGAAGAAGCTCAACCTTTCCTCACTGGTGTTTGGTTTCTTCAGGACCCATGCTTGGCTCTCCTCTAGGCTGGGACTGTTTGTCAGTGGGGGACCTGATATAAATTAGGACCTATAGGAGTTCGGCCGTCATTTACTGAAAAAAACAAACAAACAAAAAAAGCTTTTCCAAGATGAGAGGAGCTGGTGCAGCCATTTCTCCAGTCTGATCATGTCTTTGTTTTCACACTGCAAAGCACGTTTATCTCCTGTGCCCACCCTCTGCTCATGTCATTTGTCTGTTCTTCATTCGAGTATATGTACTGTAGAATGTTTTTACCCCAAGAATGAAAGACCCTTAAGAAAAATATAAAGAGATGTTGCCATACTGATACAGTAGGATCAATATGCGTAACTAAAATAATATGTTAGGAATTGTTTTCCTATGCATTAACATGCTTTCGGGTATCTGACAGAGCTGCAGCAATTCAGATGCAGTTTGTGAGTCTGTACTTGTACTTCCAGAACTCTTAATGTCATGAATTTTGAATAGCTTCAATTTGCTTTTCCCAAGATGTGTTTGCATCATTCTCCCTTGAGCTTTCTTCCCTGGTTTACTAAACCTTAAAACTAACTACTGGGTAGTAAAAGGTAACAGGAAAAAAACATCAACAAACCTACAGCTTAAAACATGAAAACGATGTAAACCATGAGCTATATACAGCTAATGAGTTACTTCTAAAACACATGCACAGGTACTTTGATTTTTTGTCACTACTCCAAAGCAATTATTTCTGTAAACACGGTGACATCAAGCAAAGGCCTCTGCCATAATACAGACAGGTATCAGAAAGTATTTTTGCAAATAGCTCATCTAAATGCTCTTCTATCGAAATCCTAAATTAGCTTGCTGCTTTCGTATTGGGCCTATTTTAATATGGAATTAATAAATTAAGTAAAAGCACAGAAAATTACATTCGGTGTAGTTATGTACTGAAGGGTTGTTTGAAAGCATTTTTTTCCTCACAAAATAAGGTGAGATATGAACACTCCATATCACCTTTGCCTCTTACACTTTTACATCATGGATGGCCACAGTGCCATTACTTTCCAAACAGTTCTTTCCCAAATCTTTGTTACCATATCTCCATTCTGAAATCCGAAATTTATGATTCATAATAGTATTTCAAATATAATGGCATTTCTCTGTAGGGGCCTTATATTATTTTGCAGACTTGAAACACAGAAAATAGATTTAACCTTTAAAAAGTACCAGAAATCATAAATTAGCAAATTATTATAATGTTTACTATAAATGTAGGCTTCAAAAATACACCTATTTCTCAGAAAATCAGCTAGAAAACTATTTCACAGCATTTCTTAAAAATCATCTTTTGGGCTTTAAATTTTAAGATTTGTTTTTTGAAAAGTTTTGGTTTCGTCTTGCAACTGGAAACCTGAGTCCTCTCTTCTCCAGTTCATGTGCTCCAAAAGTTTATTGGCATAAATAGTTGCACTGGGTTAAGTGGTGCAACTTGGTGAGGGAAAGCATGATGTGTTAGATGAAGGTCCCTGATATGCATAAGTCAAGCTCCCTGCAGAGTAACTTTGGGTGACATGGAAAATATTACTTTTATTTTAAGCATTAATTTTAAAGTTATTTTCCTCTGCAATTGGGTGTAATGATCAAATTATTTAAATTTTATACTGCTATTTTCACTGAAGTGCTTCACCTTTATTGCATTTGGCTCCAATCTTTGTGACCAAAATATTGCTTAGACTGGACCAGTATTTTATGGAGAATATCTTTTTTTTTTTTTTTTTTAAGATAAATTAATTTGCATTAGCCCTAGGAGGGGGAAAAAAAAGTTCTTTCTACATGCTCTATTTTTAATTTCTTCCACTTTTTAAAAAAATTATTATTATTATTTTAAACTAGGGCCTATTTGCATGGCTTTTCTTACTGTACATCTGTTCCTGGTGCTTATTCTTTCACCTGAAGTCATAATCTTCTGTGACATCAAACTAGCTGCTGCAGACGAAATTATGACATTTGGAATACTATGACTATATATGGGGAAAAAGCAGCAGGAGCAGAACTCCAAAGGAAGAGAGGTCCCGCTTACAGGCTCTCTTGCTCTTGCTCTTTTTCCCTTTTCAATAAGAAAACAGAAAAAATATCAGAACAAAACTGTTAAATTTTAGGGGTGAAGCCTTACCTAATGCAAACTCCATTTTCTATGTAGACATTAGGAAAAAAACATTATCACTTGTGTTAACTACAAGTTTACTATTTTTTTTCTATGTGAACACTGTAAAGGTGAAACTTTTAATGCAATGCTGACATTCAATTTTAATACTTGACCCTACTGTTTATTTTCTGTTTGTGTATGCTTTTTAAAGCAGTGGATTCTGGACCCTGCAAATTCTTTGACTGCAGGACTACAGCTATAACCCTGTTGCAGAACAGAGAGCAGAATTACATTGACCTTATTTTTTCAAGGGAAGCAAGCTTCATGTATTGCATTGTTGTTAGTTTGCTGCTTTCTCCGTATCTTCTGTGTACTTGCCTACAAGAAACAGGGCATAGTAATGCTATAATTTGAGATTCATTTTTTAAGGATTTGAAAGATCAAAATGATTTGGGATTGCTCTGTCTTGTTCTGAAATTCCTTTCCCTTTATTTAATTCCTTTAGGAATTAGTAGAATTTGATTACCAGAAGTACAATTTTGTTGCAATTGCTTACTGATTAAAAATCAATCGGTATAGCCCTAGATTTTTCTCCTTTATGAAGAAAAAAATCATCTTGAATTAGTCATGCTTGCTGCAAAGATAAGTAGAACAGTCTTGTAATTGGTCAATCTTATATTGCTGCTATCTATCCTTGGCGCTAACTCCAGCTTCACTGAGGGTATTGTCTCAGAATTGATTGCTAAAATAGGTGAAGAATGAACTAGAAATGCAAACAGAAAGCTGTCTTTTAATATAGTGTCTTCAAGGACTGAAAACAGCATTGGTCCTTCTGGATAAAACTGTTTCCAGCATATTTGCTGGGTAATGAAAACTGAAGCAGCAGCGTACAGGCCCAGAGGCTGCTACCAGACACACAGCTTCGAAAACCTGTTTCAATTTGGGCAATGCACTGACAGATGATGGATGAAAAACCTACTAAAAGTGAACTGTCAGGTGCTCAATAGCACTTATTCAACTAGTTTATTCCAGCAAATAAGTTTTTAAAATTTTGTATCAATTTGGAGATCTAGCAGTATTTTCAGAAGACTCCACATAGTATGTTAAATGAACGGACCAGAGGATATCAATACTAACAAGCCTTCATCTCTCCTGTGGCATATCACAGGATTTCCTTTGGCTACAGGGTCAGGAGTGTGGCTGAGTGTCTGAAGGGACAGGTAAATGTGCCAATAACACAATGTCCCTAATGTTCCACTGGTGCAACAACCAAATGCAAGCCAGTTCAAATCTTGGATTTAATTTTTTTTTTTTTTCTTAAAAAAAAGCTTGATTTTCATATTCCTCTTCTGTCAGATAGATATTAGAAAAATCTTGCGTTTCTGATTTCAGACAAAAGAATTGTGATAAATTTATTGTTCAAGACTTTTCAATACTTCTCTTCCAGTCAAATTCTGCTAGTGAGCCTGAGATTTTGATGTGATAGAAGAAACTTTTTTTTTTCAGCAACAAGACATAAAATACTACTGGTAAGCAATTTATCCTGAGTCCCAATGAGACTTGAAGGTGTAGTAATTTCTACTAGTAAATTCTATTAAAAAAAAAAAAAAAAAAGACAGAAAGAAACCAAGCAGTATGAAAAAGTTACAGTAGATATGCGAAAGACAGGCAAAGGCTCCGAGTGCTGAATGCAGCACTTCCCTCTGCCTTTCTTTCCACATGTAATGCTTACAGCAGATTCCTCAGCTGATTTTATAACTCTATGCAACTCCAGAGTCATTTCATTGCAGCCAAACTATTTTTTCTAGGATTATGAGAACATAAGTCAGAACTGAAGCCAAGCTATGCTTTTTGTTTCATACAGCATGAAATAAACCATGGAATCCAATTATACAATAACACATCAGGTAGTTTTTTCTACACCGGTAGGTAGGGATTTATAGCATCTCATGATATTAACAGAATAAATTTGCACTCATCAATAAATTTAGATTTTTTACTCCACGTCATTGGATGCAATGATGTCTCTCAGCTTCATTTGCCCGAGAACGAGGGTGCGAACAGAGCAAGGCATGGTCACAGGCTGGTGCAAGGCAGGGGCCTTCTGCTGGGTGCTGCTGAAAGGAGCTTGGCAAGGTGCTTAGCCTGGCATTGTGCAAGGAGCAGTACTGAGAGCTGAAGCTTGAAGGAGCTCTGGTTCTCCCACAAAGCAGCTAGAGAAGCAGACTCAGAAAGCGTGTGGCCCACGGGGATTTGGAATAGGCTGGGAGAAGCCCAAGAGGCAAAAAGTGAAACCAAACAAAAAAATCCCACAGCATAAAGCATATTTGCAGATCCTACTAAGCCCTGGGAAGAAAGAGAATTAGTCAGAGAAGTGAGGAAGTAGCAAGCGGCCCTGGAAACTGGGAAAAGCTGGGAGAGAGTCTTGGGCGCGAGGCTGGTGCGATCCTCGCCCCACAGCAGGAAGCCCCAGGGAGCGGCAAGATCCGGCCTTCTGAAGCAGCTTCAAGAAGCAGCGTGTGGGCTGGGGACTGCCTGAGTACTGCCCGCACGAGGAGCTGACCAGCGGGAGATGCTTGTGTCTCAAGGGATGAGACTTGGGAAAGACCATTAAAGTTTTGTTTTAGGAAATCGTTTACCTCCTTAGCAGAAGGCAGCCCCCTGATTTGACTTGAGGGCAACCAGCAACGCGCTACAACCACAAAACAGCCCACACTAAGAGGCCAAGTGTCAAGGTGTCATTCATAAATCAACCGGACACTGTCTCGGGGAACTGAATCTTTTTCACAGAGATGCGAATGCTGCTGTGGACGTGGCACTTAAGGCACCCACCCTGATTCCTCAGGCCATTCGGCTGGCCGGACAGCTATGCAGATGGTCAGCAGTCTCAGTACCAAGGGGGCTCAAAGACCAACTTTCTATACCCCTTCTATGACAGGAATACAGCTTTGTTTTTAATGCTGATGATCTTGCTACTATCTGTAGTTTTACCTAACCCTCTGCTGCATCCAGTCCTCTGTCCTCTGATGGGCACAGTCTCTTGATTACCCCAGTTTCCACAAAGTATTATAAGAACTTTCTGGCCAAACAGAGTCCCGATACCCTGGCTAAGATATCCAGGAACTTTACTACATCAAGGGCTGGACTGTATGAATACAATTCTTGGCCACTAATGTCCAATTTGTCTGTCCAAGGGCTGCACAATATTCTTTAGATATGGATGAAACAAATTTAATTGAATTTTGGTGGTTTGCATGTTATATATTGGTTAAGTGTTGTTATTGCACTGTTTGGAACATTGTATAAAACCAGATAACTGTGTAGCTATCATGTAAACAACTAAAAGCCTTGGCTTCTACAATATTATTCATGCTGCAGTGTTGCAAAAATCTACAGAAGTGGATCCAAGAGTGCAACGATATTATATTCAATATTATTATTTTAAAAGCTATGATTATATAAATAGACTGAATTAAAACACAATGTTGGAAGGAGAAGAATGATGTTTGTAAGCTTAACAACAACAAGTAAACAAATTCTTACTTCCCAATTACAAATACACAATGCTTAGCAAAGATGCTAATACATTCTTTCTTCTGTTTCCCATCATAATTCAGCTGATGTTTTCTACTATTACTAATTTAGTGACAGTTGATATTTCTGGTCAAATAATGCTTACTTTTCTAACATAGAATAAACTAGACTCTTTGGCCATATCTAGACACTCAACTCGTAAACTTTTCTGTGGCGTTTGCTATGGAAACATCTTCTATCCTTTTTTTTTAGGTGCGTCTGAGCCTGTTAGAGTATGAGTAATAGACAAATTTCACAGTTGGTGAATAAACTGCTGGAGGGAGGTAAAGGTAAGGAATTGGAAAAAATCTGCTGTATTTTTTTTTCCCCATGTGGACTCTTGTTATATTTTGGCTTAACTCGTGAAAATTTGTTACTTGTTTTAGCAGGGTCAAATATTGAATAAATATAGAACATAAATTTGAAAAGAGCAATAGTCTGAGAATGAGAATTCATGTTTTTCTTATCACCTCTCAAATGGCTCTTTCCAATGGTCTAGGAAGATTCTCTCATTCTGATTCCATTTTGGCCAGCCATAAAATAAGTAAATCAGAATGACATTGTTTAATAGCTTCCTAAGAACATTCATGATTAATGACTGATAAGTACTAAATATTACTGTGAAAATATGTGTTGGCATGCATACGGTATACTTAGTTTTTAGCTGATGCAATGCTTGTACTGCTGAGGCTTGGAAAAAATATTGCATTATTGTGTACTCTTAAAAATGGCGTAGTTTTCTAAGACTCAAACGTGCCTTACAGAGGACAGATCTAGAGGCAACACAGTATTGCTCTGCAATGAAAACCAGAATTTTAAACCTCTGTAAGCTGCTCTAAACAATCAGTTTTCAAGCAATGAGTTAAAACCTCTGGTCTCAATTTCATGACGCTGCTTGGGAACCAGCTTAGTAGCTAGTGTTTGCATTTGGTAGGATCTCGTACAAAGAAAAGTGAAAGACTGTGCTACGATGCTGCCTGGCTGCATGAATCAGGGTGACCTTCATAAAATGATTAGCCAGTACTGTGCCACTATCAACACCAGTTGTGTTCTAGGATTCTGCTGTTTTTCCATATGGTACTGAGAAAGGTTATGCCATTTTCCGAAGAAAAATGAATTCGATTTGTTTCCAGTATGTTTAATTGTTAAGTGACTGGTTTTCAGCTGCTTTGGATCCTGAAATTATTTGTCTCCTGAAAGATAAACGTAACTGTACAACTAAGTAATTTCTTACTTTTTGCCTTCCTTCTGAAGGAGGTCTGTACATCCTCATAGGATGGGCAGCTGAGTATACAGAATTTATTGCACATATAAGTTCTTTTTAACTCAGGTGGTATCATGTTCATGGTTTGGTGCCAACGGTGGGATCATGACAGATATGGATCTATGTGAAAGGCCATACAGGTGAAATACATCAAGGAGTTTTGCCACCAATACAGTAAGACTGGGTAGATAACAAAGAAATGTATGGCTTGGGAAATGAGAAAAGGATCCAGTAAATTTCCTGCAGAAAAGGAAGATAAGCAGCTTTTATAGAACAAGTTGGCATTTTTAGTTTCGTTCCAGTTCCATAGCTGTTTATATCATGAAGTGTCATTGGTGAGAACATGAACTCATGCTGGAGGTTTCATGTAGAAACAAAGGCCTGAATGGGCACAAACAGTAATTGCTCTGAGATTCCCTGAAGAGGTCTCTAAGCTATACCATTAATATGATTTTTTTGGAAGGGCAGAATGGGAAATTTTCCATTTCCCTTTTAAAGTATATGGAGAGCTTATTTCACTTTGAAAGTTTTCAGAATATTTGGATGCTTTGAACAGCAAGAAGGAGTTATTTCATAATGGGTAAGAGCTTAATCCAGTCTCAGCTGAAGTCAATCTGAATGTCTCCCTCTGGTCTGTATGAATCAGGCTCTAAGTATCTCAGCTTTTTGCCTCCTCTTATAATTATTGCTTTTATAGTATGATTACAGTAGCTTCTACAGTGTGCTTAATGTTGAATAAGAACACAGGAAAATAATTCGTCAACCAGTGAATTCAGAACTGAAGTGTGTAGTAACCATCCGTGGAAAGATCACTGAGATTAAGATAGCATCCATATCACAAGCTTAATAATAAAAATATTGTGAGGGTATCATCTGCAAAGGAAATATTGCTGTTTTAACGTAACATCAGTTTCCATGAAAATTCTTGACTAGAATGCATCTGGTTGGCCTGATTTATCATCTACAAAAACTGCACTGGTGTGTGGTGTATAAAATTGGCTACAGAGCTGGTTACAGCCAGGCTTTTGTTTCTCCTGTGGATCTTGCAAGAAGGCAATCCTAATTCCCAAACTGTGGGCTCAGTCTCCCTTTCCCCAAGCACTCAGCCTGTCACACGAGTCAAGTCAACAGTTTTCCTAGATTTGTGGGAAAGAAGCCAGCAGAGCTGACGCGTGTATTAGCCACCAGGCTGCTCACAAAGTGATCACACGGTGCAATTGGGATGTGCTGTTCTTTATCTTAATATCCTAACTGCCAGAGCTGATGGTAGCAAATCACTTTTAGGCTTTATCTGCAGCTGAATTAACCATTATGCTCTGAGTTACGACATTGCTTTTTGTAGCAAGAACCATGCTATGTTAAACAACCTTTCCCAAACAACAAGGATGAGATCTGAATGCTGCATGTGGAACCAAGATGCAGGGGGAACTCAGAAGACTTTTGGAGGTATGCCCTATAAATCTGTAACACCTGTACATCTGTAACAGCCCCAGATGAACAAACTTATTGAAGCAGCAGTGCTAGTGAAAATGGCATGGGGTTTTGGAAAGGAGAAAAGTAGAAAGGTAGCTATGATTTATTTCATGAAGAAATAGTAGCAAAGCAACTAGAAAGATGGGTCTTATGGGCTGACTGGACAATGCCTAAGAATTTAGCTTTGCTTGTAAGCAAAAAAAGTAAGTGGTGGTTAGAAGGAATGAGTGGGCTAGCAGCTTCGCACCTAGTAATTTAGTTCAGGCATAATTCTGTTCCTGAGCAAGGCTATGGAATCCACTGTCTGGGGATACAGAAGTACAAGTGACTGTGTTCAGTACATGATGTAGATAAAGTGGGAGAAAAAGCAGGATGGAGAACAGAGAGATCACATCTCCATTTCTTTGCTTGGAACTTTCTGTTATGACTAAAATTTGGGGGATGAGGTGTATGTGGCATTATTAGATAAAGCAGGCAGAGCACTTACAGGCTGTACAGGAACACGCAGTAATGTATCTGTTCTTAAATTGTAGGACAGCACTGAACAGTTTGCATACTGTGATTGCTCCTGACTTAAAATCTTTTTGGCTGCCTCAATTGTTTCTTTCATCTCTGCATATAAGAGGAAGGCTGGGAGACTAGAAGCCTCATCAGTACTAACAAAGCTTCCTTCTACTCTGCTTTGTAATTCTGTTTTCCCATATTCTTGGTATTCAGAGGCTCACATAAAGCAGATCTCTTCACAACATAAATGCTTTAAAAAGGGCGCTCTCAAGACTGCTTGGAATAAATTTGACCTGTTTTCCCTCTTTAACTGTTTACAAAATGCATTTAATTACCCGCGTTTTCTTCTCTGCTCAAGCAGTTTATTTAGTGTAATTTTAGGGGGCTAACACTGTCCATGTGTACCTCAAATTTAATGGAGAAGAGAATCTGTCAGTAAGTCAACAGGTTTCCATTTCATGTTTTCTGTGAGGAGGTGCATCTATTCAGTAAGGTCTCTGGTCAGCACGTGCCCTGTTCCCCTTTTTCTTTGTGGAAGGATACTAAACCTCTTCTAGCACTGGGATTTAGCAATTACCTTTTCTGCAGCAGGAACGTTGCAGGAGTAGTCCCTTATGTGGTTATGTGGAAATGGCCTTGCCTTCATGAAGAAACTCAGGCATCTGTGAACTCTGAGAAACCAGTGCCATTTTCATTTTATCAAGAGAAAAGTATCAGAGAATTGTCCTCCTCTGGAAGGGCACTTTTTTGGGTCCCCATAGGAAAAACAGCCCACAGCTTCCATCCTGCTCTGTGCAGACTTTCCTCTAAAATAAAGACCTGATTAGCTCCTTTTCACAAAAAGTGTCACTGAATAAAATGATATATGCTTGCTTGGATTATAGGATAACTGGGGCTTTCAATAAATAGGAATGCTGCTATTCTATGTGGGCTTGATTTCAGAATTTCAGCCTAACACTGATTTAGGACTTATGAACCTTCTTCATTACTGCATGCATTGTAGAAGTTGTAGGGCGGTAGATGTGAAAAATCAGTCGTGTATATTGCAAAATAGAGTTCCTGAGGTATTCCACATTTCTATGAGAGCCCCATTTATCAGAGGGGTAAAACATACTTTTGTCTCAGTTGAGAAGAAAAAGACTATCTGTACATAACAATGTCTGTGATTAGAAATACCGTCCTCTACACCTTGTCTTTGTTATCCTTTAAAGCCCTTTGTTATGGAAAAATCATTTCTATATATGTAAATAAGTCATAAATGAAAATATACACAATTTTATAATAATAAACACCTTGAAAGTATTCATCTTATATAAGATCCCAGGATAGGTTACCTACAGATCATTTCTCTTTAAGATAACAAACAAAACAAAGCAAAATGGGGTGGATGTAATAAATAAGCACTGCAAATACCCTCTTCCACTTAAATCTAGGATGCTAATCTTGATTTTTGTGATGTCTTATTACATTTTATTCATTATTCTCATTTAAATACACACGGAAGGTAGCAACTGTTCTCCTGCAGGAGCACAGCAACACATGGCATACAGAACACATCACTGTGCACTGTAGATTTTAACAGCGTCTGCTTTGTTCCATGGAAGAGCATAACGAGGCTTTCACAAGCACAGCAAAGAGCATCACAAGTACAGCTTTCCCCTACTGTGTAAATCCTGCAATGTAAAAGCCAGCATCAGCAGTCCCCAATACCTGATTCTTCAAAACCAGTATTCATGTGGCTTTATTGTATTTCATGAAACATGTGGGTTGAACAAGAATGTTATGAATCGTTATGTAGCTTTTACTAATATGAAATAAACCCGTGTCACCTGGGACTGAGGTTTACATCATATATGACCCTGAAATAAAATTTAGTAAGTAAACTGTTATGGAAAGCTCAACAGCTTCTTCTTGAAGTTTCCATGGGGAAGCAGGTGTTCTGTTGATTGGTCACCTTAAATAAAACCCTAAATGAAAGAATTAAACATTATCATCCTCAAGCAGTAGATGTCTGTAAATGGAAATGCCAGCATGAAAAATCTGATTAACATCCCTGAGGTCAAAGGCAAAGTAATTTAAAACAAAACAAAATGCAAATTTCCAAACTAGCTTGAAAAATGCATTAAGAAAGAGACTACTAAAAAATTATATTTTTAAACAGACAGTAATTCACAATAGTAAAAACTTTTAGTAAATGCAAAATATATCACAAAGAAAATCTCTTGCCATGTGACATAAGACACTAAATCTGAAGATACTGAAGCCCTTACACAATTTCATTTCATTTCCCATCTGCAGACTTCCATAGGCTTCTAATGCTTCATATGAATATAAAGACATGGAGTCACAAGTGCATTTCAATTTGCTAATGCCTGACACTGCAATATGTATTGTGGCCAAAAAAAACCCTAAAAAGTAACCAACCCCAAATCTATCAAAAATATCATTATGTAATCTTGGTGCAGTTGATTGGCCACTTCAGAACTTTGAAAATCAGCAACACAGTTTAGGCATCCCTCTCACCCACATATGTAGCTCTGCACACGTTTGAGACTGGTTAAGATGTAAGTATTCCCTTCTAACTACTTCCCTATGACTCTGAGAATAATTAGCCATTCAGGACACTGTATATGCAGCACCTGGTCTTTGAAAAACTAGTTCATTATGTTTAAAAAAAAAAGACAAAACAAACCACTGAAGCCCACAAATCTCTTCTAATATTATGTCCAATTGTACCATGATATTTTAACAGTTTTTTTTATTCTTTATGTCACAAAAGCATAATGCAAGTGTGATGCACAAGTGACCATGCAATCAGAATAGCCGCGTGTGGCAAACAAAAGTCAAGAAAAGTGGGAAATGACCCCCGGTACACCATGTACAAATACCAAAACATTCCCTTCCCTCCTACGAGAGCATCTACAAAAGATGGCATATTTCAACACTTACGGCTATCGTAGCATATATTGCCCAGGGCACGTCCTGTTTGAAGCAATACTTCCTGGTCTTTGCAGTTTAACAGCTGCACCAAAGGAGGGATCAACCCAGCATCCACACATGGGTTCCGCATAAATTCTGCAAAAAAAAGGAAAAGCCTATTAAAGAAAGCCTGCTATTTTCAGTTTCCTCCATTCTAGTTACACTGGCATCGCAACTGGGCCTTTTGTAAGAATAAACATATCCATGGACAAACAATGTAAGTTTGCATGCAGGTTTTTAGAGAACAAGCCCCAGGTCAGGATTTGGGCTTATGTTCTTTCCATTATTTGTTAATTTAGAAGGAATTAAGAGTATTTAATTGACTTCCATGGAAACTAATTTAACAGAGATCAGACTGAGCATGGTTTTAGAATCATAAAAAATGCTGAAAAGAACAAGTGAATTCACAACCTTTCTCTCCACTTGAACAAACATAAATTAAACTACTGAATTACACAAGAGATGACTTAAAACTAGTACTCTTACTCCCAAAATAAGCAGCACTTTTTAACTTTTTCTTTCCATAATTAGAATTCCTAAAAAGCTTTTGCTTTAGAAAAAAAAAAAATAGAAGTAAACAAAGCCAAGTAACAGGGTCTTAATTTGCAAGGTAAGGAATGAGAAGTATGAGAGGGATTACGTGAGCCCTGTACCTTTCCACAGGCTAACTGATCCCCACCACGGGAGGAAAGTTAGAGGACCCATCCACTGGGAAACTCTCCACCTTTCTGTCCTTTTTTCCTGACATGTCCTTTGTTGATAGGGAACCAAAGTATTTCTCTTACATCTGTGCAAGTCATACGTAGGAGAATTATCCTGGTGCCAGAGAGATAAAGCACTGGTCTCCAGGAGGGTCTGTAGTTAGGCACTGTGCTGTTCATTTCACAAGGGAAGTTTACAGAGGCAGCCACTGAGACACCACTAGTGTGAATTTGATAGTTTCCTATGGGGCACCACCAGAGATCAGCTTTTTTTTTTTTTAAAAAAAACTCTTGGTCTATGAGAGGAAATGGTAACTTGTTCTAGAGGTAGAGGTCTCAGTCTGTGCTGTTTTATGTTTGGGGTCTTGCTCATGTGGTGAGAAAGGGTAAGAAACCTTTTCTCCACACACCCTCTTATTTGGAGTGAACAGAAGCTTTCAGTCTCCCATTCAGAAAATAATAATAATAATAATAATAATAATAATAATAATAATAATAATAA
>JAACYQ010024754.1:0-19505 GCA_011075105.1 Heteronetta atricapilla | reverse complement strand
AGGAAAAAGAGGGGAGGAAGGAAAAAGAGGGGAGGAAGGAAAAAGAGAAACCATGGGATATTCACCCTCCAGAAGCCAAACGCACAAGCATTTACAAACTCATACTCACCCTCCACATAAGATCTGCGCTCTACGGAGCTCAGCTTACAGAAGCAGGACTTGTCTTCCGTCGCAGCGGGTAAAACAACTCCGTTCCTGCAGGCCTAGAGCACGGCATGGGCAGGCACCATGTCTTCACAGTTGTTTCCCCTTCCTCTGACTCTAATGAGCCTTGTTTACTCCACGTGCGCGCGCCTCCAGACAAAAATGGCCCTTCAGCTGCTGTACATCTTATTTGTCCTTGCTTCTGCAATGAGCACTCACATCAGTGAGTGTTTAAAACAGTGCAACAATCAAAAGAAACTCCCCTAGGTGGTCTATGCATACAAATAAGTATATATTTTGCTTTTTTTCATAAAAAAGACACCCTGCAGGTCTCCAGCTTCTCTCACTGCAAGCCATATTCTCAGGCAACAATGCTGATTTGGTGTAAGCTGATCCGTATCGCTGAGTCCCGCCTTTGTTTTTGGCAGTCCCCTTTCAAGGTGACTAAATTAAAGTGAAAGTCTAATTCCTAGCAGCCCAACAAGGGGGCAAGACTGTTTTGCAAAATCTAAAAGGCTAAGTAAGATGGAGCAGACCTTCAAGCTACAGAATTAGCTTAAAGAAAAGAAAAAAAAAGGGGGGGAAAAAGCAATCCTTGCCACTCGAGCATGGCACCAGTGGTATCAGGACTGCAAGGCTGCGACACCGAACCTCCTGAACCAGATTCCTTCTAAACAAACATGTTCAGTGGACATGGCTATGGTAGAGCTTCAGAAGCTGCTTCCAAGCCAGTGCCTGCAAGGAAAGCACCTGGAGAGCCAGGAAACATCAACACAACCAGTTCAGATCACGTCAAGCTATACAGCGGGGCAGCCTAAAACAGCTGGCTTGCCAGACCCCAGGACTCAAAACACAGTATGCACAGCACATAAACAGGCAAATGGAAAATACAACTATACTCGTTTTAAGTCTATAAGCCTGAAATTGTTAAGAAAAAATATTTGCTGTCTGCACCTGTGTGAAATGGAGATGGCGGCTGTAAGTGCTCTCAAGGCTACGCAAGCTACGGCACTGCTAATGTGCTAATCACTGAAGGATGTTCAACAGTGCTGTTAAAATGCAGCGGCGAATAGCGAATTTCCTAACCCAACACGGCTCCAAAGGTCACCTGACGCGTCCTTCCCTGTCGGCAAAACACGGCCTTACCAACACGGGTGCCTACGTACAGCTGGGTAGGACTCAGCACGGCAGCCCCTGCCCAACGTGAGCGCCGGCCGCACACGAGGTGGCTGCTCTGAAGGTGCTGAAGCACAGCTGCAGTTCCTCCATCCAGCAGGTCACCTCGAGCAGAAGAGCTCTTCACAGACGTTGGGACCGTCCTCGGCACCGCTTGCTGTTTGTCTCAACGCCCCCTCCTTACAACACGCCAACGGGCACCCCGCATGGCCTCAGCAAGGCATCACAGCGCTCTGCCCCGCGGCAGGACCCCCGCTGCTGCACCTCCTGCTCCTGCCGTCAGCCTCCTCGTGCCTTGGCACCTCGTGGCTCCGGCCGCCTGCAGCCCTTACCTGCCTCGAGGAAGCCACGTGCGCGCCGCACCCGCAGCCCGGCGGCAGGTAGACGAGGCGATGCAGCCCGGGCGTTCGCTGGGGAGCCAAGCTCGCTCAGAGGTGCGGGGGGAGCACTGGAGCTGGGTCGGGGTGCGCCGGCAGAGCCCGGCAAAGCTTACACGAGGCAGCGGCAGGGCCACGGGGAGAGGCGCGTGGAGGTGCGCTGCCGGCTCTGCAGCGAGCTCGCGTTGCAGACTCAAGGCCAGACTGCTGCAAACTAAAATAGCTGCTGCATAAAAGGCACAGCCAGCTCTGCATATTCAAGATCAGAACAGAGATAAATGATGAGATTCTCTGTGCTATGCACAAAAGCCAAAAATCACCAGTGCATTTACAGTTCAATATTCTCCTAATCCCATCTTTATTTCTAGTGCATAAATAAAGCTCATTACAAATGATTTTCTTCAGAAACCTACTAGCAACCCAAAATAATTCATGAATGTGCTGTTTGCATTTATACATCCTTGACACCCACAGTAAACATCAAAACAAGGAATTCAGTCACTCACACTGGTTGTAATACATAATTTCTCTTTCCTCCGTGGCTCCTGTCACAGCTGCACCCAGTGAACTCCCTCAGCAGCACCTTTCATGTTACGAGGTGCACGGACACGCACACGTACGCTTCGTGGGGACTCCCCTCAGCCCGCCTCCTGCACGAGCGCAGGCCTTTCGTGACGGTGCACGTACGAGTACTGAACAATGTATTTGTATGAAATAAATAAATAAAGAAAACAAAGGCTGCCTGCCTCAGCCTTGACCAGATGCAGAGCTACCTGCCTGCTTTGCGCTGGAGCTGCGGGGCGCCGCGCTCACAGCACGCTTTGCCTTTTGCCCCCCCAGCTACAGCACATGGCACGGCTCGGTGCGAGCCCACAGGCACCGAGGATGGCCGCGCCGGTGATGCCAGCCTGGGTGGGCTTCCTGCACGTCCCTCCTTGAGCGCTCACGCTGGAAAAAGACGTTAACAACTACGTCTAGAGTCAGAATTGAGTACCCAGGAACACACCCCACACGCAGAGCGAGCACAGACGAGGGACAGCCGCTCCCACCGGGGGCATGGGGCCACCCAGAGGTGTACAAGGCAGTCCTGCTCCTTGCCCTGCCCCACGGGGATCTGCGGGACCTCACCTGGCCACCACCTCCCCGGCGTTTCAGGGAACCACTGGAGCCCGAGCTGCACCACGACTCGCTTCCCACAGGCTCCATGTGCCGCAAGAATCAGACACAAAGAGGAACTCTTTATTACCTGCTCTGTGCTGAATTATACATACACAGTCCTCCTGATTGCACACACAAGGTAAAATTAAGCATCATCAATTTCCTTCAAAAGAAAACGTGCGTGTCAGCCCTACGCCACCAACCAGGAGGACTTTCCTCTTTAGTTCTTGAATACCAGTTATTTTATGCAAAATTCAATGTTTGGACTGAGTAGCATGGCAATTTATGGGGGGGGGGGGGGGGGGGGGAGAGAGAATACTACATTTAACACATTTGGAAGCACGGCTACTCAAACACAGCTTCAGCAATAAGCAGTCCCTCTGCCCCTAAATTAAAAAAAAAAAGGCAACAACAATAAAAAATAAAATAAAATAAAAACAAGTCACACAACACAGAAAAAAACCAGCCATAGTGCAAATTTAGGAAACCAAGAATGAAGCTTGGAAACCTGCCACTAATGGAAAATAACGGATATGGCTTATGAAATAACCCCACCGTTTCTGTGTATGTTCATTATTTCCAGTTTGGCCTCCCTAAATTAATCAGTTTTAATCTTCCCTGCTAAACTGGCACAACGTTGACTTCAGCTTTTTGGTGTCCATTTGTTCTACCACATGACATCACGAGATGCCTGCCAATAACACAGAGATGCCTAAAAGCCTTGAAATTCTTGGCGTGGGGACTCCAGGTTTTCTGAGAACTGTTAATTTACTTTGGCTTAAATCCTAGATTTTGGCTCCACTTGAAAAAAGTATTTCTCACACAGTAATTAAACTTGTAGTGGACAACACCAAAGCAATGGGAGACGAGCTCCAAAAAGCGCGGGTTGTCTGCTCACGTCTCTGAGGTTTCTCTTTGTGCAGCCATGACAAGAAGGCAGCGAAGGAGTTGTGCACCGGGAGTGCAGTTTAAGTTCTAATTAGACAATTAAGGAAGACACGGTGTTTGTTAGACAAAGCTTTATATATTATTATAAAATTAGAGAGAGCTTAGCTGTCAATTAGAAAAACAGCTTCAACTCAGCCCATATGAAACCGTGAACAAGTCATTAGACTTCACAGCAGCAGGGAAATCACCTTTTTTCCTAAGCAGCACATCGCCGCGTCCTTCTGGTGGTGGAAAGCAGGAGCAGCCCCACCTCTGTCCCCGCGCAGGGATGCTGAGGCTGGGAACAGCACGAAGACGGTGCCTCAACTCTCACAAACGTCGGGGACGCAGCCCAGGCCCTTGGCCTGCTCTTTTGCCAGTGCTTAATAATGGGAATTTGCCAGTATTTCGTTGCGCTGCTTGGGGAGAACAGAAATGGCACAAGACTGCAAGTTCAAATACATTGCAAAATAGTCTGCAAAAATAGCTGGGCCTTGTAAGAAATATACTTCTCCATGGAAACCACCAGACGCTCTGAATTCTGGCAGACTAGAGAAAACGGGTCTGTATTATTAAAGGAAACGTCTGTGTATTGGGGCTTTTATAATTCTAACCTTCAGGAAGAGAGTAGCAATTGTTGGTCTCGGGAACAGGTCACCTGAATTTCTTCAACCCTTCCCTCCCTGCCTCATCCAGCGGCGCTGCAGCTCCCAGGGGACAGGACAGGCGGGGGGGTGCACCGTGCAGTTCTCTGCAGCGCTTTTAATTAGATACAGAATGGAAAGAGGAAAAAGAAAAATATGCCCTGGGGTTTTAGAACACCTGTCCATACAAATAAGAGACACCTCCATGCATTTAGGTGTGTAACGAGGTATAGCAACACTCCCGTAGTACGCTAAAGAAGATGATGTATATATTCCAACATCTGTGTATGCCAAACCTCTAACAGCCTAACAAATACAAGATAAGCCATTACCATTCTCTCCCTCACCCAAAACAGTTTCCACTTTGGATGCCAGGTGGGGAACTATAGATTAATTAACTCCCAACTGGCATTGATGGGATAATTATACTCTCCTGTCTGTGGCTCTCACTATTTCCAGCTGAACTGCCCCACCAGAAAGCAAACCCTAACACAGAAGCTCCACTTCGCTGCCGTATCCCAACAACGTGCTGACCTGTTACCTATGGAGGCTGGGATACACAATTCAGAAGAAGTTAATAGAATATTTTTAAAGAAATAAAAGTGCTGCAGCCTCAAAACATGAAAGGGATGGGCTACAAAGGAGCACTCATATAGAGAGCAATTATATTTTTGATATCTAATGGTTCTGCCTCAGGAAGCAAGAGCCAGCTAGCATCAAACTATATAAAAGAAAGGATTATGGGCTCACGAAAGAAGAATGCCATTTTGATTTAAAACCCAGCAAAGCATAGTGCAGATTTGTTATTTTAACTCACAGTGCTTAATTCCTGTAACAAGCCAGAATGCCATTAAGGATGAAAAATACATGAAATACTTATGGTACAAGAAATTAAAAGTAACCTCACTTTTCATCAATGACTGTTCACTGAATAGGCCGTTCTTTGCTTCTTGAAACCATCTTGTGCTTTCACAATGTATCTCTGCCACACAATATTTCAAGACAGGAAAAAAAAGCATGAATTCATTTCCGAGTACCTGCTACTCCGCAGCATTTCCCATGGCCAGTCTGGGATAATTCCCAGTCAAAGGAGTTCAAGCCTTCCTCATGATTTCCCCACCAGCATCAAAAGCAACTCTTGTACGTGTTCGTGTGACTTCTTCCCCATAACGTAAAAGCCTGTTCCTTCCCTCACCTGGACTCAGCAGAACATCTCCAGCTTCATCCCTCCTGACTCCACCACGAGCAGACCCCTGTAACAAAGTGCCTTCTCCTCTCTGGACGTTTCAGTCAGCCTCACAGCAGCAGAAGAGGAAGTTTGCTGCTGCAGAAGCCACGCCAGCTCGCTCACAGCGCTGCTCTGGTGACCAGGATCCCACCTGAGCTCCCAGCCACAATCCCTCACCTCTCTGGGGCCAGCACAAGCAAGCAGCTAAGGGTGGTGGAGCCAGCTGTGCCCACCTAGCTCACCACACAAAACCCAAAAGGTCTGCAGAAAGACCCCCAAGGCAATGCAGAAGACACCAAGCTGCTGTAGACTGTTGCAATGCCCCCCAGGTTACTGAGCTTCAAGTCACGCTGCAGAATTTCTGCTGCTTGCTGTGTTGTCAGTGCATGCAACAACACCAAAGCATTACCAAGGGCTCCGCGCTACCCGAGATGACCGCTGTGACACTCCAGCCACCACCTGATTGCCTAGTGCACCTTCATGCTGGTCACTGCTGGAGGAGCCATGCTCAATCCCTGCAGGAAAACAGCCTCCAACATAACAACAGTTTCACCTTGAAATTCTAAAATAATTTTATTATTTAAAACAGATTCATGAACACAACAAACTTAGGTCTGAAGCAAAGCTGTAAACTAACTTCCCATCTCTCCCTTTAGGGCAGTGCCATGTATTCTGATGGTATATGTACTATAATCAAGTTTTTAAAATAAATCTGCAGCATTAATCCCCAGTCCTAGCAATCACCATCATGGGTGTGACACTGAGTTTGCACAAAAAGACTTAGTTCTTCCTCAATTCAAGAAATTAAAGGATAATCCCCCATCATTCAGAATACTTTTGTAATCTAATATCTCAATTTGCCATTTTACTTTTATAGCAGATGTTTTAGTATTTTTTTAAATGCCTTGTGTCCAAGAGGATTAGGACATTATGCAAAATTGACTGTTGCTCCCTGTTTTAAAGAAGGGGTATCTCCAGTGTGCTTAGTTTAGAAGAAGCAATATGTGATACGATCCGCTAAAACTACAGAAATCCATTCTTTCTGTACTTGTCCATCACAAAGACAAAAAACCACCTCAGTTCAAACAAGCAGACACGCAATTGGGCTCTACCTTGCCTGCACCCCGACTGCAGCATCATGCACATGGCATCTACAACAAAGGTCAAGCAAGAAACGTGGAAACAGGCCAATGCACAGCATCGGGCTGGGGAACTAAACCTGTGCTAAAATCAGACATTTGCTGACTTTTCTTCTGGGCTATAAGATAAGGGGACACCAGCAACTGGAAATCACATCAAAAAATTTTAGAAGACTTAACAGCTGTTTCAGATCCTGCATCTCTGCCCCAAATCTCCCTGCCAATTTTCTGTGCTTTCACAACCACTTTTCTTTCCCCTCCTTCCTCATAGCTGCATGTGAATGGCCTCCAGGAACAAAAGGAGAAACTGCCTTTACCCTGACAGGGGGCTGGAACAGCGCAGAAACACTCACAGTGAAGTAAAGAGGACGCAGCTCCCACCCCCTTAAGAGGCTGTAGACAGCAGCGCTTACAAATAAATACAGAAATCAGGGAAAGTGTGATTTTAAAAAAAGTCTTTTTCTTTTTTTTTCAAATCTAAACTAGTCACTCCCTAGATGATTTCCCTCTACCCTTGATCATATTCCTGAGAGGTGAAAGGGGTTTTACTGTCTGAGCAGGTTTGTGCTTGTTCAGATAAGCTATATCTAAAGGACAGCTCTGTGCTCTTCCTCTGTCCTTTCCTCCCATTCCTATATGGTTTTTAATTGTTTTAGCTGTGGTTCGTGAGCCACAAAACACAGATTGAAACGTGTACCCTCCCACTCAGAGACAGCCCAAAGACTGGCCTCCCCAAGGTTTTTCAAGCTTTTTAACACAAACAATGCCGATACCAAACCATCAGACTTGAGGCACTCTGCCAAAGTTATCAAAACAGGGACCTTTTTTCATGTTCTCTCTAAAACCAGTGGCTTTGCTCAACCCCTTACAGAACTGTTCATGAAGGGGTCCTGGTGTGCCACCACCACGAGAGGCAGCCGGCGGGCATGCTCGCCCTGTCCCACGAGCAGGAACATCGTGCCACTGCACCCCATCAGGGCGCATGGCACAACCATGCTTTGACCACTTATTGCCAAGAGGAGACTCCAGAAGGAGATGGATTCACTGCACGACTTGGTGGAAGCTTTGGTTACTATGAGAAGCACATGCTTCTCTCCATCTCGGCCACCAGCAAAGCTGGGCCAGGTCCAACAACAAGGCCAGGCATTATGAACACAATGTCCTTGGAGCTGCAGCCCCGGCACCAGGGCCGACAGTGCCCACCACAGCCTCAGCAGGGCCTGCTGGTGCCACCAGGCCCCCGACATGAGGGTAACGCAGCCTGCAGGCAGCACAAAATGGCGCTTGCCCTGACGAGCGGGGCCCCACACACAACACGAGGCCGGCCTGCAACTCCAGCCGGCAGGAGCACGGCCTTCGTGCACGCTTCCAGTCTGTCAGGTCTAGTCCATGCTTTTATCAGGACTTGCCTAGGTGAAACTCACAGCCCCAGGGTTAGGATACTAATTTTTGCTGGTTTATTTTAATCACGTGTCTGATAAACAGTTTACTGCACTCCACAAATGAAAGAGCACTGCACTAGAGCTGACCTGTAAACATGGCTAAGAACTTATTTTTTCCTTGATTAGTATCATTTCTTCACTAACAATCACTCCCAATTGCGTCCAAAACCTCACATTTTTGTTATGTAAACTGTAGATAAATAAATACACTGGTAGTGGCTAACATTTGACAAGATTGATAATGCATTTATACAAGATCCTGCGTGTGTCAAAATACCCAATCACATAATGTGCACATGTTGTTCTTCAGGAAGGGTAGCCTACTGTCACACTTCATCCATCCCAACCCACTCCATTCCCCCCAAAATGCCATCTTCATCTGTCCACTCATTCACTTTCCACTGAAATCCCATCTCCTCCAAGCTTAATAAAGTGCAGCACAGAAAAACCCATGAAAAAAGATTTCTCTGGAAAAACTCTGAAGTGGAGTCAATGACAGAACAGAAAATGTGCTGGTGAGAGATGCAATACAAAATGCCACCTACTCTCTGTGATGAAATAATAGCTATATTTCCTTAAGTGACAGCTCTTGCCAGGGGTCTGTGTGGACATCACTTTCTTTTTCTTATAAACCCTCCTGAAAAACCATCTCTAAAACTTCACATTAAATTAGTCAGAGCAATGAAATGGGAGAACACCAAATCATTATTAAAATATATATATATATATTTTTTAAATAATCTATCATAGAACAGTTTGGGTTGGAAGGGACCTTAAAGGCCCCCTGCCATGGGCAGGGATACCTCCAACCAGCCCAGCTTGCTCAAAGCCCCATCCAGCCTGGCCTTGAACACTTCCAGGGATGGGGAATCCACAGCTTCTCTGGGAAAAAAAATAAATATAACTGAAAATAAAGTCATCCAAGAGCCATTTAAGTAATTCCACTCCCTTCTGCCTTCTTTATGGTTGTGTATTCCACGTCTTAGACGCAGAGACCAGAGCTTGCTGGAGGAGCCTGCCTACGGCACAAAGATGCTGCCAGTCCTGAAGGGCTCCTGGGCACTCACAGCTCAAACCACGTGCCACCACAACATGATAGATTTTGATGTGTTTGTATGTTGTGAGGATGAAGGCCACCCTGCTTCAACTAATTCAGGCTGGCAGCTGCAGAACAGAGCGAGAACTGCTTTATCTGGCTCCTTTAACCATGCTCCCGTAAAACAGGAAAAACACCGCTCACGACTACCTTTTGAGAAAAAAGCCTGATTTTGTTTTTCCTGAAAATATAAAAAGCATATAAGTGATTTTCACTCTCTTTTGGTGTTAAAGGCCTTTCAGAAAGAAGAAAACAACTGGCTGTCCAGGAAAACAAAAATTTTATACAAAAAAGATGTCAAAACCCCTGACTAGTTAAAAACCTTGCTAATTCTCTAAATCTCAGTAACCTGAGATGTTGGGTGAAACCACAGCAGGTACCTCACTTTCAGGCAGAAACACAGATCTCATCTTGATGTCTCTTGAACAATCAGATAAAAGAGATGTCAGAAGAGGAAAGAAAACTAAATGGTTTAAACTGATGGAGTATGTTTCTGAACAGCTATAAATTAATATAAAGAAAATCCTGAAAGACAGAATTTGAAGAGGAAAAGAAGCATTTTGACCTTCACTTGTTATTTATTTGGTATGAAGTAACTTTATACTGTTGTGCAAAGCAAACCCTCCCCTCTCTGGGTAATCAGGGTTTTTCTCTGCCCCGAGTCCTGACAAGTCAGCAAGAGTCGGAAACCTGACCTTCAGCAAAACCTTCCCATACGTTGGTCCTCTGCCATTTGGGAACATCATGAAGGAAAGCCCCGATAGCTTGCACAGGCTGAATTTGCTCAAACTGAGAGGTGGAACAGCTGTGGAATAAGCGTTTGTGACTACCTTAGTGGCACAAGTCAAAAGCAGAGTTAAATGTTTGCTTTCCCAAGCTCACCGGTAATGAGACCTTCATCGTGCTGAAGCAGAAAAAGCAAAGCAGACCTAAAGGGAAGGAGGAGTCTAAAGGAAGGCCACCCCTTCACCACTGTAACAGCAAGCCCAGGAGCCTCAGGAATGACTCTCAGAAGGCTGGGAGGGGAATGGGGAGATCACTCCGCACCGTTTTGTGTTTAAAGGCACCTCCAAGTGTCTGATTATCCCAAGGCCATTTCCCTGAACTCTTCACCTTTGCTATAAAGCATAATCCCAAGAGAAAAAGAAAAAAAAAAGAAAAAAAAAAAAACCAGAAGCAGCAATTAAACTTCGCTATGGTTCCAGCTCCAATTCATAAAACAGAACTCATCCAGGCCAGGGGAACAAAACTTCACCACAGCTAACAAGGTGCAAAACAAACAGCTTCTCCATTTATTGTGTTCCACCAACACAGAGTTCAGGTTTTAGCTGTTTTTATTTCTAGGAGTTCCCAAGGGGGCAGGAGATAATTGAAACACAGCCTACTTATCCACACAGTTCTCGCACAACCTTAAGTTTTAGCATTTAAACATTTCACACAAACTTACTCCCCCTTTTCAAGCACCTCTATAGTCTCAAATAGTGAAAAAAATACCAGGCAAGAAACACAAATATCCACAAAAATACAAGTGCCAGGGCACTGCAGGTACCTCTACCTGCTTGGGCCAGGCTGTCCTTGCCTATCCTCACCCTGAGCTGCCGGCTTGATGTGGGATGAGCCTCACTGCTAAGGATGTGCCTGGGGACAGAGACCCTGGGCTGAACGGTGTCACTGTCATCTTGCTGGGAACATGGGATAGGGCCCTCACCAGTGGGGACACTGCCTGGCCACAGTGCCCAGCGCACCCTGCCGCTGCTCCCCGACACACAGCCACAGACAAACCACCTTTTAGGCTTTTACACTGCAGAAATCCTGAAAACTCATTTAAAGGCGATATCCTAGAGTTGCATTTTTACGCTATTTAAAGGTCCGTTTCTATAGGCTCATCGCGTACGACAGCATCACAGCTCAAAGCCTGACGTGCCACGCATTTGAAAGGCGTACCAGAATAGGCACGTGGCTTCATAATCTCCTGATGCAAACAAAACAAACACCACTCGCTGCTTCATGCTCAGGGGAAGCTCGCCAGGCCCATTTCGCTCCAGTCAGCAACGCCTGGCCGCCTCTCTCCACGCCGTACTGCTCTCTGACACCACGCCAAGCCCAACGCCATGCGCAGGTTGCTCCACCGCAGGGCCTGCTGCCAGCATCCTGAGCTCCATTTTACAAACTGCAACGCTAAGACAAAGCTAACCTGACCAAAACTCATCCGCGCAGAGTCGAGGAGAGGAAGCACAGCAGGCCAAAGCTTCGTCTCATCATTTCATGCTTTCAGCTAGGCCCTTCGAGTCCCAAAACAAGGCCCGGTTTGTTAAATGGACAAAAAGGCCGGTAGCGCAGACCATTTTGTGGCCAATTTTTAACGGGTTTTAAAACCCCTGATGTCAAAGCAAGTATTTACCTAAAACTACATGCTTTTTTCACTCCCCCAACCTTTTTTTTTTTTAATTAAAAAAATGTATTTAAGTCAGGAATATTAATCAGCATTCTGTCCACTGCACGGAAGGGTGGGGAGGTGTTCAGCTCCGAAGGTATAATCAAGCGCTCAGATAGGCTTAGCAGTTTTAAAGCCAGACATCTGTAATAAAAGCAATCACAGTCAACAAACTGCTAAGAAGAGCAGTAATGGGATTATCTGTCAACACAAACAAAAGGATAAATACAAGCAAAATCATCAGTCCCCGGAACCTAATTCTTGTGTGGTTAATCTGAGACTACGGCAGGGAGAACCTGAGCATGTAAGAAAAACTTATTGATTGCCAAATTCTTGCTTTAAACAAAGTATTAGTTTATGGTTTATTCTGACTGCCGTATGGCGTACGTGGCAGCGGGTGATTTCACGACAGATGCCAAAGAGAGCTCGCTGTCCCCATGCAGTGCCGGCAGCACCCTGCCCTTGTCCGCAGGGACACCCCTCTGCCTCCGTGCTGCAGCAGCAGCATGAAGAGCCCCCAGCTCACCATGCAGCCGGAGCCAAACACGCAGTTGCTTTCAAATCCCCCTTTAATTCTGCCAACTTTCCTTGCGCGAGCAAGGCCAAAGCCAAAACCCTTTTCTAAAGGGCACCAAGAAGCCAGGGGAAGCCCTGAAATGCCTCCATAGGTGCAGCCACAGTGAAAAAAGCGACCCAAGCTGTCCATACGTGCAGGAAGATGTGCATGCACACACACACATGCACCCCTCTCCCTGCAGCAGGCAGTCCGGGCAGGCATCGTTGTATCCCTCCCACCCTAGCTCCCAGCTAATTTGATGGGACCCAACTTCTGATCCCAGTAAAACTCAGCATATGGGCACTGGCCGGGCTACTGTCCTTGCTGCCGACCCCACGCACCCAACTAACCATTCCTGAAAGCTCCCTGTTCTGTGCTCACTTCTTAGGGTTGGCTCCCACCGTGATAAATGTATCTACATATATATATATAGATATATTTTCTCAACAGGATGGGATCAGGCTCTTGTTGCACAGAAGGCCTTAGTGATGCCTCCAAAACTGACAGCACAGCCGTCAGGAAGACCGCCTCTGATGCGGGTGCCTGTCCGTGCCTCGTGTAATGGAAGAACTGTATTTCCCCACCCCAGTTCTGCCCCAGTATACCAGAAACCCCAGGGTAGGGTATGTAGGATCCCCCAGCTCCTACATAAGGACCTTGGTGCCCCCGTTCTCCCCTTTGCCTGCAGACCATCACAGTCCCTCCCCGCACGACGCCGGCAGCCGTGGGCTCCCAGATCGGCACAGGCAGCACTGCGACTGTTTCCCCACGCAAGGGAGCCTCGGCACATGCCCGAGGTTTTCTGCAAACGGCACAGCTATCCACCTAATGCTTACTTAATGGAAGTGTTTTCAGAAAAACACTACAAGAATTTTCAAATAGAAACAATTAGCATTCACGGTAATTTGCATCTACTTTTCCCCATTTCTAAAGCAGCGCGCTCTGCTTTAATATTAACCCCTGCTTGTTCATCAAAGCCCAGTGCAGGGGAGTTAGCCACACAACTCCCATTAGAGACCACAGGAGCAATTAAATTCAATGGTGAAAAGATTACATTGTGAGGCAGGAAACTTGGGGGTAGTATCCTTTGTTTTTAAGTGTCCCGCGTACCCGCAAAATGAGAAGCTTTCATCATGCCGCAGCTATTTTCGCCAGCGTTCTTTATTTTCCAATCCGTTCTCCTATGCATCCACAAATCTCAGCAAGGGACCATTACTCGGGGTTGTAAGTAAAGCACTCACCACATCACTCCCCCTCACCTGAGGTGCTCTGAATGCCGCACTACAGGCTGGGACCAGAGGAGCCGAGCAGCTCCGGAGGCTGAAAGGAGCCCGTGTCCCTGGGCTGGGGAGGGAAAGGTTTTGCTAAGCCTGAAACGCTGAGGCACGTGTTCCCAAGGGCAGCTCTCTCCCGAATGATTACAGCTGAGAAATCACGCTGAATACCTTTAGCCGGCAAGTCTGGGTTTTCCAAAACTGAGAATGCCTTGGAGATGCTTTGGGATAGCGGACCGTGAGCACCCCGCTGTGTGGAGGGCCTCTCCGGAGAAACACCATGCCACGCAGCTGCCAGGGGGCTGGTGGTCCAAGCCCCTCAGCCCCTGGGTAGGCAGCGTTGGTTGTGCCTACGGATGGAGAAAAAGGTAAGCGGATGAGGAGGAGAGGAAGCGCAGCACAATTCCCACGGAACACGGCTGTATTTGCAGAGGCGCCCAGGAGAGTTACAGCTCAATCAACACGAGATGAGCGTACTCTATGAGGCAAAGAAGAAAGGGAACAGCTTATTAAAACGCAGCGTCTTTTTGCTGTCTAGCACCAAGCTCCACAAAATAGGGATTTTTTTTTCCTCCCTTTTCCAAAACCCTAAAGAATTCCGTGGAAAAAGAAAGTCCAAGTTTAAAGGCTCCACATCTGACGGCATCGAAGCAGAGACCACTGGCATAACGCAGCGCCGTCCCCCGTGTACGCGCACCACTCCTCAGTCTTTAAGAGATCACACACGGCTTTTCCTGCAGGACCCCTGCCTCCTTCAGCTGCCTGGTTTGATGGCAAGCAGCAAGGGATGCAAAACAAACGGGAAAAGCCTTGTCAATCTCTGTCTGATCTGGTACCCAGTTCCAGCGGCGGCGCCGGCAGGGCAGATCGCAACCGACGCTCGTGCGATGGAAACACCTGGGCTTTGTCAACAAGATGGCTGATGTGCAGCGAGAGGCAGAACGACAAGGAGGACCCGGGTCCTCCACAGCGTCTTCTGGATTCCTCCTGAGGAGCTCAGCGTCTGGCTGTGGACACCGAGCCATTTCCCGAACGCTATCCAAGCAGAACCAAACAAAACCACGGTGACGTACAGCACTCAGCTGAAGGATTTCTGAGAGATTCTCTTCGCAACACGTATTACCCCTTCGCAACACGTATTACCCTAATGCGGGTACTGAAAGGCTTTTTGGGAAGGAAGGCTTTCGGTTTTCAAGGATGAAGAAGCCCAGATAGTGTGACACGACTGTGTCAGCATCTGCTGAACGGGGCAAACGCAACAGGTCCAAGCGGGCGATAAATGCCTCGCAGGGCTGTCGACGGCAGGCTGAAAGCCCCCCTTTGCTTTCTGCTCCCTGAGATGGTTTCAAAGGCTGCAGGCGCGCAGCAGCTCCAGCGATCTCAAACGAAGCAAGGGGAAGGGAAAGGCTGTGTGCGATCGCCACCCGAGCAAGCTGACCACGGGTGCCGGACGCACAGCCACGTGCGCGCTCCTGCTGTGGAGGAGCCTGCCGAGCACAAGCACGTCCTGCATGTTTTGACTCCTTCCTCCACGCAAAAGTAAGCACGTGTAAAGATAAAGCTCAGAAAGAGGTGAAAATAAATATCAGTTGGCTCTGCAGACACCTGTCTTCGCCCGCTGCTTGGTGGAAGTCGCGTCCTGGACAGCTGCTACGGCACCAGAATGAGGAGGATGCAAACTGTGTCTCTCTTCTCCACAGACACAAAGCCCAGAGTAAAGTTACCCTCTGAAAGCTGCACCACTCGCTCTTTTTTTTCCTGTGAGCTCAATTAAAGATCTTTTCAACCTGCCTCCATACAAAATTCAGTAGCCTGTAGGACTTTTAAATGCGTTATAACCTGGCATGGAACAGCCAGTGGATCATTAATACTCGCCTTCGATCTAAATGTTTAAAGGCTATGCAAGAATTTAAAATGCGATCTGCCTCTGCCCCTTTGGATCACGCACTGCACAGCGCCATGTGCCCGAGGCACAGAACTGCCCCCAGCACCGGCTGGCACAGGACAAAGGGACACTGCTGAACCCAGAGGACTGCCAGGGCAGCCTCCAGCAGGACGTTCAGAAGGGTGGGGGATTTTTAAGAAGAGAAAACCATTGCTGCCCACATTGGTAATTTGCTTCCACCTTTACAAATGCCCTCCTCTGCCGGGTGCAATGCTGGTGGCGCTCCTCACACGAGGAGCTAGCGTGGTCCCAGAGGACAAAGGCAGCACAGACCCTGTTCTCATCTGCAGCTACAACACGGGTCACCCCCAGCTTGCCTCTCGCCCTCCAGCTCCCTACACACGCACACTGAAAGCTGTTGCCAAACTCATCACAGACCTCACGCATCCGGAGCCGTTTTCCCAACTCCAAAGTTTTCCGAACAGGAGGATCCCACACAGCTGAAGCGCTTTGAAAAGCACTTTGCAAACATCAGTTTATCCTCGGGACGTTCCTTTAATTAACTCACGAATCGTTCCCCCTGGTTGGCGGGTGAGAAGCTACAAGGGAAGCTGCAAGGGGCACTTCCCTGCGAACCCAACCCAGGCGGCGGGACTGGCCCAGCACCACGAAAACTGAGCAGAACAGACCAAAGAATCCCAGCTGGGTAGCTTGCCCAGGTGCGAGCACCCGAAGAACAGCAACCCCCAGAGCGGCCTTACATGCAAAAAAGCAGTTCAGAGTCCTCGTCAAAACAGCACGGAGTCTGAGCAGGGAGAAGAGGCAGTGAGCTAACCCAAGAGCCCCTCCGGCAAGCTGGCCACAAATTGGCACGGGGTGTTTTATCGATGGGCACAGGCTGCTCGATCAGAAAAGATCGTGTTATGGATGTGCACCCCACTGAACGTAACCCAGGCCTCCTGACAAAATTCTCAACCCCACCAGAAACCAAGCCCTGATCTCCAAGGTCACGTATTTTCTGCACCGAGCCATGCCCGAAACCACGCCGAACATGGGGAGATCTGGAGGTCGTTTCTCCGAGCTCACAAGCGTGCTTCGCCCTTCCCTGTGAGGGGAACGAAGCAAATCCCACCTTCAGCCTGCATCCCGGAACACCGCTTTCCCCCTGCAAGCCCATGGGGACGGCCAATTCCCGGCGCGAGGTCTGTCCCAGCTGCACCGGCGCCGCGCTGACGGTTGAGACGAGGACACGGCCAGAGCCCGCACGTCTGCGGCTTGCAGCCTGCTATTTGGAAAGCTGTCCGCCCCCTGAGGAACAGGCTGTGGGCTGGATTAACTGTGCAAACGATGAATTCGGGACTCGGCTCTGCCTTCACAAAGGCCTCGGCAAGGTAAGCGGAGGCCCCAAAGCATTTGGGGTTCGCTTTTCCGGGAGCAGGAGGTGGGGCGACAGCGGCTGCTGAGGCAGGAGGGCAGCGGTCTCGTTTCCAGGATCCCAAGCAGAAGTGCCACAAGCAGCCAAGATCTGTGCTAATTTCGTAAATACCGACTGGAAGAAAACACCAGGGTGGTTTGTAAAGGTCAAAGCCTGCACAATCGGACATTTTGCACGGGTGGAAGCGAGTTCTGTGACACCGCCAACAAAAGAAGAGCAACGGTGCCGTGCACCAGCAGGAGCGAGGTTTCAGGACCCCAGGTAAAAAGGAAAAACTCTGCTCTGCGATCCGCATGTTTTGGGGAAGGTGTTCTCTAAAGCAGCTTTTGTATTTGCACAGCTCCCTTTTTTTTTAAACAATACCCACTGTTTAGAGAAATCACCTGAAAACGTATTCTAGATTTCCAATATTGGACCTACAACAATGGCAAATAAAGGCTTTGGCAAAAATATGCGCTCCAAACATCACCTTTGTGAGTGGTTGAAGTCATTTACTCCAGTAACACCGTCAAGCTGAGAAAATGGTCTTTTGTCTATTACAGGTACATAGCTATGAAGCATTTTAGCGTGTAAGCACAACGTTTTTCTTTAGTCTGTAGCTCAGCTTAGGCAGAAATACGGGGGGCGGGGAGAGGGAATAATTAAAAAATCAGCATTTAAGCTTGGATAGGAAGTTCAAAAAAAATACAGTCAGCAATGAAATAGTGTTTGCACCGCTGAAAGAGAGGGAATCCAAAGTGCAGGAGCGCAAATGGCCACCCCATTCCAAAACCGACGAGGACGCCACCTCCACCACACGTACCCCGGGTCACGCGCTGAATCCAAGTGCCTGCAGTAAACAAGGAACAAGAACTTGCCCCAGCAATCCCCACATGAAGTGGGGAAGTCATAAGGACCAAAGTACGGATACCTCGATTTGCAAATTGTCCTTGTCAAGCAAAACTCTTGGTTTTTTTCTTAAAAAAAAATAATTAAAGACAGAAACTTGAAGAATCTGAGCGAGAACACAGTTCAAGTGGACGCCCCCCCACAGCAATGCTCAGCAGGCAGAACAGGGGAGGGAGAAAGGAAAGGAGGAGGCGCCAGAGACATCCTTCCCTTCACTATTCCGAGGTGTAAAGACTTCTCCATCATGACAGATTTTTTAAGAAGCTATCACACATTCATAACACTAATTGATTTTCATAGAGAAGAGAGCAGATGAGGTCTCTTTGGGAACTGCCTGCTACGTTTCTGCTTGAAAGGAGATCACTGCTGGTGTGGCTCGGCTCCTTCATAAAAAAAATTAATTAACAATATCTCCAAGAAGGAAACCACAGTTAGGTCTCCAGCTATCGTGTGACGGCCAGCACTCCGACGCTCCGTGACAAATTAAGCCTAAGCAAACGATACCTGTTGCACGTCGAGCAGGCGGCTTGGCCTCATCTGGGCGGATTCTTGGGGAGGAGCAGGGCTGCGACGGGACGCAGGGACGGGCACGAAGGGACCGTGGGACGCCTGCATCGAGCCTGGCACCGGCGAGCTGTGCTCCTAGCTGCCCCTTGCCACAGCTACACATTTATCTGTGATCCGGGAGAGATGTCAGAAAGCAAGTGCCTACCGAGCCATGATTCCAGTCGATCTTCACAGGAATTACACCTCGGGAAGAGCAGAAGCTGTGTGCACGAGCTCTGGCATGGCTCTGGGCACGGGGAGCCAGGCATCCGTGGGAGCAGCAAGGCACCGCGTGCTGGTGCCGGAGCCCAGCGAGGAGGAGAGAGGGGATTGCTGTTCCCCCCATTTCAGTGGGCGCCCTTGCGGCCTTCCCCTCGAGGAGTGCTCATCCCTTGGGCAACCTGGAAGCAACGGGGGAGAGCTGAAAGCAGAAGTGGTCCGAGGCCCCGAAGAGATCTCCAAAGCCACCCGGGTACCATCCATGCTCCGTCTGCACCTGTTCAGCTATCCTTTAAAACCCTTTACCGTTGCAGACACGATACCACTGTGCTTGATTCACTACCTGTAACGTCCAAATGGAGGCTGCCCATCACCACCGTCACCCAGTGGAAGCGAGGCAAGTGCCGGGGATCGTCGCTGGAGCACCGGTGCCAACAGCGGGGCAGGGCGGCCCCCTGGCGAGCAGCAGGAGCCCCCATCACACAAGGGTGGCACCACGAGTGCCGAGCAAGCTTCCGAAAAGACCTGCTTCCTGCAGCCTCGGAGGCACGAGCCAGGCGCTCAGGAATATTTTGTTACTCCACGTCGCAGTATCAATACAGGTTTTTTTATATTTTTCGGTTTAGCAGCATTGAGGCTGGAGCCCGAGATGACGCTCTCCAGCCTCGGTGCTGAATCGAGCTGTAACAACTGCTTGGATTCACCTCGGAGGAAGCTGTATTTCACTCCTGGGTAAATTTATCCTTAAGAATGAGCTGCAGACTCCAGCTATGTTCAAGCTCTTCTGAAAGGAAGGCCGGGGGAGGGAAAGAACGTTACAAATATACTAACCATCTACCTATCTCATCTCCGAGACAGCTGGCAGCATTCGCTTTTTCTTCAGTAGTTGAAAAAAAAATAGAAAAAAAATAAAATAAATAAAAAAAGCACTAATGGG